>JAZGTK010000039.1:0-248463 GCA_036877625.1 Ambastaia sidthimunki
CTAGAGACCCCCAAATACCACGTGATCACCTGTTTCAACATTGTAGCTATTTATGATGTACTGCCGCCTCCTTGTGGCGCATAACGCAAAACAGAAGTCACAGAAGAATATTTTGGATTGTAGTACACCAATCTGTGGTTTACTAATGGACATTTGGAGTGTTGAAACATCTGGGTACATCAACAAATGCTTTTGTGCCATTGCTTTTTCCAAAATCTAACAGCTGTCTTACTCCCCATACAATTTTATAGACATTTCTGTTAACCCTAGGTAAACTAGCTGTAAAAAAAAACAAAACAACTAATTTCTTCATATTAATGTAGTAATACAGTAAACTGTGCCCTATTCTTAACACTTAATGAAGCATCTAATTCATCTGTTAGTTTAATAAGGGACAGCAGCCCTCCAGGAGCAAGACTGGACACCCCTCATGTGAAGTGACCACTATCATGGTTTCATCCTAACTATTAAAACCAAGAACTGGAGGTGGGGGTGACCATGTGATGTTAAGATAAATTAAGGGGGAGTAGTTTTCCATTTTAACATTCAATTAAATATATCTTTACAGCTATAATAATAAATACGTTTAGAATTTCTGGTTAACGCCGTGTCTCTGTGAAATGAAACAAACATTAACAAATGTCATGATGTTAGGACTGTGTGATTAGTTTCTTTTTAACAGTGTATTTAACTAAAAAATAAAAATAACTTTAAAACATAGATTTATAACACAAGAGAGAATCCTTGCAAAACAGAATGTGACAAAATAACTTTTAAACCTGAATATTATGATTTCGTAATTGTTGGAAGACACAATTAATTTTTAAATCAAATGATCATGATTAATTGTACAGCCTTATGTTTAGGCTTAAGGCAGATAACTGATTCCTAATTATGCAATTCCCAAGTACAGCATAAACAGAAACAAATAAATGAGCCCGTTTCTTATTTTGTTTATTGAATTAACATACACTTGTTTAACACACAAATTTGGTTACTCAATAGCTAGTTTCAGTCAGAGACAACAACAAATACAGAAAATACAATTGATCAACAACAAAAAGTTTTAGATGGTCTTGTAGATGGTTTTTGAAAAGGGCTTGTGGACATCTCTAGGTTGAAAAAGAAGCCATTTGTCTAGGACTGTATTTTGGAGGGATTGATGTTTCCTGAAAACTGATCTACTGGCAAGAAGTCTAAAGAAATGCAGCAGCGATTTTAAAACTACAAAACAAACGGACATTTTACTGTTTACTTCTATTATCAGCCTATAATAGTAAATCAAAAAACAATAATAATGTTGAACGCTGTTTAATTATATTTCTATAATGCATAACTTTAAAACAGGTCTGTTGACTGCATTGCTATAGCAATATTACGAAAAGCAGTATGGCTGTTCATTTCTTACTTTTTAACTATTTTAACTTTAGCCGATAACCTGTATATAACAAAACTAGATGGATTTGTAAGAATGTAAAGTAAGTTTGTTTTTTTGCAGCCCCAACAGAGCCTGTTGAGATGGAAGGCTAAATAAGACCCATCATGCCTTCACACTGAGATATGACCACTGACCTGTGATTCTCATAGGACATTATTGCTATTTGCTATATGACAACGTGAGTGAACACACACTGAAATATGCACACCACTCTCCCATTCAACTTCCTTTAGCTAGCAGGAGCAGGTCCAATTCTTTGTTACATCTCTCTCAGTTTTGCCTCTCGCTGGAATTTTAAAGTTCTCTAGCGCCGCCCTGCTGGACAGCACCACACACTCGCTTACACACTGTCCCCTCTGGCTCTTTGACTTCTTCGCTAAAGTCAAGAAGATGCTGTCCAACTGGTCCCCATTGTGACCTTTGGCTGAAGTAAGAAAAAAAGACATTCTGTGAACTTCGGCCAAATGACGAGCCTGTTCGATTAAAACGGAAGTTGTTGCTGAACACAGGTCGGCTTTATTGCAAACAAGAACACGGGGTATATCCAGGCCCAGAGAGTGTTGACGGCACTCATCCATCCATGACGGCAAGTTCCGGAAGCTAGTGGGGTTGGTGACATCAAAGACAAAGACGATACCGTGTACATTGCGATAGTAGTGCTGCACCATGCTTTTGCGAAATCGCTCCTGGCCAGCAGTGTCCCACAGTTGCACCTGGAGATAGAGAAAAAGGTTAACAAGTCTCCGTAAGGTTATATCTAACGTTGTGGTGATCGTAACTGTACCAAGTAGAACGTTCTTGGAACAACATTCCTGTCAAACATAGTTCTAACTATTGCCTACTGTGAACATCATAAAAGAACGATAATTGTTTTTTTTTAATCAGTTTTATTCTGAACCCTACAAACTGATTGGATGGTAGCAATGCTGTTTTTGGTCCAACACAACATGTTGATCTTGGAAGACTTCCTGTTTGGCAAAATCCATCTGGGAGAAGAAAAGCATGTTTGCATTCAAACATGATCCTGTCAGATGTTCGTGAAGGATCATCCACACAGACACACGGTGTTGCTATGACATCACAGAAGCAGACAACAGCAACGTCAAGAAACCTTCAAAATGATCTAATCATGGTCCAGGTCTACCTCAGAAGCTCCAATGATGTTTTTTTTTAAAGCAGTCACAGTATCCCGTTTCATCTACACTAGACAGTAAAGGCTTTGGTGTGACACTTTCAAAGTTTTTTTTGTTTGTGGTTTATCACTAGCGCTTCTGTTTTTAATGTAAAAGTTCAATTCCTCATTTTCCATCTCAACATCATTATAAAATCCCGTTGTTCCGCCACGGGATTTACAAGCAATATATTTCCTTAACATCTAAAGACATCAACAGGTTTTTGCGTGTAAACATGTTATTGTTTTGTAAAATACCCAACGAATAAATTCAGTTTATAGTCAAATAACATCAGATCACCCTGAGAAAACAAAAGCGTCTCTTGACCAAGACGATTTTATCAGAACTATTCTAGTTTTATGCTGAATTTAGGTCTAAAAAAAATCAGTTTCAAAACGCATTTGTTTAAAATGTAAATAACAACTTACTCTAATTCTGTCGCCGTCTATCTCAAGGAGTTTCTCACGAAAATCGACACCGATTGTCGCTTCGGTTCTGCTGGGAAACTGTCCGGTGCAGAAGCGGTGTGTCAGACAGGTCTTACCGACACCGGCGTCTCCGATCACTATAATCTTACAGGTGCGACTGCAGCGCACCGGGTTACCCTGAGATGAAGAGGAGCTCTCCAACGACGAATCCATACTGTTTCAATGCCAATACATACAAATGAATCTTAAAAGAGGTGAATAGTTGGGAGCAACTCTGTGAGCACTTCTCACGTGCCCATGACTTACTAACGATTACAAGAACTTCCGCTAAAATGACAGAAAAACACAATCGCTGTCAGTCAATAGATGCCCTGAGATAAACAGGTACTCATGCATCTGATGGTTAGTTCATGCATTTATGCAAGAGAGGTAAGACAGGTTATAAAGAGGGAAGTCTTTGACTAAACCCACAAAATCAACCCACACTTCTTTCATATCCTTTTCAGTAACCTTATGCATGCTTTTTTATTTAAAAAAAATCTTTTGTGTGACTGCAAATGCTTAAGATGATGAGGATAAAGATTTTGTTTTAATATTAAAAAATAAAGAGAAAATGTGTAAATATATGTATATTTCAGAGGCTCTTGATTTTGTAGCCTCTTCTGTTTTTTTACTTACATCTCTAAAGACGAAATGTAATAAGGAACTTCTACACATTCGTAATCATGACATCACTTCCTGTCCACCCCAGCCTTCTGTACCAAGTTCAGTTTAAGATGATTCAGTGAACTTTTCACACCAACTCAAACCAGACTGTTTCACAACAAGCCACATGTCCTTTTAAAGTTTTTATTTTTCATATAAATTATTCTTTAAAACAGGGGGAAAATGGGTCTGAGTGCGCATCTTGCTTGGTTGGTTGGTTGACTATAGAGTTTGCTCTCACCATTGCAGAGTTTGAGTTCAGACATACTGTTTTTCAAGATGGGATGCATGTTTGGACTAGTTTTCAGTTAGAGAGTAGTCATCACAAGGTTAAAAAAGTAAAATGGGCATTTTATTCTTGTCCCCCACCCCATTCCCCCACACACCCACCCCACCTTTATCCTCCACTCCAAACATGTCATTGTCTATCAGTCCTAACTGCAATCTCAGGGGGTGTAGACTGCAGGAAGTTGCTCACAGAATCACAATAGTCAGTCAATTGCAACCATCTCTGGTGTTCGACAGTGAATGCGGCACCACTTTTTCCTCCACCTCCTTCTCCACCTTCAGTGTATCAACCCCTTCAGATGTTTACATGTCATTGGCCAGTTCTTCAGTTTCTGTGGAGACATCTCCATTGACCGCAATCTTCATGTTTTCCTCATATCCCGGGGGCATGAAGACCAAGGTGTACGGGTAGATCTTATGACAGTCCGCCCGGTATAACTCGGCAGTTTCCTTAGCGTCTCCAAGGCTACCATCACGCAGGCTTTCCAAAACCTCTGTACAGATCTGCAAGAATCAAACGTGGTCATTAAATTCGCTGAAACAGGGCACAGAATAAGTGTTTTTTTTAAATATGTCAGCTTTTATAACATCGTTAAATGTATAAATGCTATGTGCCTTTGAAGAGAAAAATGTTTGAATCAGATCCAAGCAAGATTCAACATTTTTATTGCGCTCAACATTCAATATTTTATTTTAGTGCACTCATTCACTAAGCTAAAGATCCAGATCTCTCAGATCTCCTTCATGCAGACGAATGCCCAGGCTTATGATTTCACTCCACCAACTGCCAGCAATAATATCAAACAAGTCTGATGTTGTCAGAGGGTCAGAAGGACCATTCATGGGGGCCGAGTCTCTGAGCCTGTTATGGTTTTAAAAAGCTGAAACAATGGCCCGTTCTCAATTTTGTTTTGATAATTACTCAACATTATTATGTAAAATTCCCATAGGTCATGCTCTTGTACCTGAACACTTCTGTTGTCCAGGGACTCATCAAGTGCTACAGCCAATTCTACTGCTTTCTTCTGTGTTGAAGGGTCCAAGTAGAACATCATTTTGGCAGCTAATAAGAATGGAAAGTTTGTAAAACTGTGATTAAATAATGGTTGGTGTTTATTAGAAAAGGTATGTGAGCACTTTTCAAAGTGCGTGTGTTTATACCTGCTACTCGGTGAGGGATGGAATTGGAGTGCTTGGTGAGGAAGGTCTGGTTGAAGCTCTTGGCATTACTGTCTCCGAACAGCCTGGAGATTTCCTGTCTCAGCACCGTGCTCACTGATTCTGCCAAGTCTTTACTTTCTGATACTGTCAGCCAATCAACACACAGGAACAAATTAAAACAACCAATCACCGGAGATCAACCAATCAAGCCGACCAAATTATAATTCAAAGGCACTTGGTGCTTGCTCACCTCCTTTGAAGAATCGCACTAGACACTGGTGAAGCCAGGGATGGTCTGGGTCTATCGCATAGGCCCTCTTTACTGATTGCAACATTAATAGGAACTTTTCTGTGAAACAATTATTGACAAAGAGCATTAAAATTTGTTTAACTACTGTACTAATGAACTAGTACATCTTCAGAAATCTTTAAAACGAGTAAATTTGCAATCTAGAGGGTTTTAGCGAATAAATGTGTACCTTTCCTAAAGTAGATCTCAAAGGCCAGAAGGTGTGTGTCTATCTTCTGCGTCACCAGGTGTTTTAACGGTGTCAGAAACTTTACCGCTTCATCTAACGGGTTCTCCACCTGGCGAATCAAAGTGAAGGTGGACAAATGTGAGAAAGAATTCTGTACAAACACAATAACAGCCCACGTGCAACACTGATAACGCTGAATCTTACTGGTTTGTGACTGTGTGGTTCGTCACTACTCTAGTCATGAGACCCACGAGACTAAGAGATTTGGCACTATTGACGTGGACCCGGCATGTAGGCATGTTCACTGTAGTTTTACATACAGATATTTTTTCAGATAAATAAAATAGTAATCTTTTTTCCACAAACATATTGTTTAATTTCAGAAGGCATTTATTAACCCAGTGGAGTTGTATGAATTACTTTTATAATAGATGAGTGAGGGTGAATGTCTTATGGACAAAATATCATTTTGGGTGGACTTATCCTTTAAGCCTCTCAGAATTTCCCACTTTCCCAATTTCCACACACCCTGGCTAATTTCTCTGGTATGAGTTCCTCTTTAGGTCCTCCGATCTCTTCATCATCATCCTCTTTCTTCTTCTTCTGATTCTTTAACTGTTTCTCTTTTTCTGCGTTCTTCTTCTCTTCCTCTAGCTGTGCTTTCTTCTGCGCTCTCCGTTGCTTGTTTCTCAACTTCTTAAGCTCTTTGTCAGTGAGATTCCCTGTTTGAAAATAATACAGAAACATTATGCATGCTGTATGCTTTAAACACGTGTGTGTTAACACTCTGGGCATATGTGTAATATTACCAGTATCGGCCTGTAGCTCTTTGCAGTCATCGGTTAGCGGGTTGTCGTGCAGGTTGAGGTAGATTTGGATGGCGGTTTGTGAGGCTTTGAAGTAGAACGGGTGCATACGTAACACATCCTCCAGCTTTAGCAGGTCCACGTAGGAGCGAAGCGTCATCTTTCTCATGCAGTACGTGTGGAAGTCAAACTGGTCATCTGTTATCTCTACGAAGTGCTAAAAACGAGAGACAAACACACAGATGGAAAGGCCAAACGAGACAGATTGAATACACAGTCTATAAAACACCATAACACCACACTGTTAAAAGAGTAACTCACCAAAAAATATTACATCATGTCATTTACGTCTTATGAGTTGCATTCTTCTATGAAAAAATGTGAATGGTGATCCAGGCAACAGTGTGTCACGTGACCAATTGTGACACAGCAAGCATGTTTAAGTTCATGCGAAAAGGCAAATTAGACATGATAGCTAAAGCAAAAAAGTAGTGAATAACCACCTAAATTTCCCTTCACACAAAATTAACATACAGATTTAGGAAAACTTGGAATATAGCAGAAAATATAATATAGCAAAACAGTTACAGTTCCTTGTTTGCAATTTTGGAGCTTAACAGCCTTGATCCACACATGGAAAAGTGAGGCAGAAACATTCTTCAACATATCTACCACTAGTTCCACTGGAAAAAAGAATGTCATACAAGTGAGAAGTAGATAATTTTCCCTGTCCCCTTTATCATTCAGTGTGTATCAAATCACCCACCCTCTCAATCTCATGGCATTTTTTGAGAGCTTCTCCACATTTCTTCATGGCTTTATAAGCTAAAGCACATTCAGTCTGGAACCACATACACTGCATCTCATTTAAGTTCTCCACAGCAGATGCACCCTCCTGAAACAGAGAATCTACACATGTAAATACACTCACAGCACTATGACACTATCACTGCTTGTGTACTCAAACGCGGGTCAGGTGACGTGAACCTTACCCTCGTGAACTTGGAGCACATCTCCTCAGCTTCTTTCACCAGGCCTGCTTTAAGCAGGTACTTGGCGCATTTGGAGTTAATAAAGCGGTCGGCTGTGTCTAGGGCCTGAGCTTCATCCATCCAGCGAGCCGCTTCCCGGATGTTCCCAGCATGCTGAGGGAGAAACATCAATTGAGACATGGTGTGAGAGGTCAAAGGTCACACAATGAGGCTGGGATGTTGTTTGAATTGTGCAGTTCGATGTGTTCTGAAAATTGCATGCTGAGCGTAGGTCAAATTATCTGCATGAGTGTATTTTAATCCTGTCTTTTAAAAAAGTTATTCATTTGCATGCAAAAACCACGTCTTGCTCATTTTTAATTGTAGTTGATACTGTAGAAACTGACTGCATACTGACACAACTTGGCTGTAACATGGCAGTTATGTTTGAGATATTACCTGTATTTCTGTAGAAGTTAAACATATGAATATAATAAACTTGCATATGCAGTAAATTAACATGCAAATGTCCCAAGGTAACTGAGTATTACCTTGTATATCTTGGCTTTAACAAGGAAAAGCTCTATCAGAGTCGGTGTGCTCTCAATACCAGCGTTGATGTATTCAAGAGCCATGGTGTGCTGGCCAATCTGATCATAATGCTGAGCCAGGAAATACTGGACCCACAGTAACGTAGTGGGCGGCTCCTCTTTGCCATCATCTGCATGTGACCATCAAAATAACCAATCAGACGCTACCAGAACTCTCCAGCAGATTCAGATCAAAGTGTCACTGCACTATTAACTCAATGTGTGCAAGTTTAAACATAGGAAGTGACAAAAAAAGACTTACTAAACTTTTTATTTAAATATATGTGGAATAAACAAAAAAAAAAATCTAAAAAGCAACATACCATCCGGACTGAACATTCGACAGCTACGTAAAGATGTTTCATAACCAACAACTAATTCTTCTATTATTGACACCTGCAAATAAAACAAACACAGTTAAACACATCTGGACATAAACCCCTGATGTATGTTAGGGGTTCATACAGTTTTAAGACCAGTATTAAGTTACTTTTCAATCATTTCAGGGTACTTAAATCAAGCTTTAATTATTACACAAATAATTTCTTATGGTTTCAAAACGCTGCTTCTTTTGTAATACACCTACAGCTATAAAATGGCCAATGGTGAAGGGTGCCTGGCTTTGTGCCTAAAAGGCCTATGAGACCTCATCAGAAGTCTACTGATAAAATAAGGCTCTACCTAGTGTTGCACTCTGAATTTTACTGCTATAAGACTGCAATCCACAATACAATTCTAATATATTTTTACGTTAACATAAAAAAAGCATTTTCAAAACTCAAGCACAGTGGAAAATTGTTGATTTGTGATGTATACAAAGTGTGTTCTCACCTTCTCTTTGTCATGGTAGAGAGATCTGAGGGTTGTGAACACTGGAGGACAGCCTTTACTAAAGTTCACTCTTAAATATCTATCCAGACACTCCCGAAACTTCTCACCTGGAACAAAAAAACGAATTTAACATATGGGATCTAGAAAGAATCTTATCATAGACTTAAAGGGATAGTTCACCCAAAAATGAAATTTTCCTGTTATTGTATTTAACCTCAGACTATCTATTGGATTTTTCAGTAAACTATTGCTTTAAGCCCAAAGTTTACCTCAGATTTTGTGCTAGCTACAGATGTACAGTATTTGGGTATTTTAATGATTAAATGTATGACACGCATACTGTGTGCATACACTAGCGTGCGTGTAAAAACCACAGTATACTTCAGGCCTTAGAGGAAGAGGCCTTTGTACCAGACAGGAAGTTGAGTGGTAGTCTAAGTGGTACGAGGCCTTTTGGATATTTCTCCCAGGCTTCCTCATAGATTTTCAGCTTCTCCTCTGCAGTTGCTAAAATACATAAAATGACACAACCGGTTTAAGTAAGAATAGCTGCATTTTGTTAAATTATGTTACTAATATGCATATTGTAATAACATGGGGTAAAATCTACACTAAGAAAACAGCTTTGTAAGGGAAACTGTGTACCGGGCGTGAGGGCTTTCTCCAGGCCATGGTAATAAGACCAGTTCTCTGGATTTCTTTCCTGCAGTCGTCTGTACACATCTGCGGCCTCCTCAAACCGTCCCAGATTTAATAGCAGCTCTCCTGCTCACCCGCAACATAAGAAGAGAGACGGAATCAAAGATAATTCAAACTGGAATAGGAGTAAATCTGCTTGAAGGGCAAAATGCAGTAAAAGATGGGGAAAAAACATAAAAGCAAAGAAAAAGGGAAGAGAGCTCATTCTTATTGAAGAGCAAACGTGTTTGTACCTTTGGTCTCCTCCACAGCCAGTTTATCACAGATCTGTTTCTCGTAGGTGGTGAGATGCTCAAGGGCTTCCCTCAGAAGCCCCGCCTCCCTCAAGACCTGATTCTGATAGAGCAGCAGCTCGCTGTACTCATAATCCACCTTATCAGGAGATGTCTGGAGTAAACACACATACAAATGAATATAAACAGCTACATGAGAGCAGGTTTACCTGAAGATACACACAATTCCTCCCAAACGTTACACAAAACAGTTGAACTTAAGTGAACTTAAAACTTCTTCAGTCTGCCAAAACGTAGGTTTTAGTTGTGCATGAAACCAGGAAAGGAAGTAAGAGTCTTATCTTGGACTCCACAAGAGCCGGGGGCCATTGTGTTGCCTGTTGACCTGTCGTGGCAAGTTGACGTCCTCACAATACCTCATTTACTACTGCTGTTACCTCTGCCCCTATTTCCTCTACACAAACACTTACAATAGTTCTACACTTACCTGTTGTGTTTTTCTAAACTCCTCTATGATTTTGGCCGCCATCTCATAGTCCTCCAAGAGATGATACGCGATGGCGTAACCAATCCATGACGCTCGCTGGGCCGGTCGCAACTGTAGCAACTGATAGCGGGTCTCCTGTCAGACAGACAGTCACACACAAAGAGTCAGAACAAGGGTTTTCGAAGAAGGCAGAGGAGAAATTGGACCCCTTTCAAAACATGTTACAAAGTGCCATCCAAGACTGTATTAAACAAAACATATTGTCCAATATTGGCGCCATATTAGGCAAAGCCCACAATCTGCTAGACTTTTCTTTCAGTGGTGAAAGATGGTATCAGAGGGACCCAAAGGGAATTAAACATTTAACGCCCACCACTTAAACACACCACAGAGGACAAAGAAACAAAGACAGGAGAGGAGGAGAGAGAAACAAGCTCATAAGTTGGAAAATGGACGTTGCTGAGTCACAGGCCTTGGATCTGTCCCAACACACACATGCCTCTTTTGTGATTTTTCTCAAGTTACTTAAAAGATAAAAAGGTGCCATTCAATTGGCACAGAACAAGCTCATATTTTCCATCAGTGCTTATAAACATTGAAAACAGTAAACTGTAAAAAGTTTTCTGGGTATGATTTATATATGACATGGAAAACTAGAGAACAAGCCTGGGTAGTATGACAATATAAACTGTGTGATAGTAGAAATGCCTCAATGGGTAGAGATTCCACTATACAGTAATTTATACATGGCACAATTTTTTTAAATCTGACACCAAGCAGGAAACTATCGGCTGCTCTGCAATTGAGTTGGACACAGGGGAGACATTTTGTTTTGTGTAAGCATGTTGGGGTTTTGTTGGTTCTGCAAACACAGTTGAAAGGCTGCATTTTGAAAGACACACAATGACTGAGTGAAGCTGAAATCCAGGAGCAAAATCAAACAGAAAATCAAAACTCAAACAGCAACAAAGGCATGAACTATTGGCCAGAAGACACAAAGGAAATACAACAAAGTGTGTGTCAGCTCCTTAAAAAACACCATAAGCAAAGGAACTTCTACTAAATCCAATGAAATGTGTAAGCACAAACAAACACAGACACTCACACACACACACTCACCCGGTAACCCTCCAGGTCCCTCATCTGGATTTGAAGCAGGGAAAGATCTCGCAGGATCTGCAGGTTGTCTTTGTCCCATTTCAGTGCATTCCTGTAGCACTTAATGGCCTCGTCGTACTTTTTGTCCGACCTCTGAAGCAGACCGTACACATGCCAGCCTAAAAATGTCACGTTAAGGAAAACAAAAAGAAACACTGCAAAGATAAAGACAGCTGATGACAGTCTCATAAAGGAACGGAAGGTCTGACTGGGGGCAACAGAGTCGCCAAAAAAAAAGCTGGGTGTCACCACCAATCAGTCAGAAATATTGTCTGGGGTCCATCAAGTTAACACATGAAGTGTTAACTTCATTGCTATGAACACAAGCAAACTTAATTCCAACTGTTTCAACTCATCTATATCCTCTTCTGATCAGTTTACTGGATAATAGTACATGAACATGGTTTTAAGGATACAGACGTGGCTCTTCAGGTCATTCCGGAGACCTCTGCGGACGAGATCGTAGGCTTCCTCCTTTTTTCCCAGGCAGTTCAGGGTCAACCCTTTCATCGCCAGGGTCTCTACAAAAGACCACAACCATTAGCATTCCGCTCATTAACCTCACCTATACCACTATGAGGCAAACACACAAACGCCTGTATCTTTGTCTCTACCCCTTGAATGTGCAAACACTATCCGTTTCTGTTTAATTCAAAGCCATCAAATGTCAGTGTGTTTGCATGCAGTTTCAGTGATAACCAAATATCAGTTTGTTTTACCAAAACCAACAAAGATACATGGAAAATAATCATCAGACCACAGATACTTTCATGCTGGCACTGCTGGATGTTTTATTCAAACTCCAAAAAGATTATGAGCCATTGCATTCTTCTGGTTTAAAAACCAAAGTTCAAGCATCCGTTATTAGAAAACGCTTATCAGTCAACCACTACACAGTTTTATTTTAGGTCATGAAGTCACATTGAAGGCTGGACTTTTGTATGAACACTTCTGAGAGGGTGTGTCTTACCGCCATGTTCTGAGAACTTGGGATTGGAGAGAATCTGTTTGCAAAATTTTAGCCCATTTCTGTACTGCTTGTGTTCATAACATCTCTGTGGACAGAAGTGAAAAAGAAAGTAATTAGTTACAAGGACATCTTAATGACAAAGCTAAAAAATAGTGTAAAAAAGGTGTAATATTGGTGTATATCTAGAGACAGACCACGGCAAGCTAACCTCTCTCTCCCTCTCTCTCTCCCTATAAATGATGGTAATTTACTCTAAGTAGTTCTATTTGGAGAAGTGACAAGCTTCTTTTTTCCTCTGTATTACACAGCCCTGTGTTTAGCCAGCAGGTGGTAAGAACACCAACATCACCTCATTCTGTCAACCATTGTGCTATTAGATTTTTTGGTGTTACACAGCATTACTGAATCACTGATTCTGGATCAGTTCAATGCGTCATATACCAGCGCCTCTCTGTCTGAAACTAAGAGGCGTTTTACACTGTAATGAGTCAGTGTAAGTTTTATAAATGTGACATTACTTCTGACCCAATTTTATTGTTGGTGGCTGTGTACAAAATAAATACAAAATGTTAAAGTGTACCCACATACTTACTGTGGGCCAACTTTGTGTTCTTGCACTCAAACAACTTGTCCCTAACATTTTACTTTGCAAATGGTATAAAAGCTAAAACAAGCCTGTTAAAACATTAGCACTGATGAAAACAATATAGGCAAATAAAAGTAGATGGACTGATCAACATCACATAATTAACTAGTCGAATGTTGGATGACTAGTCAACCATTCTGGTCCATCCCTAACTTGTATGTGTATGAATGGAAGTGAACGGACTAGAACATGTATTGACCGCCCCTTTAATTCTGCAGCATTAGGTTATTTTGAGTGCCTCCAAATCTTAGTCCCTCAGTCTCTCAATTATCAAGATTCTGTATATACTGTAACCATAGCAACAGCACTCATCGGGGTGATAAAAAAACCCTACAAGTTACAAGTAATTGCTTTAAACATACATCATGCAGCAATGTTTCAAAGTTGACAAAAGCAACAGGTGAACAAAACTTAAAACATTTGTGGACACTAATGAACATTTAATTACAATGAGTGGATTAATAATGACAATGTGAACTATGACATTTGGATTTATGATTTAAAAACTACAGAATCCAGATTATAAACAACAAATTGATGTCTGCATCATTTTTACACAAACTGTGTTAGACATAAAGACCAGGATTCAAGGTAAAGAGCCACACAGATCTAACATCTGTGTGAATCTGCTAAAAATCTTTTCATTACATCAAATTACAGGCATTTAATTTCTGTAAACTTTACTTGCAATTATCACATGTTCAACATCACATCAAATCCACAACACAAACATTGCAATCTCTTTTTTTAGAATGTGTCCAGATAAAATGAAAATCCTAACAATTATGTCCAACAATCACAAATGCATTTACAGTACTGTCATGAAAACTGCCACAGGGTGTTAAACATAGTGAAGTAAGAGTGAGTTTGTTGATGCATGTAGGCCTATCTTGTTAGTATCAACTAATGCTTCCTGCTAGCCTGACTAGCAATCCAATCTCAGGTTAATCCCGGACAGATGCATGCATCCAGCTAAACAAATCAAAGTGCTGCAGTGATGCAAGCGCATGTTAATTCTTTTAAATAAATCTTAAACATTTACAAAATAGTCAATCTGCAGCTTCGTGAACAGATAATACAGTTCTAGTCATCTGATCTGAGTGCCAAAACCAGATCAGCAATATAATGTCAGTGAACAGATGATTTTACACATTCATACATACATACATAACAAGCAATAGTTTCTATCTGAAATGAGAATTTTCCAGGTTTTCCTTCAATGGCAACCAACAAACTCATACCACATGTGTTAAACCAAACACCAGCTCAACTCCTCCCATACGAAGTATCAATTCACAGTCACTTACTTTAACAACAATGTCACATTAGTTAGATGGCGAGACGCCTGAGGATCTTTATAAAGGGTTTGTTGTTGGGACGAACAGGCCATGAGACTGACTTGAGCCCTTAAGTGCTACATCCAGCTCCATCTGAGCATCTTCATCACATAAGCACTATTAGAATTACAGTGACCAAAGACTACAAACCCCATTTAGTTCCTTCCATTCACTGACAGTCTCTGTTACACAACACTGTTTGTGATCAGGTTAAGCTACATTAGCATCCTGACAGCTAGCAGGCTAAAAGCTAGCCTCCATTTGACAGAGAGTCTTGATCGCTGACTTTTGCACGCACTGAAAAGACTGGATCTATTAACTTGATCTCTTTATTACATGTATTAGTTTTGGTTTATTTGTTGTTGTTGCACTGAAACATTAACACTCACCAGGATCCTTTTGAAGAGAGCGTTTTCTTTGGGTGGCAGAGTGACTGTCGGCATCCTTCACTGTCTCTATATCAGCACATGTGAGATGAGTGCGGGTGTGTGCGGCAGCGTCTAGCCCGAGTTTACCCCCTTGTTCTCGGCTCGATTAAAGTGCCCGTCCGGACTCACTAACCCAGCCCTCACGTGGTGACAGAAAAGCCCCCTTTGAGCCCAAAATGGCCGATGCGACGCTTCTCCTCCGGGTCAAGCCGCTCCGCCGCTCGTCGTCTCACGGACAGCAGGAGGCGCTTCATTTATGGGTCAAACTATAAATGTGTTGTTTTTGCACTTCAGTGTCATCATTTTTACGAAAATAAAACACGTGGCCCTTTAAAAACCAAGGAAAGTCGTTGTATAAATGAAGAGATTTGTGTTTAACATTTAGAAGTGTATTATGCACAAGACGCCTCAATATATGTGCTCATACGCCTTAATATATAATATATAATAATATATGCTTAAAAATGAGGTGTTTCTTTTATTTCGTATATGTAATCTGTATATTATTTTCTCAATTAGGCGGCATGAGACTTTTATTTTGACATGGGTGAGCAGGAGCTCCCCACAAGGGGGAGGGGCTGTGATCGGTGGTAAGTAAATGCTGGAAAAATAAAGCTTTTATTATGCCGGAATGCAGAATTGGTGTGCCAAGGATGTGTAAAATAGTTTTAAATTACTATACTGTCATATTTCAAATATATATAATACAATGTAAAACATTATGTTAAATAAAATAAATAAATAAACATATTTTAATATATCTTAAAATATATCTGTAAATACCTAATGAATATCTAAACGACTGGTGCAAAGTAATGTCTGTGAAAATCTCTTGTAACTGTAATGCATTATGCAAAAAAAAGAATTTACTTTTGTGTATGTGTTTGTGTCCCTAATCCTTAATCAATAAGGTTTTTTACTTCCTATTCTAGCCAAAATAGCGAATAAATGAATTGTACCTTAATTTTGACAGATGATGTAGCTGAAGTGGGTTTTAAATTATTTTGTAGTACCTCACTGGTTTTATCACACGAGGCAACCGGTGATGTAGAAAAGACTGGGGTAACGGGTGGGGCTTTTATTTTGACGGGTGACGCGGAAGTGTTTTTTATCATAGAGGGGCGGTTGTCAGAGGCGCTCAGATAACAGCCACTATCGCTCTCATTCATAGCGGTCCATTCGCGCCGAAACGCTGGCTGACAAGCTCATCCGTTTCATCTACAGCTGACCGACACTTTGCAAATATTTATTAACTGCACGAGGTGAGCGAGGAAGACAGTTACAGTCCGACACTAGAGCTAAACCACAGCAGACGGGCGCAGCATCTTCATCACCGTCATCATCCAGCTAACGGTACTGCAGCTAACCAGATGCTGTTATTATATTGTTATAATATAGTGTTCGTAAGGTAAAGAGACGTATCTGACTATTTTAAGAACATAAAACACTGAGAAGTTGAAAGTAATGTTGTGTAATGCGAAGCAAATACTGAAATATTTCGAAGAACACCTGCGTTTCGTTTTTATTTAATTGACAGGTGCTAATGTTGCCGTTTTGTTTAATCTGTATAACGAGTAATGAGACAGACACGTCGTACAAGTTTTACTGTAAAATGCGAAACAAAAGGTCGTTTTGCGATGCCAGATGTGTCGATCAATATCGGGGTCAAAACGTCATGCGATCAGATGTTCCTTCTCTGAGAAGCGCATGAGGAAAAGCAATATGCATGTTTTGTTGTTGCACGTTTTTCATCGCGATGTTTTTTAAAAGCCAATCTCTCTCTTTTGCATGTTTTTGTAGATGAAGATGCGTTGGGGCTGGACGTGTCTTTTGTTACTTTCCGTCTCCATGATAACGTGGGCCCAGGAGGAAGAACAAGATGATGAAGAGGATGCTCAAGTGGAGGATGGTGACGTGGACCTTGAGACAGACAGTAGTGAGAACATGGAGGCAGAGGCCAACGTTTCTTTTCAGGTCAGAAAGCATTAATTACAAGCAACAATTAACAATGATAATTGTAAATGTTATTTATAAATATTCATATGGCTGTTTGATATGTACAGGTAACATACAAGACCCCGGTTCCAACAGGAGAAGTGTTTTTCACTGAGACATTTGATGAGGGTTCTTTAAGCAGGTTTGTGGAGCCTAGTACAGTGTTATTGATCAAAATGTTGTTTAACAATGACACTTTGTCATAAATGACACAGCTTGAAAGTGTAGTTGTTTTTTAAAACAGTATTCTGTAAAAATGCCCCAAATCTCTTTATTTAATCAATTGAAGTCAGTATAATAGAGCAATAATTATTTTTTTGTCTTGCCACCATGTTTTTTTACCATGTTTTTTATGGTTTATGATGGTTTTCTGCAGATGGCAGCTGTCTAAAATGATGAAAGAGGATGCAGATGAAGATATTGCAAAATATGATGGTTAGTTTTTCAGCAAATTTGTGATTAAATGTATTTAATGTCATCCCTACTTTAAAAACCCATCTGCCTAACAACTACATGTTTCTGTCACGTAGGCAAATGGGAGATTGAGCCCCTGAAGGAAAACAAGGTGCCTGGTGATTTGGGTTTGGTGCTAAAGTCTCGTGCTAAACATCACGCCATTGCAGCTCTGCTAAACCGACCCTTCATCTTTAAAGACAAGCCGCTCATCGTCCAGTGAGTGTTTTTCTATGGCAATCTGATATCATTTAGAAACCTGGAATGCTTTGTTGTCAATAATACCTGAAATCTAAAGCTTTTGCATTGTAACAAAACCTGATCTATGCAGGTATGAGGTCAATTTTCAAGATGGAATTGACTGTGGAGGTGCTTACATCAAACTGCTGTCAGACTCAAAGGACCTGGACCTGGTATGTTTATCAACTTATATTCAACTTATTATATTCCTAACAGTAGTTCCTATTTTAGAAGAGGTATACAGTGGATTTAATACGATGCGAGTTCACACGCATCGCAAAAGGCAAAATAGGTGACATGACAAAGGTCAAGAAAAAAAGTGTTGTTATATATTGTAGTAGTCATGTAAAACAGTGACGTGTTTTGACTCGCAGGAAACGTTTCATGACCGGACACCATACAGCATCATGTTTGGGCCGGATAAATGTGGAGAGGACTACAAACTGCACTTCATCTTCAGACATAAAAGCCCCCTTAACGGAGATGTGGAGGAAAAACACGCCAAACGAGCTGATATTGATCTGAAAAAGTTCTACACTGATAAAAAGACTCACCTCTACACTCTTGGTTGGTTTTGCCCGTTGAAATCTGAGATGGATTACTGTTCATTGAAACATTATTTTGTGGTAATATCCGATGCGCTGGCTAAATAGTACAATTGTTTTTCCTTTCTCAGTTTTAAATCCAGACAATAGCTATGAGATCTTTATAGACCAGTCCAGCGTTAGCAGGGGAAGCCTGCTGACAGATGTCGTTCCTCCCGTAAACCCGCCCAAAGAGATTGACGATCCCAAAGACTCAAAGCCAGAGGACTGGGACGAGAGAGCCAAAATTCCTGACCCAGAAGCAGTCAAACCGGATGATTGGTAAGACCTAAAACTATTGATTTTAAGATTGCTGCAAGTTTTTTTCCAGAATCTTCTTGTGACACAGTAGCTACAGTGTTGTCACAACTACCTCTGCAGGTACCTTTCATTCCTTAAGGAGTCATCTTGGCAATACTGACAAAATGAATTTAGACAATGAAAATTACAGAATTTCTGCAGAAACAACATATACAAATATGTAATTGTATGATGCAAATTGTTTCAAAGTTGGAGTACTAGTAGTATAACATAGTGGTACTTATCTGTATTTCTCTAGGGATGAAGAGGCCCCAGCTAAGGTACCTGATCCTGATGCAGTTAAGCCTGATGGGTGGCTGGACGATGAACCAGAGTTTGTGGCTGACCCCACTGCAGAAAAACCTGATGACTGGTGAGAAAAGCATTTCCTTTAATCCAGTGTCTTTAATCCAGTTTGTGAAAGAAACCAATTACTATTTTGAATATAAATTGTGTGTTTAAATGTAAACATATCTGTATGAAAGACTACTCTGAACGGCACACCGGCTCCATGTCAATAACGCTGAATCTCAGTGGTGCGTGACTGCATGTTTTGTCATGATGCGAGAACCAGTGAAATTCTGTTTCATAAACATGGAGCTGGCGTACTTCAATTCTGTTAGCTGAAAGAAGAAAGTCATACACCCCTAAGACACCTTAGGGAGGGGTCATTTATGGGGCATTTTTCATTTTTTGGTGGAATTTTCCTTTAAGTGGCCTATATGGGTCCATAACTGTGCTGGTAATTACCAGGAAAAGCAATAAAACTGCCTTCCTGAAAACTTTTATTATTTCCTTTGCCTTTAAGTGCTTTGGCAAAAAATGTTGGCAGAGAACCAAGATGCCAGTAAGGTATATAGATAGATCATTGTTTGTAACAAGGCCATCAGCACGGAGGTGTTGTAAACAAATTTGAGTTGCTGGCAGTGTGCTCCTTTGTTCATGGGGTACATAGAAATGGACCCAGCACACAGCTCTGAGGGGCACCAGAGTTAGTAACCAGGTGCCTTAGTAATGTGGACCAAACCTAGTTTTAAAAATATAGAAATGTAACCAATAAGAGAGGGTGAGTGGAGTTTATTGTAGAGCAACTGGTTGTAATAGGGCCTGCAATGGATGATTCATACTCAAGATCCACTAATGTTATAGACTGAGTTGTTCTACCTGTAAAACACTCATTCTTGGGGAAAAAACAAACCACTTTGATTTGTAACAACACTGCATTCTAGTCTGATACAGGTTGACTCTGCTGGACAGACTGGCTTGTATACTTTTTTAACCATTTTACAGCGATCCCTAAAAAGTCATTAGAAAGACATGGTCCAGGCAGCAGAGCTCTAACCCTGTGATGCCTCTAATGAACAGGTGTACCCACCAACCTCCCGTTGTCTAAGACAGACCAATGTTGAACCAACAGTATTGATTTGCAGTCATTTTTTCTGTATAAATGTTTTTTAGCCTGTCATTAGTGTTTTTTTTGTACCTTTCTCAGGGATGAGGAAATGGATGGAGAATGGGAGGCTCCTCAGGTGCCGAACCCAGCATGTACAGCTGCTCCTGGCTGTGGTGAATGGAAGTCGCCCATGATTAATAATCCTCAGTATAAAGGCAAATGGAAAGCACCTCTGATTGACAACCCCAACTACCAGGTACCAGGCAGCTATATTTCATTCAGTTTATGACAATGTCACATTCATGCTGCACCTCTGCTTATAGTCTATGTAGCTTTCCTGTAGCCTAAATAGTAAAGCATGGTTCTGGCAATGGTGAGGTCATGGAGTTCGATTCCTATGGGATTTACATGCTCATGTATATAGTTTGAATGCACTGTAAATTGATTTGGATTATAGTGTCTGCCAAATGCAGTAAAGCAATAGTCTGGACACACTTGCATGCATATTTCTCATGATCTAAATTGTTTTGGTGCGAAACAACAGGATTATTTATGATAAATAAATGATAGGCTTTCCATTTAGTGTATTTGAGATTGTATTACAATGACTACAGATCTTTAAATAAATCTCTCATGCCATTTGCTTGCATTTGTTCACAGGGGGTGTGGAGTCCACGGAAGATCTCAAATCCTGACTACTACGAGGATCTTCACCCGTTTCGAATGGCATCATTCAGAGCTGTTGGTCTGGAGCTGTGGTCTATGACCTCTGACATTTACTTTGATAATTTCATTATTACCGCCGAGAAGGAAGTGGCTGACCGTTGGGCTGCAGACAGCTGGGGACTCAAAAAACTAGTGGCTAGCGCCAACGAGGTCCGTCTCCATCTCTCCCAAAGTTTTATTGCATTTTTGCTTTTGCCATTGTAGCCTCTTGGCCTTTGATTTGGTTAATATTCTCAGACTGTCTCTTTTCATCTCAGCCTGGAGTGTTGAGTCAGTTGGCCTTGGCTGCGGAGGAAAGGCCCTGGCTGTGGGTGGTTTATATTCTTACTGTCGGGCTGCCTATTGGGCTGGCTGTGCTCTTCTGCTGGCCAAAGGTAAGGCCTGTTTCATTGATGAAATCACACGGACTGCCAAGAGAAATACTTGACATAGCAGGCCTGAAATCCAGCTGTCGTCTGTAAATATTTTGCTCAGTTTTTACTTGAATCATATGGATTCTTGTGTACAACACATTAATTCTACTACATAATCTGTTTTACAACCACAACTGAAACGAATAACACGAGACTAAAGCAAATGCTCTATTAACACATTTACATTTAATCAGTTAGTAGACGCTTTTATTCAAAGTGACATACAAATTGTTTTGTTTAGCAGTGAGATTTGCATAGGTGGGTTCAGGTTTAAATCCTGTTTTGTTCAGTGGTTACTGAATGATGAGATCCACATTAAATGGACCTCAAAGGTTTCCAAGCCTTGTTTTTAACACAGTACAGCTGATTAATCTAGTGTATCGTGTAGCTCAATTAATATATAGCTAAAGATTATTGTGTCTGGGATTAGCTTGCAGGCACAGAATCCTCTTAATGAGTATTTAGCATTGGTAGCATAGCAACAACAGGCCAACTACGTTTTAAGGAAGTCACACCTCAGCTCACACATTTGTTTGTTTGTGTGTGTTGTAGAAGTCAGATAATGAATATGTATACAAGAAAATCGACCAACCAAAAGCAGTACCAGAGGAGGTAGCAGAAGAAGAAGAAGAGGAGGAGGAGGAGGAGGAGGAGGAAGAAAAAGGAAAGGACCAGGATGAAGCAGAGGAAGCAACTGAAGCTGCTGGTTGGTAATCGTATTTCATCTACATGATTCTTTGCGTTTTACATTTGGAATAATAATGTAAAATGTTAAATGGACTTATTTAATCCCCAGTGGATGAGAATGGAGATGGGATAGAAAAGGAGGTGGAAGAAAATGAAGGAGGTACAGAAGAAGATGACGAGGAGGAGGAGGAGGAGGAGGAGGAGGACAATAAGCCAGATGATACACCCTCAGAGGATGAAGTAAGAGGGTTAAAACAACTGCTATATAAGCTGTGTTTAGAATCTTTAGACTCTTCTGTCTAATACATGCATTAAGAAATTACAACCAAAGGGTGACAGGCTGGTATACAGATGAGATTGATGTCCACACACTTTTTCTATTTGGAATAATGTTGGTTCACAAACATTAGAATGCCAATATAGACAAATTCATGTGTGTACACACACGTGTTGTGAGTTTAATCAGTTTGGTTTGATCATAAAAGTGTGTGTGATTGTTATGAGGATAATTTTGTGTCTTTGCAGATGAAGGATGCTGATGAGGGAGCTCAGATCACAGGAGATGAACCTAAAGCTGTCAGAAAGAGAAGAGTACGGAAGGACTGAAGACCCCTCGTTTTTCCACATGGTTTCTTCCTTTTTCTTGTTCCTCTGGCTCTTTTGCTGCATGCTTTTGGCCTTACGCCCTTCAGCATGCAAAAAATGGCAAACCTAGCCGCTCTACTGAAGGTCACCATCTGACCTCGCCTCCCCTCCTGTAGTCTTCCGCTTAGTCCTTATCAGTTACTGTTTGGATTTAGATGCAAATGTCAGCCCTGCTGAGTTTTATCTTTAAGTTTTTCCTGTTTTTACCTTTTTAGATTACATTTCAAGGAGTAGTGATGGGCCAGTGTTTCCCGATTAGTAAGTGATGTAATCTGAGTACTGTGACAGGGAATATATAATGATATTTTAGAAAGATTAGCTAGTTCTGCATTTCAGTTCTTTTAAGTTATTAAAAAGGGTCAGATCCTTTCGTTGTAAGTTATGAGCTTTATAAAATCACACTGGTCGTATTTATTGTTTGAATCTTGTTTGGAAATGGATGCAACTGAATTTAGACTTGCTTTCTACTGTCAGTAGCACAGTTAACAGGGTGTGGAGAAGAGCTCCATGAGACCAGGGGCTGTTCTCATAAAACATCTAGATGTCTCAGAAGAGTGCTTTGAATGGATCAGTATTGCTTTTTTGGCATTGAAGTCATAACGCACAGTCAGAGCTGATCTGAGGTCAGCATCTCCATTCACACTCTCTACCACAGACTATCGTACGCACACTGAATAAACTCCCACTGATCCCAGTTTGACATCAGACTGACAAATGTATGAAACCATTGTGGTTTAGAAGCGGACTTGGTTGTTTTTCAAGTTTTGTTTTCTGCTTTTTTAGGTCATGTGTTCAGCCTTACCAGAACAGCCATTCGTTTACATGTTTGCAAACTGTTCGTTGCTTATGGAAATAAATATTTCCTATAAATGTCTGAGTGCTCTGTTGCCATGACTTCAGTAGAAACAGTTTATTTGTTTGTGCAAAGGCAAAATATTTTATTAAAGGCATAATTGTAACAAAATAAAATGTACATTTTTAGAACAGGCAGTATCTTACAGTGGGTGCTTGCAAATTAAGAAATTACATGAACATTCGTAACAGTCAACTAATATAATATGTATGTAGTGTTGTTGCAGCCAGTATCTGTGGCAGATCCTTCTGTGTTCTGTGTTCCATTCGTACTCACAGATGTTTCACATCAGCAAAATCTGAGCATCTGTATTCATAAATGTCATTCAACCAACTAAAGGCTTCCAATGGAAGCCCATTTCTGCCACAAACAACAAATTATACTGTTACATAATAATCAAAGGCATCAAAATAAGTCAAGACTTCAAAAAAAGTTTGTATAATTTGTAGAAATTTCTTTAACATTTCTTTGTTTTTAGGGGCCTCTGATCAGTTAAAACCAATTGAATTAGGTTGCTTATATCAGCCCAAATTAAACGCCGAGTTATAAGAGCTACAGTTGTAAACTAGAAACTGGCTTTTTTCATCTAATAATTATATTTTAACAAAGCATTTTTGTAGGTGGCAGAAATGGGTTTCTTTTGCTTTCAGATCACCGGGATCAATAACACTAGGCAGTCCCAACATCACTGCTTTTCTAAACAGTAAAATCCAGAGTCAATCTATTTTAAGTCTCTTTATCCAAACCTGAATAGTTTGTCTCCAACACAATACTGCGGTTTATACTGCAGCCATTTCAATCTATTGATCCTACTGCAAAGACACTAGTCAGGTTTTTTCACTAAGAAAATCTTCTACAATACATCGACGTATCAAAGAGACTAAATGTAATTTGGTAAGTCTGGGACCTCTTATAATAGAACATACAGAGGCAGCATGTAGTTCAAACAAAATAAATGCCATAAGGGCCTGTGTGAGATGTTATTTAGGTTGTTTTATATTTTTTTAACCATGCACCTATAGGTAATGGGATGTCATGCATTTTCAAAGGAACATATCCGTGTACACCCTAATAAAAATCTGTCTGTACTTCACTGTTCCACTTTGCATCATCATTTACATCCAACTGTGTGAACATCAGAGAAAAAATATCAGTACAATAAATAATAATGAGTGTATTAGTTCTTGATTATTAGTTCTGACTGTGTTGTTCTTGTATCTGAAAGGGCTGAAACTGTTAGTGTGAGGGCCACAGGTTGTTTTGTGCTAAATTAATAAAGGTGTGATAACACACCAGCTTTGTACTTGTATTAAATCAATAGCATCATTGGTTATTTTACAACTTCTAACACTGTTAGCTGGAAATTAGCATATCTCTGGTCATATATTATTCCAATATCTGGATCAGCACAAGACAATATTGTGATACAGTATGTTTGGCTTTAATACTAATTCTTACATTTACTGATCTGTGTTAGACTTCAGTATTTTTAGTGCATGGCTATATTTTTAAGTCACTCTGAGTTTAAATGTAGTCAAACAGAAATAGTTGCACATGTGTCGACTTTCTACAGACTTGCTCTGAGTGCTGATCAGTCCTTTTCCTTCAAAAACATGAAAATGAAAAATGCAACAATACCGCAACAATATTATACGGTACAATATACCATTACCGTTTTTTCCCCAACCTCTAAAGAAGAGGCAACAGTGTAGTCCATTCAAGTATTTCCTATACCATGCTGATAGATGCATCAGTACGTTATAAAATAAAAAACAAAATAAATACAAAACAAAGAGGAGTTTAGGAACTTGGTATCAGGTTGAATTTTGAAAACAGCGGATGAGGAACTATAGAGATGTCGCTTATTTCCGTTTGCTTTTGGTGTCGGTGGTCTGAAACACACTGGAGGCGGACATGAGGTTCTCGATGTACTGCCCAAGAACCTGGTTCTCAGATTTGAGCTTAAGGTTCTCCTCTTTCACCGCATCCACCCGTGCGGAAAGATCTAATGAAAGGAGGGAGACAGAATGCATTAGAGTCCATCACTTAGCTTTCCAGGCAGCCATTAAAAGTGCTTGAGTGGATCTGAGTAATGTTGGGCAGAGGACAAACAGAAACATGAAGGGTGATGCATTGCAAAGTGTTTCCTCAGATTTACAACAAAACGGCATCAGGAAACCAGCAGGGCAAGATGTAGGAAAGAAATGCAAATACGATTACAGCGTTGTGAAAAGGTTTTATAGCGTTATGGGAACGTTTGTTAACGTCATACCCTCAAGCGTGTGCTGAAGCTCCAGGACTTGGTTAATGAGTCTCGTCTTCTCCTCTTGCTCAGCTTGATTCTCCATATCTGCTCAAAATAATACACAAAAACACACAAACAAATCTGAAACAGGGCTAAAGCAATTTGAACTTAATGATATCTCAAAAAACCTAAAACATTACATTATAAATAAATAAATTGTGGGTGATGTTTACCATCAATCTCACAGTTCATGGTTCTGTATTGGTCTAGTCTGAATCGCAGGACTGTTGGTTCCCCTTGAGCTGTAGGAAGGTTACAAAGATTGTTATATTGATATATGATAAGACACACGGGTAGTTGTGTATCTTACAAACCTTCAATGTAGTGGTATATGCTATAATAAGTACCATTGTCGTAGCTAGTAAGGGCAACAATATTTTCAAAAATCTACTTTTATATAAATTTGGATTCAGAGAGTTTGTTGAGACAAAAAAATGACAAACTGATCTGTTTCAGGGTTTGAATGCATCAAAATTATGTCTTTTTTTAAAGGTGTCCCCAACAATTGAACTGGTGGCTAGGTTAGCTAGTAGCTAACACATGCACAACACAAACACAGAAAACATCGCCTGGCATAAATAAATATACTTAACAAACAACATTTACATAACATGCATTCAAATGACTAGTATAACTAGTTTTATTCAGCTGAAATCGGCATATCATAACATCTCTGGTTTTGTTAAGTTTAACTCATGCCACGTACAAACTCGCACATCACAGGCCGCCGCAGTCGTCTGTGTTTTAATAGTCGACTAATGTGGAAAAACAGCTATAAAATTATACATCAAAGACAATATCGAGATGTGCATTAAATAAACTGGATAAATAGGACAACAGGACATTAATACTTAAGCACGATATAAACATGATCGCATGAGAAGTCTAAATGCATCAGTTCACTGATTTAATCACACAATCTTACCTGATTCAGGATGAAACTTCTCACTGTTATTAAAGATTAAGACAAAACAATAAAGCCTCCGATTCAACTGTCCAGATAAATGACAGACACTCCGTTAGCTCATCACTTCCCTTTCATACACATCCACCCATATGATCACATGCACTGATATAAGACACCAACAGAGGGAGACGAAGCTCTCTCTCAAAGGCTTTGTTTGCAACAGAAAGCTTTAAAATAAGTGTTAAACAAGACTACAAGACTAGTACAACAAACATGCAACATAATTTCAGACATTAGTAAGTCAAATAGTCGTGTTCAGTTTCACAAGTGCCATGCACTGAGGACTGAATAAAAAATGCTATTATTATTATTATACAACTGAACTTGCCACTATAATCAAATAGTGAGTTAGAAATTACACAATAACATACAGTGGAAGCTAAAGTCCAGTGTATTACATTGTGGGATACTGCACATTTTGGTGGCAGGTTATATGAATATTTAATAAATACACCATTATTTTAAATAGTATATGTCCCATGCTAAAACAGTAAAAGTATCATGTTGGTATGTTTTCCAGCACAGCCCGAGTCTATCACTGTTATATAGCTTTAATGTGTACTGTGCACTTATAGCGTCACCTAGTGAATACAAATATAAAACTACAAATACTAGTACACATGCAGAAAGAATTATTCTTTACACAGTTATCTTATGCTAACATACAAGTAACCAAAGCATTTAACATGGCAACATGGTATAGCATATGTTTGTTTGTTGCCTCTGCATGTGGCATCACTTTAAACACTGTAGTAAGTACGATGTAAACATCATAGTACACAAATACAGTAATCATCCAGTATCATGATACAACATAAAACATTTGGCCCACATAAAACATTTTACAGGTTGTTCACAAATGAAACCTGTTTCTGTTTAAACATTACTCATGTTCAGAGCAGATATGAGTCATTTCAAATACGCAGCTTTTGTTCTGCTTCCTGCTTTTGACAGCAGCTACTTTCAAACTTACTGACTTATGTCTCTGTGTGAGCTCGTCTCTGTACAGTCTCTACACACAAGCAAACAGGAGTTTTGACCTGCCTGCACAACAGTTCATCCATTCCTGTACCGAGAGCACAAAGCCCACCAAGTTTAAGACAGTCCAGAATAAACATAAAAAAATTAAATCATTTCGATTATAGCTGTGTTTCATTTAAATCGTGCGCTCTCACACATGAGGGTTTTCAGGCTTCCTGCACGGTTGACGCAAGATCATTTCTTTCACTGCATGGGTTCTTAAAAGTGACTAAATAAACTGGTTTCAGATCAGCTATTGGGACAGAAGTCTTACCTGAATCATCAGCTAGAGAAATGTTAGTAAAGGTTCCGTCATCTTCATCCGCGTCACCCTCCATTACTGAGTGAGTGTGGGAGTGAAACGTTTATATCACTGAAGTATTTAGTTAAATGTCTTTGAAAGACCTTCTGTTTTTTCTTTGTTTATCTCTCTCTCTCTCTCTCTTCCTGTAGCACTCTGTGTTTGTCTGGTTGTACCCTCTCCATTATTCACTATCACCACGGTTACCGACCAGACCTGTGTGACAACTCAGGTAACAAAGCCATTGGAGATCTAGTAGGACGACTGCTGTGAGATCCAAGTTTGCTTGTTCACTTTCTCGGGTTACAGGGTGAACCCAACACCCACCCCTCACAGACGCACTCACCTTCCCTCCTCGCACCATCTGTCTCATTTCATCTGTGCTACAGTGTGACACATTAACTAAAGCAAGTGTCTGATGCTGAACCACATGGCAGGGTTTTAACTACACTAGTCTAATTGGTTTGCACTTTGATCAGTGTTGTTAAAAGCCCGGAGTGTTTACTACAAGCTACTGAAATGACTCTCACTGATGCTTTCATTATCAGTGAAGTTAGTTTCCTTCTTCTGGTTCAGTTTAAGTTGAAAGCATAAGTGCAGACAGCTGTTGCATTTTTCCACAGTGCATGCTGCATTGTCTAATGCAATAACATGAAAAAGCAGCTTTCTTTCCTAAAAAAAACAAACAAACAATTGTTACTGAACTTAAAAAAAACCCACAAAATTGCTTGATGAAAAAACTTTCTCTCCTGATAAACCTGGCTGGGGCAGTTTTTGCATGAAATTTATTGAAATAAAAAAATTGTAATGTAAAAATATTTATATTTCTTGTTAGAGATGAACAAGATTAATGTAAAAGGTGCCCCTACCTTCTTATTTATCGCAAGTATGTGCGAAGTTCCCTCTAGTGGTTAAAAACGCTCATAAATTACAGTAACTGAGAAACTGTATTAAAGTGTTGGTCTCTCGCAGTGCTCATAAAATATTAGTACAACGACTGTCAAAATAATAGACGTACATATGCATCACAAGCAGAACAAAGCCCATTAATTAGGTGAATTGTTTCTGTTATTAATTATATAGCATTAACATACCCTACAATTACTGGTAAGCTGATGATACTTATAAAAACACAAACCATTGACACACCCATAGACCGAGTTTATACCGATTGCTCTATAATGTTTATGGATACAAAACTGTAGCTCTATTTCAGATCCGTAGCTTTGATTGTGAACATTATAGGTTCCAAGTTCATCCAACCATCAAATGGTGTCTTCTCAGATAATGACATTTTTTATAACACGGGTATATGAATTTAACCATTTTTTTAACAGTTTGGGGTTTTGAACAGAACGGCCACACACTTCTAAATCTGAGGAGGCCTGAGCATTTACAAGGTTGTGATTACACGCCAGAGAAACACTGTTAAAGCACAAGCTTAACCTAATAAAAACCTTACACTGTCTGCACTCACACAAGCTACAGTGTGTCTCCTAACAGGAAAGAACCACAAATATATAACCAAGATGCAAAAGGAAGAAGTTTGGGAATGATAAAAAGAGTGTGATGCAAGTTGAGATGAACCCAGAAAAACTGAAAAGATGGGAATGAGATGATCTATTGACAGACGTGAAGAGTTTGACAGATAGAAAATGGCACAATAAGTGACAGTGGTGGAGATTGAAGTATAAACACTAATGGAGATGTATAGCCAATTTCTGGTTCTCTGTCTCATTTCAGACCGCAGAGTTAACAGATGCCCACGGTTGGCAGTGGCTCTCCTGATGCTTGTAAAGGAGGCTCAACCCATCTGCACTGTGCATAACAACCAGCAACTATCAACCCTGTACAGATCCCAGATCAGCTCTGGGTTTAGGAACACCAGCAGAGCAATGAGAATTAAAGCTATTTTTTGCTGCAGGATCAGTAATTAAGCATTTTACCAGACATGCGCTGCAGTGGGATGTTTCGCTGTACGGCCGGATATAATGTGAGTTTTAAATCCGTCAGCTGGGTTAGTCCAGGTTAATATGTTTGAGAAAAGTAGTCAATGACTGGTACGATTGTATTTTGCTTGTATTAAATCACAGGATAAAATTCAAGACGTTTTCAGCTCGCTATGCAAGCTGATATAATGTAAATGTGTATGTTACTGCAAACTACATTTAAACAAAATGTTGTGCAATTTTTGTAAGCACGTGATAACTACACAATAAACTACCAGTGCTTGCCAAGAGGATGTAGGTCATGTAAAAATGACTCAGTGTTCTACAAGTAAAAACATTTTTTGTTACATGATGTGTACCGTAATATCATGGGTGTAGTACGCGGAAGAAGGTCTGATTCCTCCAGCTGAAATAGGTTAGCAAAATAAAACTCTAATGGTATTTTCAAGAACAATAAATAAGCATTACAACTACACGTGAATGAACCAACCGTTTATGAAAAAAGAGTTCTACAGAGTTCTAGTCTTTTGAATTTTTAAACACAATTTTTTAAAGACTGTAAAATACAACTGTACTTTTGCAACCTTGTGATGTCACACTTATAAATGCATTACTGCATAACCAGTTCCACATCTTTCCACAATTATTCGTTAAGGTAAAAGATTAAGATGCCCGATTCCTTAACACAGAACTGTTTTTGGCATAAAACATCTAATATGACTAAGACTTGATATGTATAATGGGATCTGTTTTAACAAAACAAGTAGTAAGTCTGTCTGTGAAAGTCTGTGTTTTTAAGCACATTAATTATATTCTTTGTTTTTCAAAACACATTTATACTGTCTATGAATGGACAACATATTGCTGGCCACCATATAACATATCATATATGTATATATATCACCAAATAAGCAATAATATGCTAACATAGGTTATACAGATCATAGGGCACACCGGGGAGTAAAGGTGCCCCTGTGCCCACGGTTTGGCCTCGTTTTGGAAGAGGAGTCTGAACCTGGCTCCAGTGCTTTGAGGTGAGACATCCAGCAGAGGTTCAATCTGCCTGCACTGCAAAGTGATGCAGTAGATCTAAACTCAATTCACGAAACACGTTTCAAATCACTTCCCTTCTGTGTAGTGCACCAAATCCCTCAAGATAGTTCACAGAAGATTCCAAGAAAATAATATTGAATCAAATCCATAAAAGTGCTGCGTCCTTATACAATATGATAACTGGCTCCTACAGTCAATTTTTACAGATGGAAATAAGCAAGAGAGAGGTGAAAAAAACACCAGGCTGGCTTGTAAAATGTAAAGTGAATTTAGATCAAGAATGTTTTGCTTAAGAGGCGTTCATGTGTGATTTTATAGTGACAAAATGCCTTACGGCACATTCAAACTGACAGGGACTAAATCATTCCAGGCCAAGTCACTGTGCTGTTGGTTTTTAGATGGTGTTTCCACTTGCTATCTGCATCTTCCATTGGTAGATGCCACATCGCCGTCACTTTTATTGGCTTTAATTGTCACTTCAAATCACTACTAGAGTACACACTCCACTAAAATAGCTAATTTTCCATGGTAGGATGTTTATGGGAGTGTAGTTTGAATGTTTATAAAGTTGTAATTCGAATTTGATATGAGGTTTGGGGGGCTGGTCATGGACAGACTTCAGGAAGGTCACGGTGTTATTGCGGCCACACTACAGGAAGATGATGTCGTCATGGTGGAGTGCCAGGACCATCTCTGCAGATGGTCGCTATGACATTATGACATCATCTTCCTGTCCTTACAAAACCTCCACCCAGGACATAAAAAACATTTTTTTCTACTGATGGCCATTGCTGTGTTTTATGACAAAATACAATTTTTTGTAATTGTTTTGTATATTAATGTTTTTATATCCGTCTGTCTTTTATGTCATACCTCAGGATTGTGGCTGGTGAACTGGTTTGGGACTTCTTGTGGCTGCACCATCACCCAACCGGCGTCTCCAGATTAGTCACATGACATTTACGGCTCAGATGATTGGCTAAAAAACTGGCTAAATGTAACTGGGTGCCTGGGAAGGCAGATTTTAAATTTCATACTTCAGTGTTTCCATTACCAGCAAAGCGATTGCTATTGGTATAAAGGATAATGCAACAGATAGCTGTTGTCAGTCATTACAGACCTCTTAAGGAACCATGTGGAAAGAACAAGCTTGAGGCACTTAAGCGGAAACCCTTTAGACTTTCATTCAATCTGCTTATACATGATATTGTTCTTTAATGGCAGGAAATACAACATAGACATTTTTATCAAATTAAATTATCCAGCCATTGAAAAATCACCTTCTTTTTATTAAATTAATCTCCATTATTTCATAGATTTGAGTGTTCACATGGACTTTTCATGTCATGTTGGTCCTGGGTATTTTTATTAAAGTCATTATCAACCTCTCTGCACTCTCAAACTTAACAACTGTGGAAATAGATCTTTTAACATTCTGACTGTTCCAGTTCTGCCATTCTATCTCCTGAAAGAGGACCTATTTGAAAGCAGTTCTGCTGTATCTTAACAACCCATCCCCTAATCAGTCAAAGCAGCTTTAGTGAACACTTTAAATGACCTTCTTGAAAGTTTACCTTCCCTTAATCTGCAACCTGTAGTTTCACATTCCATAGCTTAGCTCGATTCACTGCTCTTTATGTTTAACTCTAACACATTATCAGTTCAATTCATTCTTCAACCTCCAGTTCACCCAGTCTTCCATTCTTTCATTTTAATCTATTTCTCTATCCGTCTGTGCCGACTCAATTAGACTTTAAATTAAACCATTAGGTTATATAGGAATATGGCTGGGTTTAACCAAATAGTGGCCACCACCTTCTTAAGGTGACAGTGGAATTAGCAAAACTGTGTAAAATGTAAAAGATTTACAGAACAAAAGCGAATTTAAAGTAAGTAATTTCACATGTAAATTATAATTTTGTGTTTAGTTTGATACATGATATGTATACACACTTTTCCACCTACATGTTGTAAAGACGAGCAATATTATTGATGACAAGATGTTGAAGGTTTTAAAAGTACAATGGCTGTACTCACCAAAATTGCACGAAATGGAAAAGAATTCAACACAATGATGAGAGTGACACTTACACACAAATCTGATGGGAAAAAACACAAATTTTATCATAATTTTGAATCGATTTGATTAGACCTTACCACAGTAAATTTGATGTCAGTACTTATTTTTAGTGTTACAACCTGCTGCACTGTTACAATTCACCACATTACTGAAACAACACTTTTTGTACTTTAATTATTTTGTAGAATATAAATATGAGGAAAGAGTAAAAGCACAAAAACTACTGGGTTACAGATGGTGAAGTAAAATGTGTCAGTATTTTCTGGTCTTCCCTGTGCTGTAACTGAGCAGAGCCTCAAAACACACACACACACACACACACACACACACATGCTTACACATTCTAATGTACAAACACACACACACACGCACAGCTGCTTACACATTCTAATGTACAAACACACACACACACACACACATGCTTACACATTCTAATGTACAAACACACACACACACACACACATGCTTACACATTCTAATGTACAAACACACACACACACACACACATGCTTACACAGTCTAATGTACAAGCACACAAACACACACACACACACACATGCTTGTTTTAACTCAGAGCATAAATCCCCAAAATATATACAGAACCAACTCAAGAGTGTATTTCGTTTCACTATAATAAATATATACACACCAGATAAATCTAGACTTAAGAGCTGTTAATGTTAATATTGGCTGTATTAGAGCTGAGTTAGGCATGTGACAGTCTTTTTAACACATTATTTTACATCAAACTTATGGTTTGCTTTTTCTAAAACCATCCCAGCTACCGACCTGTTGTAAACCATTGTGTTTACAAGCAACTATTGTTGCTTATAATAAACATATGTGAACTCATCTACATTTAGAGGGAGAGTTTAATTTAAGTTAGGTGTTTGTGTGTCCTGACTTTACATGTCCTCAGATAATCGAGTGATCACACGTGTTTTCACTGGCCAGCACCAGTGAGTAATTTTGGCACAGTCTTGCTTTTGTGTGTTTAAATGAAAATGAATGAAAATAGGACAAATAATATTACACATTCATGAATATTTTGTAAATACACAAATAGATGTTCCTGCATCTTTCCTACGGTAAGACATTCTTACCATACAATTCATTTAACTAATGGAGTTGCCTTTAAAATATTTAACAGATCCTGATTGGTCACAGTAGGTGTGTGACAGTGTGTGTGGGTGTGTTGGGAGTTTAGTCACATTTTTGCCCTCAATATTTTGATTACAGACCTGCTCTGTGGATTGAGTTTGAGTAGTCACAGAGTAAGTGGTTAATGCTGACCTTAAAGCCATCCACTCCTTTCATAGACACACACACACACCTGATTCCAACTTACCTGTCACAGACTCCATTTCATGTTTTACAAAGAACTGTACAAGTGCTACAGTGTTATAAGATTCACAAGTCTTCTTTCTCACAAGTCTTTTCTTGTGAATATAAACCTGCAAAGGTTATTTGTACAATAAATTTGTTTTTTTTGCTAATGAACTTCAGTTCAAATCAAAACTCTACATTTTACTTTGTTTTACTGTGGTTTTCCTGTTTGTGGAAAATGACATCCGATGGAATTTTCACTACACTTTAATAATTTAGGAAGTGGTCCAGGATCTTGTTTAACAATTTGTATTCACATATCAGTATTAGTTTTCACATCTCAGCATGACTAGTCAAAACAGGTGAAAAACACTGGGACACTATCTAGGACAGATAAACAAACAGTGAGGTCACTGTTTGGTTTGCGTATGTAGGTCTACAACTAATACCATCAACTCAGAACAATTACATCTGTGTAAGCACCTGGTGAGCTCACAACACCTGGTTGCTACATCACAAAGCTAATTCCATCCAACCAACCAAACTGCTGTTAGTGGTTTCACAGATCAGATCTAAACAGATCTAAAGAACGTAGAAAACAAATGTAATTTTATATAGGAAAAACAAGAATATTTTCAGAACATTGACTAACGTTCTCTCAAAGTTCTCATTAAACATTCTTGCAGTTATGTTAGCAGAACGTTTTTAAAGTTTACATATCATATTTATCAAATCCGTTATTCTTAAGTTGTTAGAGGAATGTTTTAAAAATGTTACAGAAAAAATGTTTGAATAATGTTCTTACAACCAAGCAATAACGTTAATACGTCTAAAAAACTGAACAGTTTAAACATACCTAGAACATTCAAAATAACATTTTTAACATTTTTGTTACTTAATGGAAATGTTAGGGAAACATTCTTATAACCTAAAATTGTTAGCTGGGTAGGAAATTACTGTAGTGAGTAACCTGCAAGGTCTAGATCTCCACCTGCTATCTTTCTGGTGGTCTGGGAAGCTCCTGTTTTGGCCGTTCTGTCACAGATCATAGAAAGCATGTAGGAGTTTACAGCAAACTGTACGCCAATTAAATCTGCATATGGACAGTGGAATCATGGGAACTGTTCCATGCATCTCATTTTCTTTAATTAGCATGATTAGCACAACCATGCCTGAGTTCTTTTGTCAAGATGACAAAAAGATGCATAAATCTGTTCTTTTGGGAGAAGAACCGTCTCTGATTGAGTGTTGCAGGAAGGGTTGTCTTTCCACTGTAATCAAACCATGGCAAACACCCTCAACAGATAAAGCAGAACTCAGTCTCTTGCGAGCTGTCTTTGTTACGCTGTTGTCACTTACGCTGTACCTTTATCTTGCTGTAGATGACAACAGTAAGAAAACTGCCAGCTTAAAAAGTTGATATGATGTTAGGAAGAGCAGAAATGTACACATGGCTTTTTCTCATAATCTATCTATTTTATACTAAGTAAAAACATTAAAGGGAACATTTTATTGCTTTTGGTGATGTTAAAAAATGTAAAAGTCCACTTGTACAAAAAGAAGAGAATTAACTTAAAGATAAGTCTGACTTTTGGAGAATTGATCATGCAGTGCTTTCCTTTTTGCTTTCCTATAAAATCAAAAAGAAACAGGCAGTAAACAAGAGTGTGGTTAAGAGCTCAGACCCGACCAATCGTTTGCTCTCCTCATTCAGCCAGCCTAGCTGCAGTCTGCTGTTCTTATATTGATCTTTCAGTCCAGGTCCTTGAGCAGAATCATGGTCATCTCCACAACAGGTCATAGAAAAATGGTCATCTCCACAACAGGTCAGACAGTGGATGTTGTTATCACTGATGTCATGCTTTGCTTGTAGCAAAAATTCAATTCAGTTTTAGAAAAATATCCCTATTAAAATAATAAATTAATTGTGTCAATGGTTAATTGCAAAATTTTATGACAGCATCGGTTGCTGCATGACACTGCATCCATGTTCCTAGGACTGCCACATGGGCCATCACAACACAGACAAATATTACTGAATGCACCTTAACATATACTACTCTGAATTTTACTGTGTTAAGGGCTTTGGGGATCATAATCCAGATGCCTTCGTTTAAGGTGCAAAGGATTTTCCTTGTGGAATCAGAAGACACTCAGCATACAGTCATGACTGTGCAGAAATGAGGACACCCACACGCCTCCCTCTCTCTCTCTCTCTCTCTCTCTCTGTGTGTGTGTTAGGAGTGTGTGTATTCAGTACGTGACTGGGAGCGTTTCCACTGATCGACGGCAAGCCATTCCAACTCACCTGCCTGGGCTTCTCCTCTCTCTCTCTTCCTTTAATTCCTTGCTTCTTTCTTCTTCTCTGCGTTCATGCCTCTTCCTTTTTATTCTCCTCCAACCTCTTGTCCTAAAAACTCTCATTAATTCTTCTTGAGAGATCGGATACCTTTTTTTGAATGCCAAGGGAATGAGTCAGAGATCCCCCTCATTCCTAACACACACACACACTGATGCACTCACACTAAAGTCAGTCACTACACACAGAATGTACATTTAATACAGAGCTGCCTGCATAAAGCACACACACACATACGCAGTATTCATTTATTTTAATATACAAACACCGTTCCTGTAGCTCAGATGGTTGAATGTTGTGCTGCCAACACAAACCTTGTGGGTTCGATTCCTATAAAATTCATGACTTGTTTAAAATAAACTAAATAAATGTGCTGTAAGTTGCATTGGATAAAAGTGTCTGCCAAACGTGTTAATGTAAGCACCCTTACGCACGCAATTCCTGTTGAACTATTTTGCTGCTCCTTGCCTGTTTCTCTACAACACATAAACACATTTAAAACAGTATGTAATTCCACTTTAAGGCCTTCACTGAAGTATAAACAAGTTATTATTCCTGTAAACATGACCGCAGAGAGACTGAGCGAAAACGCACTAAAATAAACCATTAAAATGTTCCCATCCATCCCCTCCTGTTTTTGCCCAATAATCAATCTATCAGCTCCATTGATTCTGTTTATCAGCACTCTAATGGATGGGTAACCACATTAAATATTTACAATGTCTCACAACATCCCAACATCATAGCAAATGGAGACCATATGACATCTTCTTTTGTTTCTGTGGCCCTCTCTTTCTTTGTCTCTCAGGTTCCTTAATTTACTGCTTGTTTTGTTGTCTATAATACCAGTTTAAATCTTAGGAAAGAGGGAAAAGACAAGCAAGGAAATGTTACAGGAATCACGTTACTTTCAGTATAAGCCATTCCAGAAAGCACAGAGAGTTCCAGACCTGGGAGGATGTGCTATTTATGTTCCCAAAAATTTGAAAGTTTTGGCCTACTGATTTTTTTTGTTTAGAACACTGAGACAGAGATTCGCACCAAAGCTATTTAACTCACTTGTTTTCTTGATGGACACCAGAGGACAAATAAACATTAGGTTCCTGGACCATCTCATATTATTTTCACCAACACAAAGTACACAAAATCTTACTGCATGAAGCTATCCAAGTAAGTAAACACTGTTTCTTAGACTTAATTTCTAAAACTTAAGTTCCATTCTTAAAATCCATGTGCAATATATATATATATTTGATAATAGTTATGAAAAAATATACACAAATTATTAAACAGTCAGCATTATGTTCAGTAAACATCCTACACACACACACATATATACAAAGAACATGGAATCCCTCCCATTTTTTCACAGATAATTACAAAAAATTAAAAGCCTGTCTGACACATAAAATTTAAACAGGGGAAAGGCTGATCTTGATCGCCCAGAGAAACAAGTCTATGTCTAGACCAGTTCCAGCAAAATATAGGCTGTTCACAAATGTTGGCCTTGACTATATCTATGAGTGAGTAAGAGAGAAAGAGAGCGAGAGAGTGTGTGTGTAACCATGTAAGAATGTATGTGTTTGCAATTCATTTTAGCCACACTCAGCAAACCAGACTGGGCAGCAGCAGTTTTTCACACACACACACACACACACCTACAAAACCGGCCGGCTTCCTTATCATCATTTACTGACTGCAGTCAATGCTCCTCACCTGATTCTGTTACTTTCCTGGGTCACTGTTATACAATAATATTCTCTGAATTCACACACATATCACATAGACTCTAGACCTTTAAATTTGACTTTGAACTAAACTCTGCGAAACACACTAAACAAACAAGGATAAAGACAGAAAATTACAAATAAACATCAACACTTGTTGTTTTAGCCATTTATTTTGTTTTGGAAAAGGAAACATAATAATAAAACTAAAAATGGCTTCTTAATAACAGCTAAAAGCAACTAAAGATTAAACTTTCATCTTCACGTTTTATCCGTTCAAGTGACCATATTTACGTTAGTTATCTAACCTATAAATATGCTATTGCCCGATACCTCACCCTCCACATCTCTCTTTACTCTCATCAGCTCTGAGTATCAGATGCAGTACCGCAAGCCGCCGATAAGTATTACACGGCTGTATCACCCACCGCCTCTGACTCCGAATCCGGACAAGAGGACTCCGCGCCGTGTTTTCCGCCGAGCTGGCGTGCTTCTCGTAGCCTGGTGGCTGCTCTTCACTCGGCTGTTGTCCTGATATCACTCCGCTAGTATGGAGGAGGGGAGCGCTTGATTATTGTGATGGTGGCAGCTGCTGTACACATAGACTGTAGGATTTCCTCTCCAGCGATCGGGACTTTAGGAAACTGCACACCTTGTTCGTGTTTCGTGGAGGGTTTCGCCGACCAAACTAATGAAATGCAAGTTCACGAAACAACTCCGGAGCCTGTTCGCAGCGCACAGCAAAACTTTTTTCAAAAGGGCAACACAATAAAACCACGGGCTCGAAGCAGCGGTGATGGTTGCGAGTAACATCCGGATGTTTGATGGAGCTCCAGTAGAGGCGAGAGAGTAACAGAGGAAGACGAGGGGTGACCCGGTCGCCTCTCTCGCTCCTCCGCGGCCCCGCACTGTTGTCTGTAGTCTCGTTAAAACAATATTGAATGGTTTGACACGGAGATCCTCCAGAAGTAAAGCCGAGTCTTTACACTCATTTATAAGCTTCTTTCCTCCTTATTTCACTGTGTCTGTCTCCCTGGCGAAACGGACTTTTGGCCCGATTTGGAGAGGGGAGAGAGAGTCAGGGGGCTTGACAAAGTTCTTCCCAAATCCAGGCACAGATGATGGGGGATTTTGCCAGCCCCGCTGCCGTACCAACCGGCGGCGGCATTTGCATTAATAACAGTAACGTGAACTTAAACCCCGGCATTAATGCGACGAATAGCAGCACCGGCGGCAGCGGTAACGTCGGTATACCGAAGCACAGCACGGTGGTGGAGCGTCTTCGGCAGCGGATCGAGGGCTGCCGGAGGCACCACGTCAGCTGCGAGAGCCGATACCAGCAAGCGCACGCCGAGCAGCTGGAGCTGGAGCGCCGGGAGACTGTGAGTCTGTACCAGCGGAGTTTAGAGCAGCGGGCCAAGAAATCCAACAACAGCAAACAGCAAAGCAAGCAACAAGACCCCGACTCAGCCGCGACCACCGAGCAGAGGAACAGCACTCTGATCGCGGTGAGTATAGCAAACATCACTTTTCCTTCTCGAGTATGTACAGATATGAGTGGATGCGTTGTTTTGAATCAACACAGTACTTGTTATTTAGGTTGCAGTGCATAACTTTAGCATCTGTGGCTTTACACTTTCGGAAATGTCGGAACTGAAAACTCAGGAGATGTTGCTACAATCATAACATGTAACAACTTCAGATCAAGGGCAACTTTGTTAACCCGAGTCTTGCATGAGGATAGATTTGAGATGGAAAGCTTGTGTACAGCTCATTGTAACTTTTAAGCTTGTGGTTATTTTGCAGTTCAGCCTCTGTGAAGTTACACATAGTTGGTGATGTCATTTGAACACCTCCTCCTTTACTACTTGTAGTTCAGTCGTGTTTGGATAACAGTCTGGGTACTAAAAACCAAGATCAACAATCAGTCATGTTAAGCCACTGAATATGTTTACGTTTTTAAGATTGCATGATTTAACTGTATGTTATTACATATATAAATGAGCATCTTTGGCCATGAACTACTTTCAGTTTCTCATAGGCTCGCTTTTTAAAGTCATTGCACGGTAGCTTGTTGTTTTTGTGTATTTAGTCTGTTGTAGAAACAGTTGAATACACAAGTACAGTCAGTGTTTGTCGGAAAGGAAGGTATTGCTGGGGCAATTGTCGGAAACCAATTGACCGCAGTATTACCTTCAACATTTGCATTTCATTCAGGCTCAGTCCCACACCTACAGACAGAGTGTTGCTTTAAACTTTATAACTTCAGATGATCGCGTTGACTTTTGCTATTGTAAAATCACAGTGTTAAAATCGGTGACTTGAACAGACACGTCTATCTCCAATCGACCCGTTACGCAGCAAGACATCGTGTCTTTATGTTGTAGGCGTCAGGGCGGTGAATTTCTCTTTGATATGCTGAGTGACTGTAATGTCTGAGGGTGGTAAAGGTGGTTTTTAAAGCGTTAATGGCCGGTGCATTACACCTCCCTCTGTGCGGTGTGGACAGTACGGCGAGCCGGTATACAGGCAACAAACGCTTCGCGTTCAACACGATGTGATTTAAAGAGACCGCAGCATTTGGTGCTCAGATTTTCTGCACACTAAAGCGCTGTTCTGCAGCTAGGTGGCTGTATCAAGTCGAGTTAGGGTCTTAAATGTACGGCTGGGTTCAGACCCCACGCAATGGCCGTGTCTTAATCTAGCGAGCGCCCTAACTAGACGGCATGTTCCTTTAGGGCATCGTACACGCGCGAGACAATTCACGCGCTTGTGATGCGGCAAAAAAGCGGTCCGGGTAGATCTGATATACAGCCAGTATTCTCCAGCAGGACTAACCGGATCCTAAATAACAATTATGGGTCAATTATTAAACAATTAACTCAGGAAACTCAGAGTTTTAGTCATAGATCATAGTGTGTTAACAGGCAACACCTGTACATGTAGATTTTATCTTTGGGCACATGTTATGTTTTGTACATAGATTGCAGAATGAATGGATACACTTCTCTGTGTTGGGCCAGGAGGTTAAAAAGATGTTTATTTGCTACATACCCAGATTTCGGGAACATAATGGGGAAATGTGTGCCAAAGCTGTACAGTTTTAAACCAGTATGACATCTTATTTTAAGATGCTACAGGTAATTTGCTACAGTGGGGCAGTTGTGGTCTACTGGTTAGTGAGTCGGGCTTGTAATCAGTAGGTTGCTGGTTCAATTCCAGCGCCGACAGGTAGCAACTAAAGTGCCCTGGAGCAAGGCACCTAACCCCCGATTGCTCCCCGGACGCTGCAGTGATAGCTGCCCACTGCTCCAGTGTGTGTGTGTTCACGACTTGCAGTGTGTGTGTTCACGACTTGCAGTGTGTGTGTTCACGACTTGCAGTGTGTGTGTTCACGATTTGCAGTGTGTGTGTTCACGACTTGCAGTGTGTGTTCACGACTTACGAAAGATGGGTTAAATGCAGAGGTCACATTTCGGTTATGGGTAACCATAACTGACAAAAACATGTCACTTCACTTCTAATTTGTCTGTTCACACACTGAAGGTTAAAATGCTGTATGGGGAACAACTCTCTGTTTTACAGGCTTTTACCTTTAATGCAAACAGAGCAAAATAAAGAACATATAGAATATCTACATTCTGAACTTCCACAATCGGTCCGCTTGTGCATTGTACATTGTTTATTATACACAAGGAGTGGGATGTAGGTCCAGTAAGTTTAAAGTGTGGGTGGGGCTAACCTATGCAATACCACACAGATTTTTCAGATTTTTTTACTTTTTTGTGAGTTATAAATACTAAGTGATACAAAATAATGTGTGCATCAAACGTTTAGTTGATGCAGACTTCTGGAAGCTAAATAATCGGCAAACGGTTCCAGAAAAACTGTCCCTTAGGTTAATTCCACAACGCTGCAGAAATAATCCTGTGGATTTTGCATAATAACGGTTACATTGCTCACTACAGGCGATTTGAAGTCCCACAGTGATTGTCTTCATTTATTGCTTAATGCATTGGAGTTTAAATTGGTTGGAATTAAAAGTTATAAACCGCTCCGAGCGTGTGTTTTACTGCGTTTACTGCGGTGAGCGTGGTAAAGCACAGCATGCAGACATGCTTTCAGAAAAGCTGCATTGTTTGAGAGTTGTGTCTCTGTTTAACAGCATCATTGGAAACATCTTTAACTTGGTAACTAGTTGATCTCACATTTGTAGTTAAATTAACATTGAAAGAAACTTAAAAATGCTTTTGAGACATACAAAGACAGAGGCGTAATAAGATATATTGTCGTGAAATTAAGCATTTGCTCTAAAATCCGAACACAAGCGTTCACATTAGCTGAAACACATTATTACCGGGTGTAAATGGCAAACTACTTCATCTAAGAACAACCTAAATACAAGGTGTAAACAGGGTCCTCAACTCCAGTTTGAAAGCAGACCCAAGAGACTTCAAATCTCAAAGTTTAATTCGCAGCACCAGATCACATCTGGACCGGGCTGCTGTTCTTTAAACATTACTGTGTTTTTCTTTAAAGGTGTAAGTACATGTGTTTGCCCACTTTAGCGTTTCTTAGGACGGGTCCAGAAGCTGCGTGTGTGTTTGCTCCAGCTAAAGCAGTGCTTGTGATATCACATTGTTTTGCAGTGTTTGGGACCAGTGCCCATGATCTAAATTTAACTCGTGAGTTGGCAGGGTTGCACAAGGTTGGTGACGTCAGCCACTCCAAGAGCACAGATACCACTGTGTAACTTACTTTCTTGCCTTCAGGATGCTTTTGTGAGGAGGTCTGCAATGCTGCTAGCACAGCTACTACTTAGTGTGATACTTACTGTTTGTGGGCAAGATGTTTAGTGCCCAAAAACCTGCAGTTATTTTTAAAGTCATTTATTTTTCGGCAGGAGTTATTTATGCCATAAATAAAGGGTAAATGAGAGCTCTGCAGTTTATTTAGTTTTTCATGAGTTTTTTGTGCAATTAGAAATTTAAAGCTAAAGGGTGTTTTGTCAATGTTAAAATACTTTGTCCTATGCTAGCTCATAATGAAGGAACGGCTATAAGCATTTAGGTTTAGTCTTCTCAAAAAGGTTGAAACAGTCCAACATGGCAACATTTGCTCAACCAATAGTGTAAGGTTATGGTGGGGCTATTTGTTTTTGAAAAACTATTGAAAGCAGTCATTATTTATGAAATTCCATTTGGTTATGCGAGTAGCACTGAAATGACACACCTTAAATTTTTGGTGATAAAGTTTCAAATCTCAATTTTCGGTCATAACATGCAAATGCCCGTTTCTCAGTAACAATTTTGCTTTGAAAATAATGCCTCTTTCTATGGCATGACAGAAACTTTTTACTTCATTTTGTGTTTCCATAATGATTTTATATAAAGGTGCTATAAGTGTTTTTTAGCCAATCAGAAACACCATCACTGTAACTTTGTGCATTTTCAGCATCTTTCACTTGCTATTAGTACTTGATTTGTTCCGTTATGAGTGAAAAACAGAAAGTAATCCAGAGAGAAAAGTGTTACATTTAGTCACGGGAATCCTCACATCTTTTTTTGTGTCAGAATGTGGATACAGCAGACAGAAATATGTACGACCTCGGGGTTTCAAATGACACAATTTACAATTTGCAACGTACTCTTTTGTGCTTTGTAAAGGCATTGCCAATACATGCATGTGTAGTACTTCACTACAAACCATGCTGTACTCCCATAGTTACTGCTTTTATGACGTCCCACGATCACACTTCAGGCCCTCTCCTGTTATCATCGCTGTTATTCATGTACATGTTTCTCTGGAATGTAGGACAAGGTGTATGTCGACACTGGAGAACATGGTCCACATAGTCAAATCAATATTTCTTGTTTCTTGTCGCCGTCTTCTTCACACACATACCACACGGTGAGAGTAAAACACATTAAAAAGTTGTTGTCCTCAGTTTCTGCCTTTAGGCTTTTATTCAATTTAGTGGTTTATTGGAGCTGCATTTTGCTTTGCATCTGTGAGCATCACCAGTAAACAGTGTATGTGTTTGTATGTCCACATACTCGCTCTCACAAGGCCTCAGTGTTAGGAAACCCACCACTTTCCAGACAGAACAGAAAGTCTGAGCATACTGAAAGGTGAGAGATCTGTCTGTGTTTACAGAGTAGTCATATTTAAAGAGTGTATGAAGTGGCGTTTTTCAAACTTCTTTCAGTTAGTGGCTAGATAATGTTTTTTCCTGTGCATGTAATTCCAACCGAAACAGGAAGTTGGGGTGGGACATACTGAAGGGCTTGTGGCTCTTTTTAAAATGGCCAGTAGCCTTTAGTTTACATACAAATGTTAAACCTGATTTTTTTCTAGTCAAAAGCAAGTGATCTAATTGAAAGTGGGGTGTGTTCTTATTCTAGAAAGCATTTGATTGGACAAAAACTTTGGATATGCCTATAAGTGCAAGATGAGTCATTAATATTTTGGTCCATTTTTCCTGCAAGGTTTTCAGTGCATATGTGCCACAAATTTTTTTAGTCATCTCGTTGGTCAGTAAAGTGTAATATTTTATCTTGTTTTTTTGTGGACTGCTGAGATGCTGTTTCGCCATTCTTGCAGTTAATCACATTTAAAGTCCAGTTCAACCCTCTCACCTCACTGTTATATCAGATCTCATGCCAGATGGCTTATTGTAGTGGCTGGCAGCTGTATGGTACCACAAAGTACCTCAGAAAGCTATATTCTGCATGTCTGATCTATATTTACACAGGAAAGTTAAACCTCTATAGCCTCAAAGGTCTGATAACTTTAGAAACTTTCCTAACTTTGTTTTCCCACAGTCCCCTCACCAAGGACCACAAACAACCAATTAACACCAAATCTGAAACTTTTTCTTATTGAACTTGTATTAATATTATGGCTGTTGTTATAATTGGCTATTATTGTAATTATCAATCAGTGAAATGCGTTCAGTGCTATTATTTGAACACATTTTAATAAGAAGTTGTGGCTTGTTGGTAACAGATCGAAAACCAAAATCGAAATCTGTCCAGTTACTCTCCAGAACCTGCCTGAGGTGCAGGTAGCCTCGGTCAGGAATCACTGCTGTAGATGAAAGACTCGTAAAAACGTGGATCATTTATTTTGCCAAAAGCACAGAATCAATATGTAGTGCAGGAAGTACCTTGGTTTTGCCTCCTTTTTTGTCAGTGCAGACCTTGCGAATGCATCAACTGATTGTAAGACATTTCTACCTAAATGTTTGGTTTTGTGTGCAGAACCGTGTCTATAATTGAATAATTACATGTTTGCATTTCTTCATAAATGTGATTAATGAACAGAGTTAATCATACAGGATAACCCATGATCACATTTATTTAGTGGAAAGGTTTAAAGAGTACGAGAATGAAGAGACAGGGTGACCTGAAGGTCCAGTGTGATGAGCTCTGATGACATCTTCACACTGGTCATCAGTCATCAGTCAAGTTGTTTGGATGCAAAGACTGATCCAGGAACAGTGAAGCCTTTTTTCCCATACGGATTGTTCTGGGAAAACAAGTGATTCATGGCTCACTTGACCGTCTTCACACCGTCTTTGTTGACCATCTCATGTGACCATCTTTCATGAATCTTTGAAGGCTGATGACACATCATCTGTCCTGAGCTCAGTTGAATGTCGGTTCATTGAGGGTTCTCCTATATAAGGTCATGTGATGTTGAGACTGCTAGTCACACAGTCCATTCAGATACAGCACAGATAATGACATCATCACTGTTTATTGCCAGAATGAGGGATTTTACCCATAGCTGATGTTAACCAGCGGTTGATCTTTGAATAGAATGGATAACCAAATTACCTGCAGAACTGCAGCTAGTTTGTGTGTTTGTCTGTTTGAAGACCAACAGCAAACTGCTTGATTATTGATGAGGGAGATGCCTGGAAGTCAGTCTGTGTCTTTCATTCGTACCATGTGAGAGAGACGGTTAAATATAGATGAGTGTCATCAAACACACTCTCTCTCTCTCTCACACACACACACACACACACACACACACACACACACGCACGCACGCACGCATTTCCTCCATGGCAAGATTTCCCATTGCTTTGGCCTTGACTCACACAGACACAACACACGCACATTTAGGACACACAAACAGGCCTTGTTGTCTGGTGACATTAGTGTGGTGTTGACCAGGGCTGAACACTCATTAGGAGTCATCTGTTGAGTGACCAGATAGTGTTGGTCTCAGCCATGATCTTTCCCCCAGAATGTCATGATAGACTTTTCTGTACATTTGTGTTGAAGGCACTGGAAGATGTTTATGATCACAAATGGGATAATGATTTAGACCAATCATTATTTAGGCTGCTAAACATGTGACTTTTTCCTACCAGAAAGAGCATCTTAAACCATCCTAAAGTGGTTTGCTAGTTTAGCTGCTCTTCCAGCCTGACTAGTCTGTAAAATCATTAAACTAGACCATCCTGAGCAGTGGACACCAGCCTGGTGCCCAGCAACCACCTTAGGCTGTTTTCCATTGATTTCCTTTTTGTAGCTACTTGATATAGGCTTTATCCATTTCTGCAGCACCTAACCCAGACTTTCTCACTAGCACCCACATACCATAAAGACAGACTCCGCTTCACTATCGGGGTTGTAAACTGTGTAACATAAAGCCCACCATTACTAAAGTTTCTTTTGGCGTAAAATCAGCATTACAGAAGTGAAGTGGAGTGTGTCTACATTATGCAAGAGAGCTGATTTTTAAACCCAGCAGACAGGCTCATTTGTGCCTCTAATGTTCAGTTCTGTGAAAGCAGTCATACTTGGTAAATGAAGTATAATTTTATTATTTTTATCAGTAGATGACTATAAATACACACCCACAAAAATCACATGCACTTTATATAAACACTTTCATGTTTGACATTTGCATGCAAATGTTTTCATTTTAAACTCACCACATTCTCTCTCTCTCTCTCTCCCTCCCTCCCTCACACACACACGCTGATATTTGTATTTTTTGTATAAAAGTAAATAATGTCATAAATATTGCAATCTTTTAATTGGTGCTTTTATCCAATTTAGCTATTAAATTGGACTAAAGACTGTGTCATGAGACCCTGCCTTGTCTTGTAACATTTTTAGATGAAATATCTCAGACAAAACTGACAAATATTAAGCTTTTTGTCTTTGCTATGTCTTGCTAATCACAACACAAATTGTATTTGTAGTGTAAGAGTCATCACATGCCCTGTAAATGAACCATAAATCAGTTTGACACACGTCAAAACAGAATAGACAGAAAGCGGTAACTTACAGCAGGCTACTGTAGAACTGTTAGCAATACAGTATGGACTGTGTGTAGAATGTAGCATGTAGCATTGCTGCATCCGCCTCTCGCAATGAGCTTTTGTACTGACTGTTACTTGCTAAAAGAAGTTCTTAATAAAATAAACTTAGTCCTGATGTTGTTTTAACAACTCTCTGCCGCTTAGACCAAATAAACAAACTCTTACTTGATGGATAGAAAATATGCTTGAAAATTCATGTCAACTACATGTGATATAAGATTTTAACAAGTTGTTTTTGTCTAATTGATTGGGTCTGTGTAGAATGTCAGCTTTGGTGTTGAGGAATAATGTATTCAAATACATAAGATTTTTTTCAAATACTTTTTAATACATCTGACCAAGAAAATAGGTCTTTAGAGCTTAATTTACCCCTTATTTGTCTTATCTCATGATTCATATAAGAGATCATTTTGTTATGTATATGTTCTGTTTTAAAAGCATTCGTTTCTTAACTCGTTTCCTTCCTCATGGGCCTCTTCCTCATTTTAGAGACCTTCACCCTGAATCAGAAACTGAGCACAATCTGTCCGTTTGCACTAATACAGTAACTCACACATTACTGGTTGCCAGGTTCCGGTAGTTTATCGTCTTTTTTGCTTGCAGTGTGTATAGAGACTTTTTAGACCTAATTCAGTTTGACCATCGTGGATAATGAAATGCCCTAATGTTCACAAATGTCATAGAAGACAAATCTAAAAACCTCCAGTAAACAATCGGAGACATGCAAGCGGTCCTCAGATCAACATGTGGCATAGAAGTTTCTGTTGCGAGTGCATGATTGCATGCGTGTGTTTGAATTTTTTTACCCAGAATCCTAATGGACCGTGGATTGCTTGCTTGCTCTGTGCTGTCTGGGTCTAATTATCTAATAACCGTGAATGCATGTGTGTGCAAAGCTATTTTACCATGAAATTTGGATGAATTTGGGTCGGATCTGCAGTTGTTAGAACACAAGTTTGTGTTTAGGTGGTCCAGTATTAAGTGGCACAAAAGTTCTGATACTGTCCTTTCCTCCCAAGGTCAGTGTCGGAATATGTCAGTCTTAATTCTTATTGAGCTTGGTAAGACTGCTTCTCCTGACATAAAGTATTCAAAAATATTTAAGCGTGCAGAAAAAGATTAAGAACAAATTCTAATATAGTGCTACTCAACAATATGTGGCCCCCGCGTCATTTTTTGGGGGCCTGTATGATGATGTCATTGTTGTGGCAGCTGTGATGATCACAAACATGTCTTACCATGTTAATAAGGACCAGGAGTGGGCGGAGCAATCGTTTGTATCATTAACAGTAATATGTGCAAGTCATCTGGTGTTGATTATTTTATTTATAATGTTTAAAAAACGAGTATCACACAATGTAAACCTTTTTTTCAAAAAGATATGATGGACAAAAGTTTTTGACTGTCTTATTTATGATGTTATAATGGCAATGAGGGTGAATCTTTGCCAGCTCAAATATTCAATGTGTAGGCCTTACACTGTGTACAGTATGGGAATTCTTCTTATATATGGACTGTATGGAATGTACAGTATAGATTGTACATATTTACCAAAATGTACAGTATATACTGTCTGGAATGCAGCATTCACACAATTCAGTGTATTTCATTGTTTATTATATGATCAGAGTTTGCCAGGAAAAGGTTTTTACCCAAAATTGGAGGAGATGCAAAAAAAAGATGCTTGTGTTTGATAGATATAAACACACAGTGTCTTGTAGCTGACAGTCAAGCTCTTTAGGTTAGTTTTAGAACTTCCTGTTTGTTGAAGACAATTCCTGAAATAAGCAGATAACAGATTCAAAGATCTTGAAGATGCGCGACGTGTCTGTGTTTATGTCTCTGAAGTTGTTGCTTCGGGTGTCGCAATGTTGTGTGCATGCAGCGCTTATCAAAACGTCAGACTCGTAATAAATCTGATTTTTATTGCATTGCCATGACAACCACAGCCAAACAAACACCTAAAACGAAAACTTCTCATTCTAAGAGCGAATCGTAGTAACTGTCCCCATGGGCTGTATCGTCTGGAATCTTTTGCACGAGGTATTGACCCCTAATGATGCGCGTTACGCTGCGCTGGCTGCGAGCTTCTGCGCTGGAGCTTCTTTAGGGAACTGAGCTGCTTTCCAAGCCCACAGAAAAGAGTGAAACTGTGTCTCTGCCACTCACACTCATGCATATTTCAAAACAGACGCGAGAGAGAGAGAGAGAGAGAGATACACTCCTCCCTCTCTCTCTTGCGTTGCCAGGATACAGCTGAGTCACATACGCTCACATGCACGACACACGTTTACATGCGAACAGGGTTTAAAGTTAATGGAGGTAAATCCTCAAAATTCATACATTTATGTATGGGGGAATTCCCCAGTACACTGAAGTTACTGTCTTTAAATATTATTATTATTATTATGAAGTTAAAAGTAAATATAGATAACAGATTAATGATATAACAGGTATATCATTACGCCCCTAGCATTTTTCAGGGAAAACAGCCTACTAATGGCTGATATATACTAGAGTCTTTATATTGAGCTGGGATAAGAGTCATATTTTACCCTAAAAAAATATAAACACTGACACACCATCAACAAAAACTGATGGTGTGTCAGTATTAAATGGACAAATGGAGCAAGGTTTGTTCATGCTTAAGATCTTTTGTCTTTCTTTTGGTCTAGCCTATCAGGTAAGCACCGTTGGTCTCTCTCTCTCTCTTTAGGAGTTGTCATGGTGATGATGATGCAGACAGCCGGGAACAGCCTGCCTGTCATCTCAGATCTGTCAGTGTGTGTTTGTGGAGAAGACTAGACTGTGCTCATTTCACAGAGAAAATTATGTAATGTCCTCTTGAAAAACAGAGAGAGAGAGAGGCAGTCCGTTTGCAGCCCTATCTGACTCACACTCACAAATAAGTGTTCGCTATAGAGCTTATGTTGTCAAATGCAGCATAAGGAGAGGAAATCTGTCGTTCTGTTTGATTGTGGTGTCAATCAGGGGTTGATGGTTGTTCAGTGTATAAATAGCAGTAATTTGGCAACTTACCGTGCTGACTAAAAACAACTTAAATCAGTCTAATGTGGTTATCTGTTATGCCGGCTTGGCCAATCTGGTTATACTAGTCAGTTTTGCTGGTTTTAGATGGTATTTTAGTGGGTTGAGAGATCAGTTAGACCTGCTGGAGATTAGCTTGGCCTGGTTGGAAGACCAGCTATATTAACTTAAACCAGCTAAGACCAACAATTCACCTTAACCTGGGTTTTCCCCATCAAGGTTTCTTGTAAATACTTCTGATATCAATGCCCTTTATAAGAACGTTATAAATATAAAGTTGCTCTTTTTAAGGTGTTTTCACTGTTCTGTCATTTCCTGTAACTCATCTATGAGTTTCTGTTGTTTTATTTACTGTAAACTTTACATTGACTTCTTTTCCTACCTGTCTTGGTCTCTCCCTTTCGCTCGCTCTCTCTTTCTCCCCCTCTCTCTAAAATGTTCAGCTTGGGATGGGCAGTAGTAAGCAGAGCCCCAGTGACGTGTGTGTGGACGTGTGTGTGTGCAGGAGGGTGTGTGTGTGCTATTGGGTAACACTGTCTAAAAATACTTTGCTAATCTGCAAACATGAGTCTAAAAATACATCCTCGGCTAGCTTACGCTCTCACCAATGAGGGTGGGCCATCCTGAAGGAGAGAGAGAGTGAGTCAGGGTGGGCAGAAAGAGAGTTAGTAGTTAGTTTAGTTTAGATATTTTAAATATTTTAGAAAATTGTATTCAGTATTTGTATAGTGTAACAAGTTTTTGGTTTGTGGTATTTAATCAAGTAGCTTAAAAACTAAAATATTTTATATACTTTATATATAACTTTATAAGTTTTTGATAGCTTTAAAATTTGTTCTATTAGTTACAGTCAGCCCTTGTGTCTTAAATTTGATGCTGTCTCACAATTCAAGTGAGAGTCAGAGGTGGGATGTGGTAAAATACTTTGTTTTATCTGTATGGCTCATATTCAAATCCCTGTTACAGGCCTGTGTGTTTAGTTAATGTGATGACACAGTGTTTGCTGTGGGTTCATAATGTTGGTCTGTTTGTTGAGATGTTCTGTGAATATCAGGATGGCTATTAGATATCATGGGAAGAGAATGTCATCGCAAAAGTCATGATTTTAGCGTCCTGTAATTCTTGTAATTCCTAAAGCTCAGAACTAGCATGTATGCGTGAGAGACAATGATTGTATGAAAAATAGAGAGATATTTAACTGTTTCTTGTATAAAATAGCTTCAGACGGCTAGTCTAAACAGCTGCTAATATATTTGTTCAGGGTTATTGCGTGATGTTGCTAGCATTTATTCATGTTTGTTTGTTTGTTTGTTTGGTGTTTGTTTGTTTGTTTGCTTCTGTCCCAAAGAACTAAGCAAACAGGATGATCAACCAGTTAAGCTTTTTGTGGGGTCAACTAGTTTGTCTAGAGTGTTTTTTAAATATTTTAAGCAGTGGTGGTTTAAGGGTTTAAGGTAACAGATAGCATGCTAAAGGTCTCACAGTAAATGCCTGGAGAGGTTTGTGCTTTTCTGATCGTGTACAGAAAGATCTGCACACTTCTTCATCCGTTCTGCACGCTTGTTTAAAATATTGGTTTTTGCCATTCGCATTTCATCTCATTTCTTTTTTTCCATATTTTTCTAATGTCTTGTGCCATGAGTACTGTTGTGCTTTAACTGCCATAAGGCCAAATATAGGTGTTAAGAAATCTTTTTAAAATGTTTAGTTTTCAATTTTTTTCTCATGAGCATGTCAGTGCCCTTTCTATTAGTTTAATGAGCTGGTAAGTGCACTTATACCATCTCCTTTAATTACTATGACACCGGTGAACCCAGAGCAGGAAGTTGAACTGCGAGACAGGAAGTGGCTCCAGTGAAAACAAACCTCTGCGCAGTTTGTATTGAACTGTGGTCAGGCGCTTGCGTTTAAGTGTCTTCTTCAGGATTTGCAAACGTTTGTGTGAGCGCTAAATGTGTTCTAACATTTAAACCGGCCAAATGTGTGATGTAGACGGCAAGGTGAGCCAAAAAGCTAATGGGGCAAGAGAAATGGCAGACAGTCTAACATTTTTTAGTTGTCTGATCTCTCAAAAAGAATTTTGTGTTTGTTCTTCTGGCTTCAAGTTCCTATAGCTTCTGATATGCCCTGGTTAAAACACACACACACACACACACACACACACACACACACTCTTAATTATTCTATTCCTAATACTTGGTTTGAAATTTATTACATTTGGAAATTCTGCATTCTCGTCTGTTCTGAAGACATTTGGCTTGTTAAGGCACTTTATGTGTTGTCTCACCACTAGTGGAAAATTGAAGCATTAATCTACAGCCGGGCATGTGTTACATTATTTTACTGTAATTAAGGGGTCTTGTTAGGTATGTATTACTGTATGGTTTGACCTCCTGGGGCTTTTGCTTTAATGAAGTGATGGCAACAGGAGTGTAATAAAAGACAATACAATAATTATGGTGTAATAAGATGAATACATTTTTTAATAATTAAGTGCATAAAGTATTAATAATAACCACTGTAAACAAGTCTTCAGGGTAATACAGTTTATTAGTCAAGCTGTTTTAAAGACAGACTTAAATATATAATGTGCATTGCAATGACTTCGTAATAATGGCTTGTCCAATAAGGTGTCAGATTCAGAACTATCTATTATATCTGAATGTGTTTTATCTCAAACCATGTAGCCAATTTTAGTATTTACTTTCTAAGAAGTTTACTTTCTAAGAAATCCTAGCGCTTTCTGTGGTAGATGTTTTGTGATTTGAGATTTCTCACAGGTGAATGACAAAACATGAAAACTTAGACACAGAATGTCTATTTACTCAACCATATTTCCTCCTATTTACTTTTATTTCAACAGCACAATTCTGAGGCAGTGCGAAAAATCAGCCGTTTGTTCGTATGTCACGTGCGTGTTTGTGTGTGCCGATACACTTATTTGCCGAATTCCCAGGGAAAGAAATTCTTAAAAGAAACGTGAAACTAAGAATTGTGTTGGCTGCATTCAGCACCATGCCAACATATCTAACTGAAGAGCAGAAAGCTATCCTGTAAAGCATTGGTTTCCTCCACAAATCCTCCTTCAGACAAAATCCACACTCCCTTTGGTCTCCATTACAGTCAAGTTGCTCTCTTTTCCAGCACCTGACAAACGCAGGCCACAGTAATTGCCTCAGTCCGTCGAAGTAAAAACTCATATGTTTCAAAACACCAGCTTTGTCGTCTTGCTGAGTGCTGTTCACTATGAGTGTCGTTTCCAGCAGTCAGTGGAGAGACGGTCTGATTAGCATCAGCTCAGACAAGCCGCGGACACTTGAGGGCAGTTCTGCTCACGGTTCTTTGTGGGATTTTCAGTGGTGCTCGTAAACACAGAAAACTCTTCTTTAGGCAAATATGTATTAGCCAAGGATCATCAGCACTTGAGTGTAAGAGTACAATATGAAAAATATGCAGACATATAAACTGCTGAGAGATATATTGATTGAAAAAAAAAAAAAAGACAACCTTCATTGTTGGATGTGATCACAGGTCTGAAATCAGTGCTCAGTTGGCTGGTACTTGCATATTCTGAACTGTGTTTATAGTACGAGGAATTATTCTTGCATGGTTTTCACAGACTATACTCTCTCTCTCTCTCTCTCTCTCTCTCTCTTTCTTTCCTTCCCTCCCTCTTTTGCTCTCACTAGAATCTGACTAGAATTTAAGGCAATGTGTGAGTAAAGACAACTCTGCTTTAAGTTGGTGCATATTGTATCTAGATTTGATCAAGAACCGTACAGTCCAGATATGCAGTCGAGAACCACAGTTTCTTCCAGATGTTTCCTCATCTCTGTTCTGTGTGTATGTGGTTTGTATATATATGTGGTTTCACGTTAAACCACCTGTGAAACATGACATAATGAAGGTTTTTTTAGTTAGACCCTCACAGATACAGATGACACAAACTCAACTATATAAAAAGTTTTAATCAACTACTTTACTAATGTATTACTGTAAATGATCACTTTTCTAGGTAAAATGTTTACACTGTAAAAATTCTTTTGCATTAGTATTTATTGCATTAGTACAACTTTTTGGCACTTTTTAACTTGTTTATTTTAGGCCCTTTGCCTTTATTTTATATAAAAAGGTAATCGGGAAAGTAGGGAAGAGAGAGAGAGTGTGATTCTTAAATCAGGATCATCTTTCTTTCATATGTCCAGAGCCCACTGCACTACAGCTTTTGGCATATTTTTATCAGTTTTTATTCATACTGCTTTTTAAAGCCACCACAATTCAGAATCACTCCTGCTGAAGCATTAATGCTCGATTTAAAAGTCTAACTCGCAAGTGATGGTCTGCTTGTATCATTTGGCAAGTTTTGCGCAGTATTCAACAGATGAGGAGATTCTCAGAACAATTAAACACTGACTTTTAACTTTCTGTGTTTGTGTGTGTGTGTCTGTGTGTGTGTCTGTGTGTGTGTCTGTGTGTGTCTGCGAGTGTGTGTGTCTGCGTGTGTGTGTGTCTGCGAGTGTGTGTCTGCGAGTGTGTGTCTGCGCGTGTGTGTCTGCGCGTGTGTGTCTGCGCGTGTGTGTCTGCGCGTGTGTGTCTGCGCGTGTGTGTCTGCGCGTGTGTGTCTGCGCGTGTGTGTGTCTATGTCCCACACTGTAAGAAAGTCAGTGTAAGTATGTGAGAGGTCACGGAGTGGCATGGCTTGACTCTCTCTGTGTGTGTATGTGGATTAGCAGTTATATAATGGCAGCAGTGAGCTCTCACTCGCAGACAGTAAGACGATTACACGGCATGTGCCTGAGACACTGGTCCACTGCTGTATAGCCTCACACACTTGTGCTCTTACTGTAGGCAGTCGTACCTCCTGTGCACCAATGCATCAAATCTCTCTCTGCTTGCTGCTCACACACACACACACACACACACACACACACACACACACACACACACACACACACAAGATCTCAGTTTATGTAACTGCAAAGCTGAGAGCTCTTTATTTCTCATCTCCTCACCTTTAAATGGCTTTGAAACAACCAATCGCTCCTCTCATCAGAGCTGCGTTATTCTCCCTTAAATCTGTTTTGTTTCTTCTGTTTAAGTTTTCTGAAACTATATTAGCTGAACCAGCATGAAAATATTGTTTTTATTTTTGTATTTATTTAGTTTGATATGTATGCTTATGTCATAGGAATGCATCATATATGCATTATATATGTGAAACAACCAGTTTTGTTTCTGTAGGGGATGATTTGAGTTTGCATATATAGGATATTTCCATAATGACTTGCCTTAAAGGGACTTTGACATAGTGGTCCACACCTTCATCATTGAAACACAGGGAAACACCTGTGAAGTAAACATAGCCTTTGTTCAGCATAGAATACTTGCTGGGCTGCATAAACGGTACACTGCATAATATTACAATATGGTACTGTAAAATACTGTATAAAACAGATAAACCATTTTAACAACCAGGTGCTACACTGCCATCACATCACAATATCTAGTTTAAAGTCACTTTGTCCAGCTGGTTTTGAACACAAATAGTCTTATAAACACTAGGACATGTGACTGATAGATCATGGCCATAAATAAGCTTAACTATTAACAACTATGGTTGACTATTTGTTCAGACCACTTACCGATTGGTTGATTTATGAAAACATCTCCACTTATGGCAAGTTTAGTTTAGTTAGCAGCATCCTTTTTGGAAGACAGTTTCTTTTTTTAATCTGATACTTTTGGCACAATGATCAAGCAGTGAGTCAAGGAGATGTTAAAAATCACGGCTGATATCATGTCTGGTTTATTTCTCACACTGGAAACGGAAGGTCATGTTAGTATCCCACGCAGCGTGTCTGTTGCATACTGCACATATTGTAGTGTAAGTGCAAGTGGTAAGTCATTTGGGTATTCCTTGGATGGAGAAAATTTGCACAGCGTGAACAGTATGCATACTGCATACTACAGAAGAAGTATGTGCAGTATGTTAATATTGATGTTGATATTTTAACACTAAAAGTTCCTCATTTATAATTGTTAATTTTATTGGACCCATGATGATGTCAGTTGTTTGGGAGGGGGGTACGATATGTTTGAGTCACTCTGATGACATTGGACAGCTTTACTGGTTATGAGAAGTTATACACGGATTAGATAGAGAATTATTATAATAGAGATTAAGTCAGTGGCCCCTTATGACCTAGGGACCCCAAAAGCTACAAAAGTGTCATGTGGTCCCTCCCTGTGGGTGTGTGGACGGTTCATCTGTGCCTGTACTATGGAGTAAATGTTTTATCTGCAGTATATGTGGGTGCCTTACATTACATTTGAATCTCTTCATTTATTTGATTTTCTTATGTGTTGTTTGTTCATAGAATAAACTTATCGCTCCTGTTTTACGGATAACAAAACAATGATATAACTTACAGTGAGAGAATAAAAAACAAAATGCAGTTTAGATTTGTCCGAGTGTGTTTTCGATTCAAAATCCCAGAAGTACACTGAACTTCGTTGCATAATACTTGCAAAATACAGCTTAAGTTAACAAAATATTTTGAGTTTGAGAACCAGAAAAAGATTAAAAGATAAAAACACTGAATTTGGATCTATAACTGACTGTTACATGAACAAACCGCATAATATTGCTGAGTTTCAATAATTAGGCATTGAAGTTTATATTTACTGCTATTTTTTTATCATGTCAAAACAAAAACCCATGTAAATGTAGAAACAATTTGTAATACTTTCTTCTTTAAAAGTCTATAAATGTGTTTATGAAAGACAACACACTCACTTTCTCTTATTCTTCTTTTTTCCATGTTATTCTGGCTCTTCTCCCGTTCATTGCCCGTCTCTCCTGTTGCATTATGGGTAAAGGTAAGAGTCACAGTGGGTTTACATGTTCATTTGAACCTAGATGCTCCACCATCATTTAATTTTGTGTAATTTAACTGATAGTTTACAGCAGCGGGACAATCGGTGATGAAACGCTGCACAGATTTGAACTGAAAAGTTTGATGTAAGAGCTTTGAATTCGTTTGCACTGTGAACTGAATTAGTTTATTCTAGGCAATTGTCAGGGCTCTGAGATAATGTTAAAGACTCACACATCATGTATAACAAATTATATTCTGTGAGGCTCATACTTGCAAACGTGTGGCTAGTGTTTTACTAACTAAAAGCTTTAAATGTGAGATGTAATTTTAAGTTTAAGATTAATAGGTCATTCTTTCTATTATACATGGGGTGTAACGTTTTTCTTGTCCCATTCAAAAGACTGATTTAAAAACTTAATCAATTATTTGCAAATGTTACAGGTTAAAGTTTAAGGATCAGCTTCTTAATCTTTAAGGATTTTTAAGAGACCCTGGGACATTTTTACCCTTAATGACTTTCATTAAGCCTTTTTTGAAAACTTTTTTCCCTTTAAATCAGGCTTATGGAAACTGCTGGTCATTATAATAATCACACATACATTATATACACTACCGGTCAAAAGTTTAGCATTACCTACTCGTTCATTCTTAATATATTTTTTCCATATTTCTGAATAATAGTAAACTCATTAATACTATCAGATAACACAAAGGTAGTTATGGAATTATGTTGTGACTAAAGGAAATTCCAAATAAATCAAATCATAAACATTTCAGGCAAGTTATCCTAAACTTTGATCAGTAGTGTATGTGTGTGTATTCTAGGGTTGGATTTTGCTTTATATCTTTTACATTTTTTTTATTATTCATTTCCGATTGTATGTTGCTATTATTTGTATAATTTTAGCCCAATTTAGTAAAAATAGTAACAGCTTTAGTTGAGTGGCTTTCAAAGGGTTAACAGTACAGCTAATATGTTTCTGAATATATCTTTCCAAATCTCACGATTCTTTTATCTTAAGTTATGAGTTTGCTTCAGTTTGTGTAACTGACAGATCTGAAGCATTCAAAGGGGCTCTGAAAGTCCTTCGATGATAATCGTAATCCTTTCGTCACAATGAGCACGGTGGTATCACTTCTCATCTTTACTGGGGTCTCTGTGTGAGTGCTCGTCCTGCCCGTGTTTGAGCTGTGACATTGATCTGTGTTTGTGTGAGGTTAAGGGTTGTCATGAAACAACATCTCCAGTTTTCCACCGGCACATCTTCAAATAACTTAGACCAGTTTTGCTGGTGGTTCAGACAGTTATTTTGATAATCCGGATTGTTTGAAGATGCATAGATACATCGCAGGAGTAGTTACTGTACCCTCACACAATTTTTCAGTGGGATCTATAGGAATTGTGAATTGATTTTGAGTCTGTTGCAAAGAGTGAAATATTTTGAATTGTTAGAATATCAGAAATAATTAATCATATTGAACATGTGCTATGGTGACAGGAAAAGCTTTTTAACATTTTGATGTAATTGCTAAATGAGAAACGTGCAGAACTTAGGCTGATTCTTGCCTAATTGTGTTTGTATAAATCAAGACCAGTCATTCCTATTAGCTTTGAAAGCGTAAATTACTACTGACTTCAGTTTTAGTGTCAGTTTCCAATGAAAAGTGTGCATTGGGTGTTAAAACCAGTTAAAGACCAGCTGAACATTTTGTGGGGCAATCCTCAAAAACACAATGCGCAGATTTTGCAAAAAAACAAAAGCAAACAACACACTTAAGCTATGTTGTAGCCGGATATTGTGTATGCTTTGAGTGTGTTTGTAAATCGATTGTGTGACGTTATGTTGGTTTGTTCTTTAAATTCTACGGAATGGTTTTTGTTTATTGTTTACAGTAGTGAGATTTTACTGTAAAGTTCATTTTCTGGACAGTATAGATATATTTTTGTGGAGTTTCCCTTTTTGCTTGTGTTTTTTGTAAGCTCACCTACTCTGAAAATAGCTTGATTCCAGGAGTGCTGAGTTTAACTAAACACACATCAGGCATTCCCACAAATTTGTGCTGATGAGATGAAATTGTTGGTTGCTGCTGTATCAAGTAAACTACTTGGCACCTCCTTGACACATTTTCTCGAGGAGAACCCTTTAAATGTCTGTGAGATGTTTCAGAGCTTATTATGGCACACCTCACCAAAGCTAATGGCTTGGATTGGAATTCTGAAGGCTGCGTTTGCCAAAGGAATGGTTTTGTGGGGGAGAGGTTGTTTTGTTGATGAAGTCATTTCTATTTTGACTGCGTAATTTGCAAGTGATAACAAGTATTAGAAATTTGCTTTGTATTAGAAAGGGATGATTTGAAAAGGAACAAAATGTCATAGTAGGAACGTCTACTATGGTGTCTGTCTTGTTTCCAGCAAAGTAAACAATTTATTGCATTGTTGTGTTTAAAAATGTTAGACGTGCCACAAGTTGACGTGTTAACGTGATTGTCCTTTTGGTCAGCATATTTATTGCTACCAACCTCAAAAACAACATTTCCGGTTTAATAGCACAGAGGTTTAGAAAAAACTCTATCGCCCCCTTGAGTACTGAGGTTTGTTACCGCAACAGTAATGCGCGGAACGCATGTTAAGCATGTACAACTGGGCCACATGCTTGGAATGCGCAAGCAGTTGCGTCTGTGTTTTTTTACACTTGCGTAGAGAATGTTTCTGGCCTTTCTTTGTTCTGTTCTTTCTGTCTTGCCTCACACACACACAAACACACACGCGCCCCATGCAGCCACAGGAATGTGTGTGGAGGAAGAACTGGCAGAAGAACTGCCCTGAACTTGTTTCATCCAGTCCTCTCTGAATCTCTCACTCTCCATCTCTGTCTCGCCCCTCTCCTGTGCTTGCTCTCTCTCTCTTTCCACTTCCCCTCATATTCTGTTTAAATTTTTCTGCGTGTGTTCTCTCTATCTCTCTCTCTCTCTCGCTCTCTCTCTTCTTTTCAAAGACAAAGGACATTTGAATGACAGGGAGTTAGAGGAAGCCAACCGACCCCCAGGGAGCAACGATGTTGTTGGGGGGTGGGCTACAAGATGAGGCTTTGTGCATGTGTGTGTGGTAACCCCAGTCGTCCACACGCTCAGTGTTTTGCTTGAGAAGTGTGACTGGGAGATATCCATGTTTGACAACGACAACGGGTCATAGGGAGTGTGTGTGTGCGTGTGCTTACATGTGTGTCTCTCCCTGTCATGATAAGTAGCCCCCCCCATGGCTCACTGCTCATTGACACAGCTTCTTGTCATCTCCCGCCTCTGCTTACTAAATGGCTGTTCTCATTGGCTGTGTCTCCTGTCTGTCCAGCAGATGACTGTCCTAATTAGCAGCTGGCAGCATTTTGTGTGGAAGATGCCCTGTGTCTGGTGACGTGGTTACTGAACGCTCTCGGGCAGTTTCTCAAATGCCAAATGGAGCAGAGAGAGAGAGAGAGAGATTGTCTGTTTTTTTCCTGGCACCGTGGACAGTTTCATGCACACACGTTTTGTATGTACGTTTGCGTTCCAGGATCCCACTGTATTGCTTTGCTTTCTAAAAACATCTATTTCATCACTGTTTAACAATGACTCTATCCCAGCAACGTATGGTTATGCTAAAAGCACATCTCATACAGTTTCTGATGGTGTGAACGTGCCGTGTGTATTTGTATATTATGATGGCAAGAAAATGTGCGCTGTCACTTTAAGAGAGTCTGTTGAGACCAGGAAGTAGAAGAGGCACCTTAGCATCCGATTGGCTGCAGGAAGCAGCCGGGGAAAAAGCAGCGCTCTGTGTGTGTATGTCTCAGTGTTTGTGAAAGACTGGAACGTCTCTGGTGATGGCTGCTTTAAGAGCCTTAAGCCAGATGGGCTGTAGTCTGTCATCACGCCACAGCGAAACAATCGACACACACACACTCCTGCGGTTAACACACAGGTAAAGCGACTGTGCAAAAGGTGTCTTATGTTCTCATAATCGCTAATATATCAAATCGACAGCTTATCACTGCGGTATTGATGAACCAGAAACAGATGTGTGTGTGTCCCTACCCCCCCAGTCAAGACCTACCAGCCCCCATCCCATGATTACACACTTCAGACTGAGGAGAGCACATAAAACGGATGGATGGGAGTGTGGCTGAGGAGAGAGATTGTCACGCAGGATATGAGCTGGAAGAGCGAGTGTGAGATAAAGAGAGAGAGGAGAGAGAGAGATGAAGACAGTCATTGCATTTGATGGTTCGAGGAACATGAACATCCAGTTCTTTTGTTGATGATATGAATATTCTTAATGAAGCTGTTTGACTTGATTTTAGTTAAAGGGTTTTGTGTGTGAAGTAAAAAGATAAATTGCATTTTATATAAGGCTTAAAGGAACTGAAGCATTTTAGCACCATTTAGAGTTTTGCATTGTGACTTATCATGACAGTCAAATAGATTTTTTTAAACATTATTTAAATGTTTTTTTCTCGTGGTAGTATGTTCTGTCCTTGCTAAAAAATATGAAAATTAATTTTATAAATTATTTAAATAACTTTTATTAGAAGCACCTTTGAGAGTTCAGGGAATTACGAATAATATTCAAGTAAATGTTATGCTAACATGTTATGCTGATAAGAATTTGTTGTTAATTATGTATACAAAAATGTCACACTGTAAAAAAAAATAATTGTCCTAAATCAAGCTTTATTTTTTTATGCAAAATACAGTTTTTCTTTCGATTTTAGGGGCGAAATGTGACACACACGTTATCGTGAGATACAGCCGCGTGTTCCGTGTTTCCTTTGGCAGTAACTGACTTCCTTTGTGTCTGTGTGAACGTGCAGACAGCTTCGCTCAAGTGTGTGTGTTGAGTGTCACAATCGTGGTTAATATTGTAAGACCTCACACTGCAATCTGATCTGTCTGTCGAGCTTTCCCATCTATTCCTCTGTTGTGCCCCTCCCACCAAAAACACACACTTTTGATAGATCATTTATTGTCAGTGAATAACATTAATTACTGTTGCGGCTAATTATATCAAACAGTCATTCATGCTAATCAATGGAAGAAGATGCCCTTTCGTCATTCATAATTGATGCTAACGTTTCCACAGCCATCCTCGCCCTCAAAATCCCTTTAATTTTCCTCTGCTCCTGAGACGACCTCTTTGTTTCTGCTGAGGGTCTGTTACGAAGAGTCATATTAATAACCGTCCCTTTAAGAGTCCAGACTGTAAATCCCACCCCCTTAAAGAGAACCGGCCCTCCGATGGAGTCGCGTGCCAGTTACGCCATGTCAATCAAAGGGGTTGCCACGGTTACAGCTACAACACCGGTCGTGAGAAGGCGAGAGTGTGTTTTACACTGAGAGAGAGCGCTCATGAATAAGTGATGAAAAAGGGCACATAGGAGGATGGAGAGATCGCATGCAACAGCGCACGGAAAGACAGATGGGTTGGTGAGGTGAGAGTGAAACGGAGAGATAGTTCGGGAGCTGAGAGTTTTGAGAGGAAGCTGATTGGCTGACAGGAAATGGGTGGTAGTCTGATCATGTGTGTTTGTGTGTGGAGAGAGAGTGAACTTAGGCTTGAGTGCGCAAGTGAGTAAACAGCTCTTACAGCTCTGGAACAAAGCCCACACACACACAAGCACACACACAGACACTCACACACACACACTCAAACACACACGCTTCTCTCTGTGCGGCCAGGCTCTGTGACGTGTGGCGGGCTTGATGCCTGGAGGCGCTCTGAGGGAAAGAGGGGAAAAAAGAGGAAAAGCGAGGGAACAGACACTGAAAGCTGAAGGAAAAAGGGGAAGAGGACAGGCTTCAGGCAACAGCTTCTCGCCTTTTGTTGCCTTCACGCTCTTTTTCTCTTTAGACTGGTTCCCTCTAAAAGCATTTTTCCTGTCTGAAATAAAACAGCACTGGAAGCTGTTGCTGTTGGCAGCTCACCGTGGCCATTTTTCCCCTCATATTATAATTAATTTGAATGTTAGAAGGTGGAAGCTGTTCTCAGAACAGTACGAGATGGAATTTTGTGTTCTGTTGTTATTAAAAGGATAATTTGCTCAAAATTAAAAATCTGTCATTTAATGAATCTTCATGTCTTTAATTTGGCAGGTCACGATCACTTAAAAGACACTGTAAATTATGACAGCCCCTGGACCACACGCACTTTTATTGTATGTAAAACAGCAGTCAACCTAATGCTGCTCATTTAAACAAAAAGAATGAAAGCCACACCGTTTTAAAATGACGATAGAGTGAGTAAATGATGACAGAATTTTCATTTTTGGGTGAACTGTCCCTTTAAAGCTACAGCAACTCTTCTTCTATGGCGTCACCGAGCGTCAGGCACAGAAACGGACACGACACCCAATCCTTTTCTGTCTCAGGGGGGAATCTGGACATGCTGTTTCCTGTCCAAACCAGTCTCTCTCCTGACACACTCAGAGCATGAGGGCGTGTGTGCGTGTGGCTGGGCGTGTTTAAGCCACATGATGATTGTGACATTGGACAACCATCGCGGTTAGCCAGCGCTCACACACACACAAAACACCCACAGGCTCCATTCCTGTCCAAGCACATGCCGTTGTCCATGCTGTGACTTAGTCACATTTGGGCGAGAGGCAAGAATATACAGTCATATTTTGTGTGTGTGTTGCTGGCACTAACCACACATTAGCAGATGTGTTTGGTAGGAAGTCATTTATATGTTAATGTTGTCATTTGCCATTGTAATACATTCGCTCAAGCCTGCCATTACTCTTCTACCCAACCAAATGTGACTTCGGACCACCGCAATCCTTGGCATTGTGGGTAATGGGGGGGCGGGCAACCACCTGAGTACAGCCCCTGTCATTTGTCCAGACCAGAGGTGTGTGTGCGTTTGTGCGCCTGGAATTGAGTTTTTTGTGCTCAGTAAATGAGATGGATTTATATTTTGGATGTTATGGTGGTTTGATCAGAGCCCATGAGGCTGTATTTGTCATTATCAAACATGGGCGAGTTGTGTGTGTGTGTGTGTGCTAGGTGCTCTAACTCCACAGCAACAATCTGCATTGCTTTACAAAAGAAAGAGGGAGAAAAATCATTATTTTTCTCTCTTTGTTCGCCCTCCTCCCCTTTTCTTAGGGCTCAGGTGTACTTGCTTGTCTGGAGAGCATCATGATTCACTGGCTCAGATGTGGATGTTCTTCTGTATCTGTCTGTAAGGAACTCTCTCCAGCCCTCCAGTGTTTCTCCACCGCTCATCCAGACTTTTTATGTCCTTCAGAAGATCTGGAGAGCCTCTGAGAACTCCCTCAGCTTTAGTCATTTGGATCCGTTTGGTTGGGCTGAGTGTAGTTACGGCCAAGTTTTAAGATTTTGGAAAATTGAAAACAAAAAGAAATGCCATTATGTCATCATGCCAGTAAATAAAAAAGAAGTGGTAGGAACAAAGAAGAAATAATAAAAATAATTTAATTCCAGTGACTACAAGTACTGATAAAAAATGTATACCTTGAATTCACTGTAAGTCGCTTTGGATAAAAGCGTCTGCCAAATGCATAAATGTACTTACTTACCTTACTGTACACTTAAATTATTTTGAATAATTTACAAATAAATGTTTAAAAACTGAACATATATATTATCCAGTAACCATGGGTTTGGGTACATTTTGCAGCTGATACTATGTGGAGCGATACCTTCAAAAGAAACGGACCAATGCATAAGCCAAGCCGATTAATCGGCCGATGTTTGACTTTCACTGCCCCTAACATTTAGATTGTTAGGAAAAGTTGGAGGTTGTGTTCGTGTGGGTGTGAATGTGTGCCTTTGACCTTTAAACACAGTCACCAACACAGTGATAACTGTGATTTCTGCAGATTACAGACCGGGGTCTATTTGAGGCGAACACAAACACACACATTCAGCAGTGAGAATCAATAGTATCACGCTGACTTAGAAACAGTTCTGACGTAGTAAAGAAACGTAGTCTCGTCGCCTCTTAAGAAATATTTTTAAATATTTTGCCTTTCGGCTTTTAGCGACGTTTAGGCCTCATTGCTCATTTCTATCCCCAGACTCCCACACACACTCGGTTGTTTAAATCTCAAAGTCTCTATAATTCAGCTCGTTCAGCTGCAGTCTAATTACTTTGTTCTATTTGTGGCACAGTTGATGAATAGTAGTGCTGTTAGCTATTGCGCTTTTCTGCGCACGGCTTCCTCGAGCATGTGTGTGTTTGTGCGTGAACGTGCATTGTCACACTTAAAAGAGCGTCTGTTTTTGCCTTTGAGAAAAGGTGTGAAACAGAGGAGCAGTTTACCTGCAGTTAAGTTACATGCTGAGGCATGTAAAGCCGCCTGTTTAGATGGTTCGAATCATCATGACCATCACATGAGTCATCATTTAAACAATGTTAGAGGATGTATTTGTTATGTTATGTATATGTTATATACTGTAGCTCATCACACACATTCAACTTCTGTATTTTAGTTACTGTAGGTTGAATTGCACAAGGTGTCTTGTGCAAAAATACAGTTTTAATTTAGCTTCTTATTTATAATACTTTTAAATGCCAGGAGCAGTTCAATCTTTGTAGAGCTTTTCCAATATCTTGAACTTACCATGAGGTAAATATCTGAACAATATTATCTTCTGTTGAGAAATAATATGGTCTACTAACAAAGTGTACTTGTATAGATTACTATGTATAGTGTAAATAAACCCCATATTCTTATAAAACTTTCCATTACTTCAGGCACAATTCCAACAATAAAGCCGCAATGTTGTGTGTCTCTCAGGCTGATACTGGCTGTGTTTCTATGTTTCTGTGCTTGGAAGACGGTGACCTTTGTAATCCCGTACGGTGAAAGTTCATTTGCTAACACGCTAAGTAGTAAACAAGAGTTATTCAAATTCTGAAGCATCTGGATCGAGACAATCGTGAGTTGAGGAAACAATGAATGTATGAATGAATTGAATCTGAATGAAAAGGCATTTTGAAATCCCAGAGTCCATTCATGAAAGTTGGGTGATCCTGTTCTGTGTGTGTGTGTGTGTGTGTGTAAACAGCAGCTGGTACCACCTCTGTGATTGAATTAGGTTATTTTAGCGCTCCCTAATTGGTCAAACAAGCAAAGAGGACTATCTGGTATACAGCTCCATCTTTTTATCTCACACACACGCACAAAGCTAAATCATCAGTTTGTGCCCCTTATTTTCTCTCTTTTCTTTTATTCATTTAATTTCACTTTATGCATCCATTGAAAAGTTTATGTTAATCTGAGTTTATTTTTACACACAGACACTGTCAGTCGCCCAGAGAACTTTTGACTTTTCCCCAGGATGTGATTATCAATTTTTCAGCCTCCTTTTTTCAGGTTGCAAAAAGTGAAACAGTGAAAAAAGTGAAACATAATGCAGTGACTAAGTACTCTAATGAGGAGGAAGAGAAAAGAGGAAGGCTGTAGGAGAAATATAAGAAAAAAAACAAGGTTCCAAATTCATGAGCCCCTCCAAGTTTTTAGAAAACCTGTTAAGATTTTTTTTATTTGCAGTTGTGCAATTAAATGAAATGCTTTATTATAAAGAGTAAGTCACAATTGTCAATCTAAAAAAAAAAGAAAAAGAAAAGCCTTTCCTGGGAATTTAACCTATGACCTTTGTTTGCTAGTATCATACTTGCATGCATGATGCTGTTTAGAGACACAGGATGGATTCTTACCTTTGAACCAAAGCATTTTAAAACTGTATTCATTTTGCTATTAATTTGTTTGTAAGTTTAATCGTGTTAGTGACATGAGTTAGTGACAGACTTTAAGAAGAATAAAAGTCTTATCAGTCTAGCAGAAAGCATGTTTTCTGATTAAAGTACAGAAAGAGTTAAACCATTCCATCCAATAATGATTTCATGTGCATGACAGGTGTGTGATTAAAGTAAGAGCTCACAGTGTCACAATGTTATATTTGAATGACTTTTGACCTCTTCTTTTGATTTTTGACCTCTAGGTTGACCTTTGAGGTAGTACTTCAGAGTAATTAGCTAAGGTGTTGTGTTCATGTTTATTTACGTGTATGTGTATGTGTGTGTGTGTGGGTGTGGGTGTGTGTGTGGGTGGATTGTACAGGCTGTCTAAAATCTGTGTGGGGAAATTTAGACGGTGAAATGAGTTCAACATATGCCAGAAGGAATATGCATATGTACACACACACACACACACACACACATAAATTGGTCCCTTTGAACAAAATCCATATTGCAAGATACTGCATCAGTCATTTAAAGTTTGATCTCTCTGTGTCCAGAATCTTGTTTTCTTCAGCAGATTCTTGTGATTGTTATTAATGTAATATTTTGTGATTGTTATTAAGGATGTAATAATTGCGTTTGAGACGTGTAGTAGCATGTTTGAGGGTAGGCAGCTGTCTGCAGTGAGGCAGGAAAAAGGACAGGTCCCAGTTTGAATCTATGATCAGTGGGGATGGTTTTTAGTTTGCATTTCAGCGTTAAGCGGCAGCTCCCTGCATGTTTATCTGCACCACTGAACAGGAAAATGGTTACTTTACTATCCACATGTGCATTAACACTTAACCAGACATACTCAGAGAAAGAGAGATGCCTCAACTAAGACTGAGTGCATCTTGGCAGGAAATCAAAAATGTATTCATGTTGACACACACACACACATTGTTTCACATGTTTCTGTTTTTTTAGACATACAATCTCTATATATATTAGCTTTGAAATGGCTTTAAAAGGAGTATTTTTCAAACAAAGGAACCGTCTTTTTGAATATATTGTGATGCTAGTGCCCAGTACTACTAGTCTGTTGTAGCTTTTCTGGTCCTTGGAGGGGCTCATGAGTCTGGGACCTTTTTCTTATGTTTTTTCTTATATTTCTCCTATAGCCTTCCTCTTTTCTCTTCCTCCTCATTAGAGTATACTTAGCCGCTCAATAATATTTAAATTGCCCTCCACCCGAGAGCCTACACTGGGACCAATTACAAGAGTGAGGCTTCGTGTCTGCACACACACACACACACACACACACACACACTTGCAGTCTTGCTCTTTTGAAAACCTTTGTTCGTAGAATACAGAATAACACACCACATCTTTAGTTGGTCCTCATACCACAGCACACACACGCAGCCACATACTCGCAAACTCACTCACAGGGAGGCCACTGGGACACAGTTATTGCCTCGCCTGTTCACCATCAGGGATGCTCATATCAGTGATGTGCTTTGTTTCCATGGTAGCCACTCTATCTCTCCTCCAAACCCCCACCACCCCTGAAGAAAAAAAGCTGCTTTTGGGGGAAAAAATGAAAATGCGAAAAAGTGGAACATTAAATAGAAAAAAGTAGCTTGAGTGAAAAATATGTCAGTGATGCTTGATGGCACAAAAGTATCTGCATCTCTCCATACGACTTTCTGCATTTTTTTCTCTCCATTTTTTCTCAGTTGCTCTGATGCTCGGTTGGCTAAGCTGTACTCAGCCAACCGCTGCCCGCGAGGCTGTTAGGCAAGACAGACTACACACACACACACACTCAGACTGAATCACACACAGGTGCTCACTCTAATCCACTTATTCAGACACAAATACACACACTCCAGACTCAATACCGAACACACACACACCTATTTGAAGTCAGCAGCAGGTGTCTTGCTCATCATTAAATGTGAAAAGATTGGTTGTGTGTGTGTTTGTGTGTGTTTGTTTGTGTGTTTGTTTGTGTGTGTGTGTGTGTAAAGAAGTATGTTTATCATAGTTAGGTGAGGTCACTCACTGAGGTCTCAAATTTTTTCTTTGAAAGCATCTGGAAGAACAAGCTCTTTCCTGCTTTTTTTTTTACTGTTTCTCTCCTTTGCCTGGTTTTCTGCCGTTTATTGGCTGTGTGCTGTATAATTAGGTGCTCTAGAAATGGAAAACGCAAGTGATTTAATAATCCTGGTTCTGATTCTGGCTCCGTTCGGTTAACAGTTCCGGTTCCTTAATAATGACTTTAAAACGGTTCTTTTAGTACCTGACAAATAATTGGCTCTTTATAAAGTAGTGAATAAATCAAGATCTGCCACAGATTCAGTCAGTAAGAAAGTCATTAGGCTGCATTCAAACTTTATAAACCATTAACTCATGAGTTTGGGTTAGAGAGTGCTGGTGAGCAATTCATTAAATAGATTCGGAGGAGCCATTTGTTTGGACTAGAGGCAGGTGGCACAAGAAACACTGTCAAAGTGTTTTAATACAGTGTTTAAGAACTGTTAACAACACCACCAAAGGTTATACAAATAATTCTGTTCCACTATTGGAACATGCACATACACTTTGGCACTGTGAAGACGGGGGGATGTTTATGAAAACAAAGGAACTACATGTATAACACACAGGGGCATTGTACACACGCACACAGACACACACGCTCCATATCAAAGCACCTCCTGGAGAGAACAACGCCACCGTGATGACCAGACCATCTGGCCGGCGAGCTGGGAAGGGAACCCTTCTTTCATCCACCCTTCTTTCTGTCTTTCTTTTTCTCTCTCTCCTCCCTTGCCCCTGGCCTAAATAGCACCAAGTCACAGCCAGCCTGTGCCACCCTGAGGGGGCAAACCCAGATACCACTCAAATCTGCAACTGGCTTTAGCATATAGCATTTATCATTTAGAAATATAGCTATAATGTTTCAATTCATTATTTACATTAGGCAGGATTATGTGTGATTTCACATCCTTTTAAAGTGATTTTTGAGTAATACTACTACATACTTAATACTAAATACTACTCGTATACTTTACGAAGTAAAAATGATATAATGTGCACTAATAAATTACATGAAATGAAACCAGGAACATGCATTAAGAAAGTAAATGGGGTAAATTTTGGTTTGGTGTTGACTTTCCTCTGACCTTGACTGACTTTTTGTTTTTATTCTTCAGAGCAGGTGATCAATCATGATGGCAAATTGACACCAAGACCGAATTTGGATTGAGACCAGACAGACCAGATGACTGTGTTTACTTTATCCATCAGATGAATTATCCTAAACAGCTTTTCAGACGAGATTTTAGACTTGATATGCAAAGGTCAAAGTGTGTTAGACCATTTTTTAGAAGCTATTTGTTTCTTTTTCAATTAATGCATCTGAACTTCAGCAATACCAGTTTCATTTGTTCTCACCCTCCCTTTCTTTTCTATCACTCTTCTCCTCCTCTGTCTCTCGCTCGACCTTCTCTCCTGCCCCCCCGATTCATGACTTTCCACCAGCTTTGAGCCTGATCTCATGAGGGTAGAGGTGGAGGGAGAACCGGCGGTGGTGCAGAGAGGAAAAGGACAGGCAAATGGCCGGCTTGATTTGCAGAGGGCCGAGGACAGCAGGCAACATGCCCCTCCTCTCCTCACTTCCTTTCTTCCTCCGCCCATCCACGTTTTCTCTCTCTCCCCCGTTCCTCGCTGTGGTGCGGCTCCAGGAACATGAAGCAGTGGAACACTAAAAATAGAGAGAGACAGACAGAAAAAAGAGCATTTGGAGAGAGAGAGAGAGAGAGAGAGAGAGAGAAAAGGGATGGTGAAAGTAGATGGAAAGATATAAACAGAAATACTTTGCATAAACAGATGGGTAATTGGATAGAAAAAAGGAGAGAGGAGACATTCGAGTTATAAAGTAGTCAAAAAGATAAGAACTCTGTGAAGTGTGGTAGTTCTCATTTCCTGCCCTGATGAGAAGGTAAATGAAGTGCTGGGGTGCGATTAGAGCAACGATGAGCCATTGTGGGGTGTCTGTTGCCCACCCCACCTCCCCACCCCTCCTTCAATGTGAAGAGTTTAACCTGTAGCATTGATGCTAATTGCCCATTAGACACAAGCACGCCATTAGCATATATTGCGATAATACACGCAGGCCACTCACACCTGTGCACACAGCTTGCATGTACACTAGCGCACATTCCCCGAGTTTCAGAAGAAGGTTGTCAGATGTCTGACGTGACATTTTGTTGCTGTAATCACAATGTTGAGTCTGTAGTGTTGAGTTTAGGACCGCTGTGCTAAGTGTTTCCCAACATGTTTGTCTCATGTAGCCTCAACAGTCAAACTCAACACAAGTCAAACCAGAAATATTAACTCATTTTGTGCTGAAACATCTATCATTCTAATGTTTTAAAGTCACTTTGAAGATCAATACTGTGGGGGAAACAGAGATTTAATAAAAACACATCTTCTGCAAGTGTCCTCACGTTACTTAATCATGTTTTTGTGGCAACTCCAGGAAATGAATTTAAGAGATTAATCAGTCTTCTTTTTTCCAACTTTTTCAGTGAGTGTCAAACTGACTGATGACAATGAACGTTTTAACTTTTTTTTAGTAGACAAATGTAACTTTTTTAATGGTGTTTGTTAAATAGCTTGATTTGGTTGTGGCGGCATCAGAATTATTTCAGAATTATTCAGTTGCTATATTCATTTTCACAACAGAGTTTTAGTACATTTTTAGTACAGAAACGGCACTAAATATCAAATATATGACTTTTGAGGTAAGGCCAGTGAAAATATTGTCCTTATTGTTGAGTCCTGCTTAAGTCAAAAGAGAATGTGACGTGTAGATGTCTCTCTCTCTCTCTCTCTCTCTCTCTCTCTCTCTTTCTCTCTCACAGGTCTCTCTCTCTCTCTGGGTGAGGTGCAGTAATTGTCTCTGTTGGCAGGGCTGGTGGAGGCTTTATTGGATTGGAGTAGGATTTCAGGGACTGTGTTTAACATGCACCCAGGCGCTACAGCGCACACACACATTTACTCTGCCTGTGTTTAAACAGGCGGCCATTAACAGTGAGGGAGGGAGAGAGAGAGAGTATTTAGCAGCGTTTAGAAGGAGGCGGTGTTGCTCAGCGAGCGGAAGCCTCATATGCTGACTCTCCATGCCCCCTCGTTCTCCACCCTCCTTTCTTCTGCTGCCGCTTTCTCCTGTCCTCCCCCTCCTGTATTCTCCATCTCTCTATCTCTCTTCTTTCCCTCATTAATATCTTATTATATTAGCGTTAGCCGGTACACACTCCTTCCATCTTAACACTTTCTGCTACCACACACTCACAAAACACTGTACCGGGCTGAGAGTTATTTATAAACCACTGTATCCCACAGACAGGAACTCATGAGGGAAAGCGAGGTAGAAAAGTGGGAAGGGAGGTAGAAAGGAGGCGTGAGGTAATGCATTTTTCCTGCTAACCGCAACATTCCAAAATTTGTGTACGATACAGATTCAAGGATGTGTAACTTTGTGCGACAAGCCAAAGACCGTTGCAGTTTCTTTTAATTACAAATTCATTTGGTGGTACAGCTGCGTGTGACTGTATCTCACACTTCAACTGACTGTCATTGGTTTATTTTCACCTCTTAAATTAAAGGGCCATAGATTTGATCAGCCTATTACACAGTCTGATGAGTTTAGACAGAATGCAGACATACACGCTCAGTCCGCATTTGTTAAACTTTCAGGCATACGTCTGTGATGTATTTACCATGAAGTGTGTAGGTGACTGTGTGTGTGTTATCTGTTGTGTCACAGGTCGGATTGCCTTTAGTGTACGATTCGGATTCAAGAGCTCAATTTAATGATGTGGATTAAACACACACACACACACACACACACACACACACAATGAGTGTCATTTGGATTAGCCTTCAACACATGCTACACACACAAGCCTACTGCGCCTAAAGCTTGTTTTTTTTTTTTAGGTCAGCTAAGACCTGTTGTTGTCTGTTGTCTGAATATTTGCCCATCTTTGTGTATGTATTAACTTTCAGTAATAAAATGTTTAGTTATTAGCATAATACTCTGGCAATGAAACTCTCTTAGCGTCATTCATTCTTAGTAGCAAATTAGTTGCAAATTAGATATGCAGAAATTTGTGAATTAGCTGAACAGCTATTTTACACAATATTTACTGTAATGCACCAAAAAACACAGTTGTCCATTTGTCACTAACAAGTGGACCAGTGACTTTATTTTTGAACTTTAAGAATACAAAGTTGCTCTCTGCTTTTGTTAATATGTCTTAATTGAACACTTGACGTGTGTGCAGTTGGACGTGATGAAAGAGGCGATTGTTTTGTGGCTATTTATTCTAAACGCAAAGAAAGAAAAACGTTTAAAGATAAAGAAAAGGACAATGCAGTAAGACGAAAAGATGATGGAAAAATCTAGTGTCCGTATAGGAGAGAAAAAGGAAAGAAAACATTAGGGAGGGAGACCACTAGAGAGATAGAGAGAGAGAGATTATTGGCAGAAGTGTCCACTGCACTCAGCCCAGGAGCCAGGGGGAGGGGCTTTAGGATCAGGAGGTTGCTATAACAACTGCACCTTAGTGGTTTTCTCCCCCCATGTGTGCTCTCTCTCTCTCTCTCTCTCTCTCTCTCCAGTCACATGAAAGCATTACCGTCTGTCTGAAGAGCTCTTCTGTCTTTCCCTCCCTCCCTCTTGTATTCCTCTCTCTCTCTCTTTATCCGTGTGCTCTCCCACATGGTGACTGTGAAGAGAGCAGGAGAGAGGGAGTGTGTTTGTGTGAGCTACTGAGCACTTTAATAGGCAGTGAAATGGAGAAAAACAAACATCAGCCTGCCCCTCTACACACACACACACACTTTCTCTCTCATTTCTCTCCCTCTTTTCTTCTCCCTCTATCTCCGCTGTGTGTTTTCTCAACCCTGCCATGCTAGTTAAAGCTGGGGAAGGTTTTTTGCTGTCCTTATCCTATTACAGCGTTTTTGCGGTTGCTAGCTAGCCGAGTCTATCTGTCCGTCTGCGGTTTACGTGGGGTTTTGCGTGTCAGTAATTACGGCGTTTGTACCGCGCACACGCTCGACCCAGACGTCGGTAAAGATGTCTGCAGGAGGGGGTTGATGCTAAACATACCTAATTACGTCTTGCTTAGCATACAGAGTCTGTTCAGGAAGGTGATCCTTATTAATATCAATCATGTGCCACTCTGAGGGAATAAATTAAACAGCGATACGGAGCAGAAGTGGATTGAGGGAATGCTTGGCCAACTCATCAATGTATTTGAGGCATTGAGAGGATGTAAAAGCTTTGTTTCAAAACCTAGTAGGCTGTCTTACCGCCTACTGCCTACAAAGGTAGCTCTCTGTTAAGCCACGCTCAGACTGCAGGATTTTTAAAATCCTGAACGATTAGGAAATCTAGTTGTAGCACACATAAGGAGAATCTTGACAGATTTCTTTCTCTTTAAAATCTTAAAATTGCTCACACTGTAAGATTGTGGCGCATCACACACTACAAGATATTATTACGATCATAATGCCAGTGGGAGTTACTTATGAAATCTCAAAATATAAATAAAATATAGATTGTGATGTTTATCATTATGTTTACATTTACAATGTACTTACTTGGAGGAGATTTCTGAAGTTTGAGACTGGTTTTAAACGGCTTCAGTGTGAATGCAAGATAACCAAATTCACTTTGAATCAGCTGAAAGAGATCTGAATACGGTTTTGAGTGTTTTCCTTTGGCAGCAGACTGAACTTTGAGAAAACATGACTGAATTTTGGGATGAGAAGCATTGCTTACACGTGTGTTTGTTTTTGGAGCACTCTGTTGAACATGAGAGATGTTGTGGTGTGTTTGTTCATTCAGCCTTAACATTTAAGCAACAACAAAATGAGATGCTAACTGTGTCATATCACAATTCCAAGCACAACATTTGTCAAAATACATTTTAACCAAATCACACAGCCATGTTCTTTTCCCACTAAGCTTGTCACAGTGCATTCTGGGATTGCTGTCTCATTAAGGATACATGCAATAATTTAGTTGCCTCCGTTTTGGGGAAGTCATTGTGTCGGCAGGGCATCCATGATGTAAGTGTTCTATCTAAGGCACATTGTTGTCTCTCTTTCTGTCTCTATCTCTTTCTGTCTCTCTCTCTTTCTCTCTCTCTGTGTGAGTGACATTCAGCGTAATCATCTTTATAGCATGATAAACGCCATGAATATTGACAGGAATCGTGACAGCGGTTGCCTTGACAACCGCTTAGCTGTTGCACATGGCGGAGGTGTAACAATGCAAAACGAGATCCCGTGCAGATCTAGTCAACATGAATGCTAGGTGCATATTTGGAATTGTATAGCTTTTATTCAGCCCAGCTAATGTGTCTGTTAGGAACAGCCAGACAGTGTGACATTCCTCAAGAGATAGATGTTAACAGAGGGAGTGTTTTGTGTGCAACCCATTTTATCTTGCTTTTCCTCTTCTTTTGCATAAAGCTAGCCGTTTAATGTTTGCCTTTCTTGTTTGCCATCTTGATCTTGCTGTTCTTGTGGTCATGTAGAGCGAGTGAACGAGCGAGAGAGAGGGAGGGGCAGTAGATGTATGGCTTCAGATGAAAGCTAGGAGGAAGATCCATGAATCTTGTTGTTTTCAGAATCTCATTTGGCATGTTTTGCCGAAGTGGCGTATGTGTGTGTGAGATTTCTTACGCGTACATACGCTGAGGTCTACTGGGATAAGCAAAGATGGTGGGATCCTGCTGTCGTGTCTTGGGGAAAATTTGTCACTAATGTTCTTACGGTTCTTCTACGTCATGTGTTTATCATACACACGAACACAACGTAACACACACTTCATGTCTGTAATTAACACACTGTTAAATGTGTTCACTGTGAGAGTCATTAGCAAAGATGAGGGGAGATGATGAGAGAAGCTTTTCACTTTTTTTCATCCTCACCTTTAAGGAGGCATCTATCACTGTTTCCGCATCAATGTTCCCCGTTGTTCATTCCCACCACACTGCAATAGCAGCAGGAAAGGGACCATCTGCAAAGTGCCTAACATGATGTTAGATGAAGGGACTGTCTACAAAGTGCCATAGCATGATTTTAAATGAAGGGACCGTCTGCAAAGTGCCATAACATGATGTTAAATTAATTATTTGTAGACTGTCATTCACATTTATGAATAATTGCAATTAATTGCTTTTTTTTGTGTTTAGTAGTATAAATCTGTAGTGTTTTATGAAGATTTAAACATTTTAAGCTTGTCTCCGATCCCTAACCTATACTGGTATGTACATGTGTGTGTTAGTGTGTGACATGTTTGTGATTAGAGGCTTAGACGCCGCTTAATGACTGAGACAAATTAAGCCGGGGAGTGTTGTGGGATGGGAGTGTGCCCATGTGTGAACAATGAAACTTTGTCAACTGTCAGTTCATTTTGCAACTAATTCCCTCATCTCTCTCTTACTCTCTCTCTTTCTTACTCAACCTCTGTGGTGTTAACTGAAGTTTGAAGTTTTTCATGTTTTTGTTCTGTATTAATGATTCTCAGTGCAGTGATGAGATGTTTGTGATGACAGATGAGGTTATTTATGTTAAGTGTATACACTAATTTCAAAACACTTCACTGCATTTTATATGCTGTCATTTTTAAATCCTTGAGTTAAGAAAACTCTTGTTGGTGTAGTGTCAATATTAAAGGTGGCAGTAAGTACACTATTTAGGGTGCAAACCGCCCTTTTAAAGGTTAAAAAAACGAGGTGCCCAGTGTCAGAACAGAGATTACAAATGATTCATTATGCTGTATTTCCCTTTTGGTGGTGAAAACTTCAATCGTAGTGTGTATGCGCTTATCATTTGGGTGTCAGTGACATAAATAAACACAAAGTGTGCTTAAAACATAACTATATGTAAAACACCCTTATCCTGCATGTTTTCTCAAATGTGATTGTATGCTGTGAGTGGAAGCTTTCCACATATTTTCCACAAATATGTGATATGTAAATATGTGTAAAATTAAAATGTAGCTGTTGGGATTGGCTTTGAAGTATTGGCATGTTGAAAAGGATCTAGTTGTACAACACCGTGCTTCTGTTTCAAATTAGCCCATTAGTGCCTCTTATGAGACCTCTGTTTAAACCCAAGCACCTGCAGAGATTATGGAAAACCAACATCGGAATTGTGGGAGGTGTGGGCAGTTTGCTTAGATCAAAATACCAGCCCTCGTTGACGTCAAGTGAATACCTCAGTGAAAGATCTGCTGTAGAGAACTTTGAATCACAAAAAACACAAAATAAAAACCAAGGTGTCTGCTTTAGTGACTGCCTCGTTGTAAATTTTTGTTGTTACGTGTAACCACAGTAATGTGGCGATTGTGGACGCAAAATGTGTGCTATTGTGAAGTGTTTTGATAGTGACGATATATATTTCCAATGTAAATGTACACTGAGAAACTTCTGTCATTATTTACTCACCCCTGATGTTGTTCTTAACTTGTGTGACATTCTTCCTTAAAACAACACACGGGTTAGAAAATGATGATTACATTTTTGGGTGTTACAAGATATTCAGGAAATTGTTGTTACTAATAGGTTGTCATATAAACCTAAAATAATCTAACTTTTGTTCCCTCTCTACTTTCTCTTTCAGCTTCAGGAGACAGTAAAGAGGAAATTGGACAGCGCCCGGTCTCCTTTAAACGGTGACCAAAATGGCCTCAACGATGGGAGCTATTCTCCCACTACAAAAAGACTCCGTAAGGAAGGATGCACTGGAATGGACTCTCTTGGTAGCCTCCCACCTATTTCCCCGCTTCATCAAATGGACATTAAACCCACCTTGCCCTCGGGCAACAACAGTGCCTCCTCAAACAATGGAACTGGCAACGGTGGTGTTGGCACCAACCATATTACTGGACGACCTGAGGATTTAGGCAAGAACGGTGGAATGCCTGACATTAAACTGAATGGTTCGTTGGATTTGGACGATGGCTTTAGCTTATTAAAAGACATGAAACAGGAGCCTTTGGATGATGGTGGTGGAATAGAATCCTCAGATACTTCACTTTCAAACCAGAAGTTATTTTCTGACATCAATCTGAATGACCAGGAATGGCAGGAGTTGATTGATGAGTTGGCTAATACAGTGCCTGAGGATGACATGCATGACCTTTTCAACGAGGACTTTGAGGAGAAGAAGGAGGTGAGCGACTTTACACGGGCCACAACAGAACAAACACAGCTTGCACAAGACCCAGCACCTAACCCTGTAGCCACAGCACCCAACAGTACACCACAACCACAGAGTGGGCAGATGCCCATGGGGTCACCTCAGGTGCGACCTTCTTCCTCTGGTCCCCCATTCGCAACTGCCGCAAATGGCACACCACCCCAGCAGCCCTTGCAGCAGTCACCAGCAGTTGGAATGCCATCAGGATCGCCTGCTAACTGTGTGGCTCGTTCTCCGCAAACGCCCACCCAAGCTCAGGCCCAGACCTCAAGGCCAGGAAATGGATTCATGATGAATACAGGTCCTGGTGTTGGCCCTGTGGGAGCAACTCCAGTAACAGCTGGGGGCCCTGGTGGAGGGGCTGCAGGTGGAGGTGTACCAGTCCCGCCGACCTCTGAACTTTCGCCTGCTGAGCAGCTAAAGCAAATGGCTGCTCAGCAGCAGCAACGTGCCAAACTCATCCAACAAAAGCACCAACAGCAGTCCCAGACATCGAATTGGTCACCTGCAGGAGCCCCAACAAGCCCATACAGTGGACCCTTTAACCAAGAAAAACCAAATAGCCCCATGATGTATCCACAGGCTTTCAATGCTAGCAGCACAATGGGACCAAAAACACCAAGCATGAACAACTACCTCCCACAGAACCACATGAACATGCTCAACCAGCAACCGCAGCAGCAGCAACCTAATAACATGGCTGCCCAAAACAACCTCAATAAGCAGCTTTCTTATAGCAACACCAAGCCGCTGACTCATTTCAGTGGAGTAGACCATATGAGTCAGCGGATGACGCCGCCCATGGCCAATCAAGCCAAAAACCAGATGATGCCCTACATGCAGGGCTCTGCAGGGCAGGGGGGTGGGCCGCCACAAGCTCCAGGTCCAATGCCTAGCCAGACAGCCCACCTAAGTGATGAACAGAAGAGGATGATAATGATAAAGCAAAAAGTGCTGAGTCAAGGCTTACCATATGGCTCTATGCAGCAACATGTACAGGTGAGATGCTTGCACTTTATTTGTGCTGTTGAGGCAAACAAGGGCTCATATAACCTTTAAAAGTTTGTTAGTATTTGGATGGAATATTTAGTGTACCAGGACAACAATTGTAGAGGGTTTAAGAGCTAATCTACCAGAAATTTACAGTAAGCTGTCTGTTGTAGGGCCATGTCAACATTGTGTAGTGTCACATATCTGCATCAGTTTGTGGTAATATTGCTTTTGGTGCAATTGTCAGCACAAGCACAGCGGTATTACATTTCATAGGGCTGAGGCACTTGCCTAGTTTTTTCAGTTTTGTTGTGGGTTATTGTAAGAGCAGCCAATGTAGTTTAACTTGTTTTTGTCTTATGAAGGTGGTGTTACACTTAATAGCTATGTGACACTGACATTAAATCTTTACAAACAAAATTTGATGGCCATCTTCAGAAGCTAAACATTTTTGATCAAGCCTTCCATTTTGTTTTTAACTTTTTATTTAAAAAGATTGAGACAAAATAGGACTTTTAAAGTCTAGAAACATGCTTGCAACACTTGAACAGATAATTCACTGCCCATAATTCTAGATTTTATGTCCGTGTTGTGGAGTGGGACAGTAATGGTGGCTGTTGCCCTTAGCAACAGCTAGCACTTGGAATACAAAATTGACACGCTGTAATATATTTATGTCTATGCGCCAGTCTCCGATGTCCCTGTGGCTGCCAAAATCCCTTTCTTTCATTCTGTCCATCTCATGGAAATAAGGATACCTAATCTCTTTCAGTTTAATGGATGAGTGTTTTTAATTTACTGTTACCGGTCACTCAAAAGTCATGTCTAGTTTCTCAGTGGTTGTAATAAATGGCCTTCAATCCACAATTAATGACAGTCAGTTTACTGTTGTATACTACTGGTTGATATCATTTAATACAATTTCTTAGTTTCTATTTGTCTCGAAATTACGTTACATTACGTTGCAGCAAATGCTGCTGTTAGGCTGCCTTTTGTGATTGGATGGGTGATGGCGGTGGTCTCCCTTACAGAGAGGTCTTGAGCCTGTTAGCTTCTGAACTGTAAATTATTCTCATTAATGGTGACATCCTCAGCCCCTCCTAGACACCCTCTTTCTCTCCTCCTTTCATTGTATCAATCTGTTCGTTGGGTTCTGTAGTTCTTGCTCTGAGATTAGATATTCCTCCACCCCTTTCCCTCTCTCTCTGTCTTCTCCTGCATCTCTTGTGTTCCCCCCTCCCTGCCCTCTTTTCCTGTTCTCTCTCCTCAGAAGCAATAAAGGGGCAGATTTATGATGGCTGGCTCTTTCGCTGCCTGAGGAAAATGCAGCAGAGAGGCAAAAAGAGGTAGAGGAGAGGAGAAAGAGAGAAAAAGCAGGAAAACCAGAATGAAGGTAGAGGCTGAAGTAAAGGACGGTATGAATAATGGAAAATGTGTAACCAGAAACAATGAGGGGAAAAGGTTTATGAAAGAGGGTGGATGGAATTTCTGCTCTTTCTGCCTCCTTAAAACAACTTATCAATGTTAAAATACCGCAGTCCTGCCCTTTCCTGTTAAAATGACATGTTTGTTCATAAATGCTTAAATGTTCATAAATGCTAGTCTTTAATATGCAATCCACTTGTATACTTAGTATTTTTCCCAGACAAAAATGTTGTTTCCATAGCTTTAAATGTTGTAGATGTCATTATGCCAGACATGTGCTAATTCATGTTTCCTTATCCACATAAGACCAGCCCAACTGGTGTCTTCATTGCTAATCCTGGTTTTTGTTTAGCCTGAGGTCTGCATATCAGAATCATTCTGTTGCATCCCTACAAAGCAGTGCTTTCCTGTTCCTTGTGGTTATTAGAGGCTAAGGCTGTTACACATATTAGAGCAATAATGGGGTAGCAGCCAGATTTGTGTCAACAAACCTAAAGCTAGCCTCTGGAATTAGCTTAGCTCAGCGGCTAGCGTACAGTACAGCTGATTTTGCTTTGCACAAAATTACAAATACACATTTCTGATGTCCCTTTTGTCCATAGAGAACATGTTGTACAGGGTTTGTCATGCCACGTATTTAGTTCTGTGCAGTGGCAAATCAATAACTAATCCTAGAGAAGATATGTTGTGATGAGCACAAAACCAAGGAATTAACTTTTTGTGGGAGAATTGTAGTGACATTTACTTATTAATAATTTAAAATAGCTAAAACCATGTAGTAGTTTTCAATATATTGAGTGTAAAATTACAGGCTACTGAGTTAGAATGACAATTTAACAGTTACTTGTCTTAATACTCTTGGTGGCAAACTCTGATTTGGAATTGCGGAATGGCAGGTTTTGATTGGATAATCCATTTTTAATACAGCATCCTATTGGATGTTTCAGGTAGCCAATAGCCATCAGGTTATTGATTAAAGAGTGGCGGGTGCTTTCAGTGGAAAGTCTTGGGATGGGGGTGGAATTGCAGTTAGTGATATTTATGGTTGTTTATGGAGGTGTAGACATTTAGTAAAAGCTTTCTCACAGTGGCTTTCTTGAATACACATTCATAGATCAGAGCGTGTCTAGTGGTTTGTTTTTCTCTTTATACACAGGTGGAAGAATGGACAAGTTTGCATAATCTTATTAGCGTGTGATTATGAAACTTTAGCACGGTCCTTAAAAGCTTGTTAGTCAGGCTTTGATTGTCACTTCATGCCATTTTGCATATTGCTGTGACCGCTGTAATTTATTTGTGAGTGATCACAGGGAGGTGGGGGGCCGTGTGGTGGGCTGTGTAGTGCTAATGTCATTGTAGAGCAAGTGTGTGAACTAATAGACGTTTTGGGGGTGGGCTCTCGGGTTGCCTGTTGTAACATTATGATGTCATTAGATTTTTACGTTGTTTTGCATTGATGTGTTTTGGTTTTTTTGTATATTGGACCAAAGACAAAGTGCCCACTCTGAATCTCTTGATATTTCAGACTGTAGATATGGCTAAAATCCCAGCTTTGAGGATTTTATTTACCTGTTTGCTCAGCCTAATATCAATCACTTAAAAATAATAGCATTCCTCTTCTTGGGATGTAGTGTGATTTAAGTTGTCATTCGTGTTAGTCGGGTTAGTCACGGTGCAGGACTAGTTAGGCACTGGAGTACTAATACCGCCTAATACAAGAGTTACTGTAAAAAGACATGTCTGGTTATGTTTCTCTCAGTGATGTAGACTTGTGTAGACATTTTGGCTATATGTTATGTTTTATCACCTCACGACAAAGACCACCATATACTAAACATATCTCATTTCTTGTGTGTTATAGAAGTGTGGAGTGAAATAAACCCTCAAACGCAGTGAGAAATCAGACAAATCATAAAACGACCACCATACTGCTCTACTCCTGCCCTCCCCCCTTCCATATATTCACAGGAAGGAGAGATATTGCTTTCCTTCAGTCCCCCCACCCCTGTGATATACTCACACATCAGGGATTGAGGCGAGCTTCTCTCAGATCCTGCAAGAGTGAAGACAGGAGGGGAGAGGTGGGGGCTGAAGCACACCGCACTCGTTGTATCCTTGACAACACCAGACACCAGACAAAACCACCACCGACCGGCTGTGCCGCCTAAACAAAGGCGTTTGTGTGCACTTGTGTGTGTCAACAAGAAAAGAGGGTAGATACAGTGATCGGCAAGTAGTTGTATAGAGAGTGTGTAAACACACACAATTCCCAGTTGTAACAATATTTTCTCCACTTGACGTCCCATAATGATGTATGTTTATCTATTGCGTATTCACAGGGGGCCTCTAGTCAACATCTTTGCAATGAACTATATTGACACAGCCGTGAATGAGCTTTCAGAAACAGTGTCAGTACACAGAGTATAGTGGCTGTTTTTGGGCTGAAACTAATGCCATGTGGGTTGTAGTCATCATAATACTAAAATTTGTTGTATAGTGGTAACAAGCGTTAATAATTTAAGAAACTGTAGTGATTTTTATGTAGTTGTGTTTGCATTTGTGCTTTTAGGTGAAGTGTTGCGTCATTTTACCTTGCAAGACTAAATATTTTGAAACATAATCTTATGTTTCAAACTATTTATTTATATATTAACAAATTAGGTTAAGACACACACACAGACACAATAATTGTAATGAAATCCAAACACAGAATCAGCTAAGAATATAATTGTGTATTAAAGCCCAAGGATGAATAAAACAAGTGAGTAAAAGACACGCATCAAGTATAATTGATGGCTTTTTGTTCTTTTGACAAAATCGATCTTTTCATGTTTGCATCCAGCTGGTTTGCGATTGATTGATTGATTGTCTCATGCATGTTGAATTTGTGTATATGTGTGAGCTTTAGTCTATAAGAGCTTTCAATGTAAAATTACATCTAGATGCCATAAAGCCATATGTTAATTATTTCTACCCCAGCTACAGCGTTTAAATAGATGTGTGGACCATCGCATTAGGTGTGTATGCTAGCGTATGATAGCATGATGCAGTGCATATGCAGACCTGCTGCAGGTGTGTGCTGCATGTATTGCAGTGTGATAAATGCGTGCAGCGCGTCATCTGATGGTGTGACAGTGGTGTGTGAACATTGCTGCATTCATCTCATTGTCCACACGCTCACACTAACAGATGGAGAGAACACATGGATCATGGCACTAGAGAGAGAGAGAGAGAGAGAGAGCACAGAAAATATAGAAAGAGGATGGGAGGGGGGATGGAAGTGCATAGGCCTGGGGGAGGTGTGTGTGTGTGTGTGTGTGTGTGTGTGTGTGTGGCATATGGTGTCCAGGAAAGAGCGCGTTGGAAGACGCATGTCAACCTTGTAATTTCTGCAGGGACAAACGTGGTCTCGTGTGGAGGATTTGTGCTAGTTTATTATTTGTGTGTTCTTACTGTACGATTGCATGGTATAAAATTGCCGGGAAAGAAAAACAGCATTCAGGTTCTGTTGCGAGCGCGTGTACCCGCGTGTGCACGGACGACCGTGCGCTGTTTAGTATGCAGGGACCGGGATGCAGTCGCTGCCAGTCTGCTATGAAGCCAACAGTGGCCTGTAGCACAGAATAAGAATTATTCTCTCTCCTTCCTCATCTTTCCTCTCACCTCCTCCAGTGAGGATACCTCACCAATGAGGAAGAGAGAAACTTTGGCTGCCTCAGCCACTCTGTGTTGCCATAGATACCGTGGCTCGTAGCACTTTACTTCCGAAATCAATGGCAGAATCAGGATGGCAAAGGTGATTGGAGTGTAGCGTGTGTATGAGCACATGTGTTTGTCGATGTGTGTGTAGTATGTGTGTTACTAGTGATCTGTCAGTGTACGACAGGTGAGGTCATGGGTTAGTCTGTAGTGTCTTTACTGTAAAGCAAGCAGTGTGGAGTATAAGTGCATCCGTGCGTCTGTGCCCCAGCCTAAAACATATAGACACACACATACACACACACAGGTTGGCTGAATACCAACATTTTATCAATATCTTAATGCTGTGTTAGTCAGACAAGTGTTTCTCATCCGAGGGGCAGGGGCCTCAAAATGACCTAAAATTATTTAAAATAAGAAAAATCATTAAAATAAGATTTTTATAATGAATGCATATCTTTCTAGTTATGCCAAGCACTAAAATGTTATATTGGATTGGATTATATTTGTATAAACTGAGGGGCAACAGGGGGGAAGTCAGAAAGGTTGAGAACCACTGAGGTAGACTATTAAATATGTGTGATAGATTTGCATATCCTGTTACAGAAATATTTACTTAAGTAAGGTATATATCAACTGTAAAGAAAGGTAAGGCCCTTTGCATGAAGTGGGTCAGTGATTAGGTCATGCTGGCAGGCTGCACAAAACATTGTCAAAATGAGCAAAATATTGATATTATGTCATTAAAAATATTACCATGTACCATGCAGGGATATGCAAAACCACATAATTTGCAGTACAGTATGTACAGTATATTTACAGTATGTACAGTATCTAGTCAATGGGTTGCCTGTACAGGTAGTTGAGTAATCTGTCAAAATAAAGCTCTGTTTCATAAGACTGATTTTCAGGTTTACTTGACCCTGATTGGACGCATTTCTGGGAGTGTTTTCATGAGACTTGTGCTCAGGTTCAGCTAGTCAACCATTTTGCATAACCCATAACACACACACACAGTCACACACACACGTATACAAACTGCTTGTGTCAAAGAACTAACGAGAGCTCAGTCGCTAGCCTCATTCCTCCGTTTTTATTTCTTGCACAAGTGAAGGAGAGAAACAGGAAGATAAAGAGCGAGGAACACCTGGGTCGCACACCCCCACACGCATAAAAAAAGAACGACAGCTGCCTCTTTCCATATGGCAAAGTCATGGATATGACACCCAAATAACGCACGAGTATCAACACAAGCTGCTCTCTCCTGAAAGACCTTCATCATTTCACACCTTAAACTAAAGTGAACCGTTCATATTTTGCTCGGCAGAGTGACATGTTGACTTCATTTTAAAAGTAAACCATTAAGGGGAACTTTTGTCAGTACGGTATGTCAGCCTTCTCTCCTTCCATGTAGGAAAATCCATTGTGGCATTATACATCTGCCAGTCGAGCGCTTGTGTCATTATTTTATATTTAGGGTAATAGCGACGTGTCATCCGGTCCGACGCAAGCCGTCTTATCTTTCCGAAAGAGGCTCCAATCCTTCCCGAAAGAAAGTCGCAGGGAGGGTGTGTGAATTGTCTTAAAAAGGTGGCAGCTCTCGAAACGCTCGCTGACAGATCGAGAGTGCGAGAAGGAAGGGGAGAGAGTAAGTTAAGGAGCTTTGAAAAGGATTACGGGCAGAATTTAACTTTTTTGTAGCCATAGATGCCTTCTCAGAGCAATTTGCCTTGAACGCTGAAACATGGTTAATCCCTTCTTAAAAGAGCATAATCCAAGCAACCCTGTGACCTAATCCACACTGCAGAGAGACTGAGAGCTGTGGCTCTCCGCTCTACCTGATCGAACACACACACACACACACACACACACACACACTTCACATCAGAGAAGCTGTTGCATGAACTTAAACACTCATTCACAAACTCAAATGTTTGCAGACAGGCACAAAGTATTCCTGCTGTTCTAAATGTGTTTGATTTGCACAGTATAAATGTTATAAACTAAGGCAATCGTAAGAGCATGGTAACACGCTCATCTGACTTTAAAAGCAAGCCTGCATCAAACTTTAGAAGAGATTTGAAATGTTGGATCAGAGAGGAAGATCTGATTTTACAATTGATTGTAAAACTTTTTGGGATGTGACATTTTGTAGGTGTGATTTGCTGTTTTTTGTCAAAAACAATTTTAGATGAAATAATATTTTAACAATATTGTACTATAACTGTTATGCATGCAGTCTGTTATGATAGAGGCTGACGAGAATCCACATGGAATATTTTTGCATATTATGCAGTTGTTTAGAGAAAACTGTTATATTAAGGAAGGAATCACTTTTTTCGAGTGGGTGTGGTTTGGTGATGTCTGATGAGCAGCTGAAAGTCAATTAATTCATCAATGTTTGTTTTTTTCAAATACCAAGCAGCATTGTAGTCAGGTAATACTGAATAGGTTCTAAACTGTTAGACATGATGTTATAATCCATCTAGTTTCCTTAAGTGGTGCTTTCCTAGAAACTCACTGACTAACTGGGCTGCGTTTTAGTTTAGTACAGTTTGGGTCACTTGTGGACAGACAGATCAAGTACTTTTCCTTGTTGAACTCAAAGCGTGTGTGACATTTACTGTATGTATGTCTGTGATTTAAAACTGTGAACAACTTGAGCTGTGTGCACATGGCAAAAACGTAAATAGATCAAATCTGTCAACACTGAGTTTTAATGACGCTTAGGGCCTGTTTGCTCAAGATTAGCTTTGTCTGTGCACATGTAAACATGTCAATGTGTGGTTTGATGTCTGTGTTTTAATGGGCAGTTGTTTGTCAAGTCTGTATGTGCAACGTTTCTGCTTGCAGTAGCTACTAACAAGTAAATGAGCAAGTTTATCAAGGAATTGTATCTATAGGGAACCTGGACTAGTTGTCACACTGTGAAGTTGATCATGTGATCTGTATCACAGTAACTATGAGGTTGTGATAAAAGTGATTTCTGTAGCTGTAGGTTTATATGTTGGTTAAACTCTATCAGAGGCTTTGCGAGCACACTTTCTCTCTCTCTGTGTACGTCTCTTTTCCTGTCTTTGTTGCTCTTGTTCTTTCTTTCTGTTTGCAACCTGAGGAACACGACACGCTGATTTTGCCTCCCACTCTCTGCTGCCTGTGGACTCTCTGAGAGAGAGAGAGACGGAGAGAGAGACGGAGAGAGAGAGACGGAGAGAGAGAGACGGAGAGAGAGAGACGGCGAGAGAGAGACGGCGAGAGAGAGACGGCGAGAGAGAGACGGCGAGAGAGAGACAGCGAGAGACAGCGAGAGACAGCGAGAGACAGCGAGAGACAGCGAGAGACAGAGAGAGACAGAGAGAGACAGAGAGAGAGAGAGAAAGAGAGAGAGAGAGAGAGAGAGAGCTGTGTGTGTTATTTGAGCTGTTTCAGTTCTCTCATCAGAGCAGGGATGAGCAAATATTTAAAATACTTATCAAGTGCTATTTTGTGTTTAAAAGCATGTGGGAAAAAAGTAAAATGTAATTCATATTTATATACATTTGAGTTTCGTATTTTTAAATTAAATTAAAAACATTTTCTCAGCACAGGCTTTTATTTAGAAACATTTTGTATTTGTATTTTAAATACATTTAAATACATCAGAAGACACAGAATCCTGTGGCCTCACTTGTTATTTCTCGTCAATTCCACCAGCTTTTCAATCTCTGTTTAGACATGAATGAAGTACTTTTATACTCAAACACAAATGTTTGCACATTAATCATTAGTACATCCTGTGTTCTTCTCCACTCTAGACATCTTTGTTAGGAACCTCTTTCGTTTTTGATGGTTAACATTGTGAGTGAAGCCAACTAGTTCCCCTGACCCACACGTGTTTTTCCTGCCACCTCATCTGTCTCGTTACCATTGGTTACAGGAGATGAACAGCGTTGACGTCACTATTGTTAGTGCATTTTATCACGTTTATGGACAGTTTGATGGAAGCCAGCTTTCCTATCAGGCACTGCAGCAGTCACCTATCAGAGGAGACCCATTGTCCCCCAGGTAGTGATAAGAATTCTTCAGGCCAGCGATGTGGAGTTTGGGGCTTTATCTGTTGGCTGCACTGTGTTTGTCTTAACCAATGAGACGTAAGGGAGAAAAGGGTTTGAGTGACAGCGTGAGGTTATACACACAGCTTGAGCTTACAGTTTCAACAGGTGTGGGTGTTTGGATCGTATTGTTTAATGTAGGAACATTACGAAGTTTCTGTCTGTTTTGTAACAGGTTGAAGATCGACTAAAACATTTATTTTTGGCCTTATGAAACGTATGTGGTAGAATGTGATTACCGTTCTTTCTTGAAGTGATGAATGCAGTTCTGTTCATACTCAATTCAGCTGTGAAAGGGAGTGAAACCTCATTCTGTAATCACACTGACTACCTCAAATTTTCAGAAGTCACAACAGAATTGTAAATGAATTCATAACAGCCGCGGTTAACAATTAGCAGCATATTTTCCTTTATTTTTACAAGCAAGAAAATAATTGATAAAGTTTTATCATTTTCAATAATGACTGAAAAGTATAACTGTTTCACAGCAGCTATAAATTGTTATTGTTTGTTATTATATAACTACTAGTATTAAATGAGTGTTTTGCATTGTGCACAACAAATAGTTATGCTACCTAGCTGTGCAGTGCATCTGTTTTTGTCCCCAGCTTCCTGACTTTAACACACACACACACACACACACACTCACCTCCTAGTCAGTGGAGCTCAACGAAGCCAAACATAATTCACTTTGCACACTTTCAATTTGGTCTCCGCTCCCTCCTGCGAAACTCGCTCCCCTGCCCATCACAGACCCGCTGCTTCAAGCCGGAATTGAATCATTGACGTTATGTGTGTATGTGCTGCTCAACATTATGGGATGTTATGGCAAAGCATCGACACCCTGCCCTACTTACCAAAGATGAGCGCAGTCCTCATACAGCCCCCCCATCACCACCACCACCAGCACCGTTTGCTTTTTAAGCCCCGCCCCCCTCGCTTTTATTCTCTCAACACGAATTGGCTTTTCTCTGATAGATAAATGACTCTATTATGCCCAATTGAATCAATTCATTAGTGGTAATGGATAGTTTCTGCCCATTTCCATAGAAACGGGGGGAGATGAGAGAGGGAGGCGGGGAGGGGGGACACTGCAGGTACAGTCCGTGTCACAGGGAAGGGGGGAGGTGTATTTGTGGGAGTCTTAAGGTGGACTCTTTTTTTTTCCTCATCAGTATCTGGTTTTGTTGGAGGTGTGTGCAGACAAAAGTTAAAAGCGTATTATTACTGAACTAAGGACCTTTTTTCCTCCTTTTTCTTAATAACTTCTTCACCCTATTTTTTCTCAATTCTCACAATTTTGATAGCTCACCTGCGATGTGTGTATATAGAGCATCTGTGTGTTTATCAGTCATCCTAAAATCAAAATTGACTCATTTACTTTCTTAATTTGTTGGTGCCCATAATTTGTGTGTTTGTAATCTTTCATTAAAATGTAATAACTTTCTCTTCCTCTGAAACCACTTTCCTTTTCTCCTGACGTCACTTAGGCTGCTCGGGCTATTGGATAATGCGATTATACCTTCAATTATCATTTAGCAATGCAACACACGACAATGTTACAGCTATCAGGTGCGTAACAACACAATTGTCTACCTGTAAACAGATGTAATTCATCTACACTTTAAACCTCACACATGGTGAAAATAATATCATTATACTGTCACTGTTATGAATTTGTAGAATTACCTCACACTTCTCAGGGCTTTGCATGTTACCGGATAAGAGATTTTCAACCCCCCCATCCTCTTGACTAGCCATCTATCAAAAACCACCACCGCCCACCGCATTGGTACCATTTCAACAGCGCTCACAAACGCAGACATTCACACAAAGACCGTAACGATTTTGTTTCTCTGTACCGCAGTCTCTCCATCTCCTTCCACAGGCGTTTTCTTCTCAACCATAACCAGCATATCAGCCTCCGTAGCCTGCCAAAATGTGGCATAAGGTAAAGTGAGGACACCCTCAACAATGGGCCAGGGCTGGGTTGGTGCAGCAGGGGGCCAGGGGTGTTCGGTACACCATAACGGTATTATAAATTAATATTCTAATGTTCAAAGTCCATCTGTAGCCCATCATAAAAGTTACCCCACCTCCCCCCCCCAAGCTCCTGGCTATGCTGCCCGCTCTCAGCACCTCGTCCCGGGGCCGATGGAGCTCTTTGTTTGCCTGTGTGTGGTAGGCTGTTGCAGACCGATAAGGGAGGCAAAGGGGAGCAAGATAGTTCTCCAAAGGGGAGCGATAACACAGAGAGGTGAAGAAGTGAGGGAAGAGAGAGAAAGGAACCGATGGAACAGTGGTGTTATGTGAGGAGTGAGACGCTCACAGAGGGAATGCTGGACATGTTCCGTGTGGGTTTGTTACACACACTGGAAAGGAGTGCAGGAGGAAGGGGATCAATTTCGGATTCGGACCAGCCCTGTTTTACATCAGCGAGGTTTGACTCGCTTGATAAATTCACACCCATTGAGTAAATGGTGCAATGTGGTGCCCTATAAAGATGATAAAGGAGATGTTTCTGCAGCTGGCCTTGGTCACAATTATTATGTAATTGCCTAATTTCAATTAGCTAATATAACTGTGATTTATTTATTTTAATTATTTTTTGGAGAGAACTGTTATTGCAGACTTTAAATTGTGTGTGTGTGTGTGTGTGTGAGAGAGAGAGGCAGAGAGAGAGAGAGAGAGAGAGAGAGAGAGAGCAGGCAAGCCAATGTCTAATCCAGTGGCTCTGGTCTCTGGTTTGGGGTCACTGCGGAGTGACTAGGCTTGAAATTGTCCCTCCACGCTGCTAAGCTCTGCCTATAAACTGTGGTGTGTGTGTGTCCCTGTAAGATGGTGGGAAGCCTAAATCAAGAGAGTCAGGGGACGGGATACTGTGCACACTGAAGTGAGGGCACACGTCCTAGAGAGACGAGATGAAAGCAAACGAGAGCATGAAAAAAGCTCCTTGTTGCGAATCTGGGACTTGATTGTGTTCAGTCCACGTTTTAGATTTCAGTGGTCCTCAACTAGTTTTTGCTTAGAACTCTAGAACTTTAGATAATAGCCAACCCAACATTTTATCTTAGGTTGCAAAAATGTTTACTGTACAAAAGTAAACAAAAATATCCTCAGAATCAAATACAGAATTATTAATATGTGATTGGTTTCTAAATACCTCTTGATTTTGAGCTTTCATAATTTTGACAGCCAAGAATTCACAGCACAAAACACATTGAGTTTAAGTTTAACTGATGCTGCTGTTTCCTGATACATATACATATATATGGAAAAAAGTGGTTTAGTTGCATTTGACCTCAGTGTGATGTAAGATCTATGCTATATTTGCTGACATATTCAAAGTCAGATTTATGATAAGAATGTTGAATTCCTATTTTCGCCTGTTCTCAAGGGGTTCTTTTATTTATTTTCACTGCTCATATGTCACCTGTCATGTTCTGTCAAAGCTGATCTTTCTATCCTCACCATTTTAACTAGAGACCATTTTAAACCCCCATTTTTCTCAATCACTCATTCAGGATTTGCAGGTTGCCATGAAAAATGGCGTTTTTGCACCCACTGCGGCAGGAAAGAATTCTAAAATCTGAGGCACAGAGGACATGCAGAAATTTTAAACCGGATCTCATTCGGGAACGTTATGACCTGCGGACCCCAGAAGGAGTCAAAAGACAAAAATCCAGCGTTCCCACGAGGATGCCCCTGCTGTGAAGAGATCCATTTATCACCGGTGTCACCAGCTTCAGTTTCTCTGTCCGGGGGAGGAAATTTGCTGCTACTGTTAGCAAACAAACCCGCCACTGGCAGAGTCTGAGGCACGAGATTGAGGCCCTGGTCGCCTTCCTCCGCGGTTTCATTTGTTTCAGCTATAAACACCTTCACCTCAGCAGCCTCATTAGTGTCCCCAGTCTAACCGGTTATTTTATAGTCCACGCTTGGCAGAGACATCAGTCGTGATATGATCATTTATTTGTTTTTGTTCACTTTGACCTTGACGAGGAGACGTTTATGGAGGTGTGTGTCTGCACAGGTCTTTGTGAGGCGAGACCTTGCGTTGTCGTGGCTGTTAAAGGCAATCTTGGTTGCTCTTGTGATAAATCAGAGTGGATGATAGGGAAGGAGATTGTATTGCTTCATTGACACCATTAGGGTTAAGGTTGGTTATGAACACATCATACTGCGTTAAACCTAACAGTGGGTGGCAAATGGAAACACAATGGCTGAGGCGTGATGGTTTCTTCTAAACTGGTTAAATTGCTTCATTTTTCTTTGTGATATTGCAATCATGTAATATTATTTTCCACTCTAGGCGTTTTAGCGTCGCAAAATTAAAGCATTCATGTATCAAGAAGAAATAACAAGTCTTCTCTGCAGTCCCAGACAAATTATGTAATTTTGATCTATTTTATGTAAGAAACGGGGACTGTAGTATCGATTGTATGTAGCTTATGATAAACTGAAGTGGAGGCCTTAACCTAGTGGCCTTGAATGGTTCTTGACACTCCTCACAAACCATCTCCAGTAGACATACAAACAGAAGATGTTTGAGTTGCTTAAGAATGAGGTAAACGGGACCCTCTGTAAAATTGTGTGCTACACTGAAGGGTTATTAAAAGCTGAAGAGTGCCATTTTTTCACTTTTAAATACTTTGTGCAACATTAAGCAGGTTCTTTGTAGGTCAGTTTCCTCAAGGTGTAAACTTATTACTCTTATTTGTTTGAGCATCCCAAGCAGCGCAACACAGCAACATTTGCCCAACCAGTGGTGTATTTGTAAAACCAATTGCAGTCATGAGTATTCAGGAAACCTATTGGAAGCATATGTGTGGTGATTTAGTTTGGTGCTGGTAGTGACTCAAAAACTATTTAACTTTAAAAGCCATTTTAAATGTTATAAGTGTATAGTTTAGGTTTAGTACATATTTTATGTAATATTAAGACCTAGTTCACACATAGCTGCTGTTAATATTCCATTTTTATTTGCCAAATATCTCAAAACATCTCACTTAACTAAATAAGTTATCTCCATTTTGATGCGAAGGCCTCACAATCCAAGAATACCTCAACCCTCTTGTTTCCTAACATGCATTAGGAGGTTTGACCTGAGATTATCAGACCAAGCTGAATGTTCTGCATATCATACTTTAGAACGAAGTAGATAGTCATTCACTCTACAGGTTTCTTTTTGTTTTTGTGTTTAAGGAGTTGCATTCCATCAGTGAGAAGGAGGTGTGAGGCTTGAAGAGATTCAGTCCTCCCTTAAAACCCATCTCTCATGCTGGCTCAGTCTCAGGAATGCCTGGCATCTTCTCAAAGTATCTAATGTCTTGTATATGATGAGGAAAAAGTTTTAGGGTCTGTAACTTTCCTCTCCTTGTAAACTTTCAGCCTCTTCTCCTTTCTTTTTTCATGTCCTCTCCTTGTAAACTTCCTGTCTCTCCTCTCATGTCCTTATCTCTTCTTGTAAATGTTTAGTCGCTCATCTTTTTGCAAATGTTCAGCCTCTTCATGCCATGTAAACTTTCAGACTCTTCTTGTAAACTTTCAGCCTCTCCTCTTGTTTTATACTGTCAGCCTCACAATACTGTTTCACTTGTTCATCACCCCTCCTTTTCCCAAATGCTCTCCCTATTTTTCCAGTGTGTGGTGGTTAAAGGTCTATTTTGTTACAGACAAAGTCTTCCATCCCTCTCTCTCTCCTTTCTCTCTTTTCCTTCCCTCACTCATTCTCTTCTTCTCTAATGTTTGCTCATTCCAGCTATGGCTTCTATCAGCAGTGTGGCAATGTTACGTCAGTCACTTGTTCTGCTCTCTCTATCTTTGCAATATAACTGTTGTTTTGTTTGTTGCATGATCCTCTTCTTCTGTTTTGTATTTGTAAATTAAGTGTAAATTTTTTCTTTTTGACGGTGAAATGTGAGTTCCGAAGGAGAAAATAGATCTTTAGGAATCCTAAGTAAACCTCAAATGGTAAATGTTCTTCTGAGGAAAAGGTTGTTAGGAGTCGTTATAGTTTATTTCTTTTGTCATGTCTTTGAATTGCTCATGCCACTTACATCGGTGAGAGTCAGACTGTCGTCCCTGCAATTTAGCCTTTTACAGTATTATGTTGCAGTTCTTAATAAAGTGGGCAGCCGACTGGCGAGTGTTATTTACTCACCAAGGCCAATTTTGACTGTCATTTAGCATTTGGCAAGTGTTAATTTTGGACCGTGGGGGCTATATTCTCATGATGTGAAAAACTAGAGTTTTAAACTAGTACAGCGGTTTGCCTGAATGTCAAATTGACTAATCAATCTTAAAGAAAACTTGTAAAAAACTGTAAAAGTTGGACAGTTAAAAAAACAATACGAAAAATTGGCATCCATATGAAACGCAATGGACTGTCAGCCTGTGTAAAGCTGTGGGGCAGGTGACCTAAAATAGACGAATTTCAAGATGCAGCTGCTGGGAGAGGGAACTACCATACAAACTGTTTAACAGGTAAACAATATATATATTCAAGACCGCAGTTAATTGTGCTGAACTGTCGTGACCTGTTTCATCAATGCATTATGAAAGTTGTTCACTATCACCGATGATGCATTTGTCAGTATGTGAGGCAGCTGTCTTTATTTGTCATTCTTACAGAATCTGATTTGGAAACGCTGTTTGCTATTTGAGAAGTGTGACCTTGCCGTGCAAGTTGTCTCTGTAGATAAGGACTTCCTGTTTAAATGATAGAATGCTTTGAAAAAAAGTTATTACAGAGAAAGTAATTACAAATCTCTTTTGCTTTGATTGGGACAGAACTGGGATTTTTTCTTGTTCACTGTCTTGTTGTGTTAGTGCAGTACGTTTGGTCTGATGAAGAATGTAATGAAGAATGCGGAGGCTACTGAACCTGACTAGTCAGCAGATGTTTTTCTGCTGACCTGTGCTCTCATCCTCTCTCTCTCTCTCTCTCTTGTTCGTGTTCTCCACACCACTTCCTGTCTTTCTTCCTGATGTCTGCTATTAAGTTTGATGGATTTGTACGTCAGTCTCGGGGTATGATTGGTTTGAATGGCTCATCTTCATCTCATCTCATCGCTTTTCTGTTTTTGAGCGTTTGATTATGTCTGTCCCATCCAGCACTCCCCACCCCCCCTTCCCACATGTCACCCTTGGATTGGAATAGCACAAACAGTTCCTGCTGAACTGGCAGAAAAAGCTCTTCCTGTATCTTGTTTTCCCCCCCTTTCGTTTCTCTCAAGTGTAAGGTCGGGCTGTTTGTTCTGTACCAGCTGTAAATAAGGCAAAATTACTCTGTGAGGTGAATCTTAGTTTATAGATGCATGTCATAGATTACTGTTAGATAACATAGATTACTAATGCAAAAATAAACATCCAAAAATATTGTCACTTAAATACTAAGGTAGAAAGCTAATGGTTTTGCTAGGATGTTTATTCTTGAGGTCAAAGTTAACTATTTACTTTCTAAATATATTTACATTTCTGGTCTTATTGTTCACAATTTATAGGTATGCATTATTCCAAAAAGAAAAACATGTTTGTCTTAATCTGTTTCCTAAAAAATTGTATAACTTCTAAAATGCCTTTTTACTGGGCTGTTGTCATTAGTTCCTTTTACATTCTAGTCTCTCCTCTCGAACTTTTATAGGCCTGATTCTGGTATGTTCTTGTGCGCCCACTTATCATGATCCAATCAGTTTCCAATCGTTTTTCCCAGTAATTTTCCCATTGAATTATGCTTAAATGTTTTCAGTGAGGGACACAAAAGCCATTTGACGTTGCCTTGATTATAACTTGTGTTGCTTTTATTCACAAGAAGTAATGTGTACATGTATTAAACAATAAAGGGCTGCATTGACACACTGTCACACAAGCTTGTCCGGTCTCTGTTGTTTTTTGTGACGGGCATGAATAGACATTAGACTGTTTATCACAATTGTGTAAACTGTTTCGTTGTGGCTTATTTCTTTAAGTTGTCAAGCTTGTAAAGAGTATTAATATTGCCTTTTTTCAAGCAAGTTGTTGATATGATGAACACATTTACATAAAGTTGTTAATACAGCGGAAGTCTTGAATCCAGTTAAAGTTGTTTTTTGTAAGCTTTCCAAGGGCACTACTTAAGCATTTACTGCTTGTATTTTAAATTCTCGTTCTCTGTTCTTTCAATCTTAGGTCAAACTGCAGGAAAGAGTTTTATTCTCATCTGGAATGTCGCATTAGACTATATTTAGAGTCTTGCTTCCGTTCCTCCTTTTCCGTTTCTTTTCTCTCCTTTTTTTCAAATGGGACAAAAATAGCCGTGGTCTTGTCTTCAGACTCACCTGGGATTTCATTCTATGGAGACGCCTGTCCAGTGTGCATTTGTGTGTATCTGACAGCTTTTTCTTAATGACTTTTACTAATTACATTTAGCTCAGAACTTAAAGCTGGTGGCAACCTTATTTTCATCTTACATATCTTCTTGTGTCTGATTCTGTTTAGCCGGGACTCACACTTATCACATGTAGCCCTTTAGTAAGTGTGACTTTATTCAACTAAAAAGTTGCTGAGATAATACCACCCAGGAGAATTAGTTCCTTCAACAGTGAACTCTTTAAACTAGTTTGCATCACTGGGAGAGAGTGACGATTTAAATTGAAGTGGTTTAGACTCCTCAGGCGAGTGCACAGGTTGGCTAATACACATGCCATGACTGCAAGTGTTTATTGAAAGCAGTGGGTCTTTTTCATGATCATTAGCTAACGGAAAAAGCCAGAGTCAGTGTGCCTGCACTAAAAGCCTCATTTCACTGCAGGTGGCATTATGTGTGTGTGTGTGTTTCTCTTTACTGTATGTTTACTGTATGTTTACTGGAGTAAATATAACAGGCTTGCTTGTGCTGCTGCTAAACTCGCACTACCTTTTTTGTGCCTTTCTCTGTATCGCTCTCTCTCAACCCAAATCCCAGTGATATTTAAGGGTCTTAACCTGTGTCTTTCATCCCTCCGTTGCGGAGCGTGTGCGAGATCTAGTGTTAGCCCCCGTTGCTACGCGCTGCGCTAGCTAATGCAGACAGGCACGCTCTGAGCGTGTGCAGAAGCTCGTGACCCCCTCTCCACCAAGACAGACTGCAAATGAGCCGCTGTCTTTCTCTCCTCCATTTCGATCCTTTCCTCTCCGCTAGTGTCAGCATTCCCCCCACACCTTCCTCTCTTTTCTCTTTCTCTCTGTCTGTGTCTCTCTCTCTGTCACACCCTTATTCTGTCTCATTCACTCCCTTTGCTCTGCCTCTTTATCTAAGTAATTACCACTCCCCTCCGACATCGTTCCTGCTGTCATATTCTTCCTCTTCCGTGTCTCTCTCTTTCTGTCTCTCTCTGTGCAGTTTCTCTTCCTCCTTAGCCATTAGAAAGGAAATCAATATAGACACGACCCGCTCAGGATCCACAATACCACCTTCGTCTGTGGTGGCTGTCGGGACGACAAACAGGCCGTTAGGACCCTCCATAATCCTTTTCAGTGGAACCAGTTGTTGCCATGGTAACAACTAAGCTCAACACAACCTTGTAACCCCTAGTAACCTAGGCCCAGATGGAAATGGAAATCACTGGATCCACGTCGTCTGCGCTAGGAAAAAATTGGTGCTAATCTGCTGAATTTTATTCTATGGCCTATATATGGATTAGTATAGACTGCTGAGCTGAGGCTGCTGCTTATTGGCATCTCAAAGCGTAATAAGATTGTTGTCAAAATATTTAACAAAGATGCTAAATGATGGACATTTTCTGTCTAGCTTTGTGCGGCAATTCCATGCTGGTCTGGCTGTAGCCACGTTCACAGCCACTAAAGCAATCGTGATGTTGTGAAATGTGAACTGTATTTTGTCAGTGTGTTTGTAGTAGTTCTAGTTTTCCAGCAGGTTTACACGCCAACAATCACTTAAGTAAAATGTGACATGGGGCTCTGTTCATTTCTCATTATGATGTCATAAAGCGCATTGTGTCAAGCTCTTTTTCCTTCTATTATTTCATGACAGGAGGGGAGACGCTCACTTAGCCGTCTCGTTCACTGTAGGTAATTAGTGAATCAGCCAGTAATTAGTTTGCTTCATGTCTGTAATTCCCTCTCATTGCCCACAATGACACTCCCAGCCGTCAACACTCAACACTGTCACATTGTGTAAAAAAAAACCTCACCTCATCTTCCCCTTTTCTTGCTAAATGTGTCAGAGTCAAAGTCTCGCCCACGAACAGCTCTTTTGAGGCTGCGTTGTGTTGCATTGTGTGTGTGTGTTCCTAAACACATTTACCCATCTTTTCTATTTCCCCTCTGCGCTTTCCAAGTGTGCCGGATTGTTTACCTCCCTCTTTTTCTCCGCCTCTCTCTCTCTCTTACCCTCCCTCCCTCTCTCTCTAGGATCAGAGGACCCCCGAGGCTGTGCATTCTTTAGCCCCTCCCCCACCCCATCCATTACTATAGACAGAACATGCAGGACAGATAGTGTGTGCGCGTGTGCGATGCCCTCTGCATTAACATACAACAAGACGCATACGTGTCCACACGCATACATGCTTGCGCAGACGCTGTGCTCTTAGATATCTAAATGATTGCATCCTGTCCCAAGGAGATGAAGCGTTTTCCTTAAGATTTCAACGTGTGTGTGCGTGTGTGTGTGCGTGTGTGTGTGCATGTGTGTGTGTGTGCGTGTGTGTGTGCATGTGCGTGTACATGTGTGTGTGTGTGCGTGTGTGTGTGTGTGTGCGTGCGTGCGTGTGTGTGATCTGATGAGGTCTGTCTCAGGGGTGGCTGTGGTGCTGTTGAGAGTGACTCGCTGATAAAAGTACTGAGAGAAAGAGAGAGAAAAAGAGAGGGGGAGGAGGCTGCTTTTGACTGGACACATAAATCAAGGACCTGGTAATTGCTGCTCAGGAGAAAAAGTGCTTGGGAGAGAGATGTTGGGAAACTGAACACTAAAGATGCACTAACACGCTCACAGATATCTCACACACACACACGTAAAGGTGTTGTCATATTCGGAATGCATTAATAAACAGTATGGCTTTGTTACGAAAGCTAGCTACCTTTTGAAGGCCGAAATGCATCGTGTAAATTTCAACATCAGCAGTGGATGCGAGCAGCTAGATTTTTTAAACCGTGCATCCTTTATACAAATTGTCTGTACAGAGTATTGTAAGCGTCAACAGCCTGTCTTTACATACATGATAAAGTATACTTTGAAAGGTTACAGCGTTCGTGTACTACTTCGCGTAAAACCAAAATCTGTAATATATACTTTTACTAATCCTCACCCACATTATGTGCAATATGTATTCAGTGTCTGATGAATGTTGCACATAAAATTTGCAACAGCTGGTTGAAGTCAGGTGTAATCTGATTGGCTGTCTTTATGTATCTTCCAAGACCAAAGGCACAACGTTTTTTTATCAGTCCGCCTGAAAACAAAGTTGCCTTATTGGCTTATTTAGAGGTATTAGCATTTTATTTTGAAGCAAACAACACAAAACTACAATAAAGTTGGATAAAATGCTACATTTCTTGCAACTTTTTGAGTATTGAATGAGAAAAAAGTAATTTAATAGTCAACATCTTTTATTCTTCATGAACGTATCCACTAGTTCAGTAGTTTCAGTGCATTGTGGGATAGCCTTCTCTGACAATGTTCAATGTTTCTTTAGAGTTTGGCTAGAAGATCCAAGGCTGTTCTCAATGTTTTGGGACATTAACGTTAGGAGCATTCCTGTGATACTCTTAAACACTGTCTAGGTTAGAAGTTACAATTGGGTTTTGGAACAGAGCTAATATGTTGTATTGGCAAACACTACTTTCATCATTACACACACACAGACCCACACACACACTCTAGCCTGAGCTTGTCTCCCTGTGTGGAAATGTTGGACTGTAAAGAAAGGAGATCTGAGGCCATGATTGGTCGTTTTATCTTGCCTCTTGAGAGAGGAGCCATGATTGGCTCGCTCATCCCAGGAAAGCGAGACAGTAAAAGATGACAATTAATCTGTCACAGACCCACTGAATAACCCTTCACCAATCAAACACTGTTTCAACAGCTTAAACATTTCCCCCTGCTCCTCTTACACACACACACACACACACACACACACCTTTTTCTCTCGCTCACTCAGATAATAAAGTTCATCATCGTTTCTGCTTCTGTTGAGCCTTGAATAATTACTCATGATCGCTTTCAACAAGACACAGCTGTGAGAAACAAAGGAGAGATGAGAGGAGCTACAACAATGAGGGAAGATTTTGAAATAGCACCTGTTGTGACATTCAGCTCTGAGTTTGTTGTATGTTGTGTGGAAGTTTCATTAAAATTCAGATTCACACACACTGTGGTGCCATTCCTTGACTTTTTTTTTTATAATAACCGAACTGAATCTGATAGCTTTTGGCTCCAAATACTGTGTTTTGTAGCCAGAAAGAAAGGGAGAGAGAACGAGGGCTACACCAGAGTGAGCTTAATGGAGAAGAGAGAGTGTGTGAGGGAGACAACTGACTCTGTGCTTCTGATATCATTCTTTTCTCATCCTTACATCAGATTTCATCACTTTTCTTTCTTACCTCTACCTGCACAGCCACACAGAAAGAGTCCGTCTGTGTTTAATTGAGGTTTGTGTCTGTGTGTTTATTTCTGAAAGTCTGAGGTGCAGCCAGTAAACAATGAACAATTTCACGGCCATGAGTTTGTCCAAACAAAGGAAGCTGGTAGCTTCATTGAGGCTCTTTATTTAATGCATGTTTGTAAGAGCTGGTTTAATGTTGTTTTACACGAGAGATCTGATTTAATGCACACAGAATGGAATATCTTAAGTCGTCTAAGAAAGTAGTCAGCCGGTCTGTAGGTCAGTGTTTATGTAAATCATTCGTACAATACGAAGCCTCGCTGGATCTGGCAAATTCAGGGCTGCGTTACTGCAGAAAACCTCCATGCGGCTGAGATGATGCGGGCGAGAAGCCAAAGCAGGTGTATTTCCATTTTCAGATTTATGGTTTGCTAGACTTTTGGCTTGTATGTGAATGCTAAATTTAAAGCGAGACCATCTCGGGTGTCTGCAGCCCGGTTCACTTTATTTTCATTATGTCACATTACAGTAATTCTAATTCCCAGTTACACAACAGTTTCAGTTTTAGTCCTGGAATCTGATTGGACGAGAGGTCCATTACAGGATATTATACAAATCTAATCTCATGCATCTCCACTGGGATGCAGTATATGGACTGAAATCTTCTGCTTTTTGTGTGCCATGTACAGGAAAAGCACAACTGTAGTCGGCGTAAACTCTGCTGTGTGTGACTGTAGCATGAAATGAAATCTGTAGGTTAACAAGTTATTAGACACAGAGATGTTTCAATCAGTTTGCTGCAAAGTTTATTAAGTATTCATGTAAAGAAATCAGGGCGCAGGGCTGTGGATGAATTACTACCCACAATGCTTGAAGAACTGGTGCTGAACCTGTGCATGCGTGTGGTGCATGCATGCGTGTGTGTGCATGCGCGTGTGTGCAATTGAGCTGTGGACTGAAATATGGCCTTACCGCCACCATTAATGGCTTCTGTGCAGAGAGAAATCAAGGGAGGGAGAGGAGAAATATAGAAGCCAGGAGAGATAACACGACACAGGGAAGGAAGGGAGGGCAGAGGGTTGGAGGTAGAAAAAGGTGGAGAATTTGCAGAAAACAGGAGGGGGGGGCGGAACAGTGGGAAACAAAGGGGTGGGGTGGTGCTTCAGCTGGGTACAAGATGACTGCCAGTCTTGTCTTGTAACTGGCGTGTTATGGAGATTTTGACACTTTTAAAGAACAATGCATTTCAGTTTCAGTGTTTCTTTGTTAACAATGTGATTTTCTTTGTTAAAAAATGACTGATACTAAAACGTCACATACTCATACATTATGTGGCAGAAACGTACAGAGTGACTGAACAATGTTTTTGTTAGTGGTGTATTTGAAATGGAGATATTTTGGTTTTGGCTTAGGATTTGTCTTCTGTCTCTCTGTCTATAGGGACTCATTTGTTTGTGTGAACACTCTCAGTATTTGACATGATTGATATGCCACCAAATGGCAGATAAAGGGGGCAGCAGGTCCTGGTAGTTGTGATAGACAGTGGCCCCCCTTCACACTTCCCTGGTAGTGTTTTTAAATTATCAGTCTGTTTAAACATTTCTGCTTTTAAAGGGAAGTTACATCAGTGACAACTGCCATTATCTGAGATATTAAAGACTAAAAGCTGCCCACTGCTCCGGCTGTGTGTGTTCATGACTTGCAGTGTGTGTTCACTCCTCACCAGTGATGGGTTAAATGCAGAGGTCACATTTCGGGTATGGGTTACCATATCTGACAAAAACATGTCACTTTCACTTTTAAAATAAACAATATTGGTTGACCATTTGAGCGAATCTTAGACATTCTGTCTTAAAACCCCAACCTGTAAGTGAACAGTGCCGGTTTAGGAAAAACTGAAGTTAAATTTATGCATCGCCTTTGGGTTTGTTAAGTGTTTCATGTGCCAAAATGCTTCAACATGTTAAAGATGGCATAGCTTTCAGTTTGTGTGCCTGTCTGCCAGTATTTAGCTCAGATTTGTTGTAGTGTCCACCAGTCACTGTGCCCTCCAACTCCCACCACCCACACACATACACGAATGCCTATATGAGAACTGTTTTGGCACGTGGTGTATTATTACAGGGGATGTTGCGAGCATGCCCCTCAGATTAGTGTCTGATCTGGGCCAAGGCTCATTGCTTGTAATCAATGTGTGTTTGTGTGTATATATTAAATTCAATGAAATAATTCAATTAAAGGAATCAGTCCTGCTAGTTGTATTGTGGTATGGATTGTATTACATTCTCCAAACCTTTAATAACAAGTAAAGATAATGAAGTTCAAGATAGTCTTGCCTGTTTGTTGGCTTTGCTAAACCCAAACGCTTCAGGCTCTCACCTATCTAACTAACTAACTAAATATGTTTAATGTGCAGTGGCAACACATTGGTACAGAATCAGTCATTGGTATGTTGATTTCACTGAAGAGTGATGGTTACAAAGAATTGCACCATATGAGTGTTTTTTAACAAAGCAACATTAGCTCCAGTGGTCACAGTTGGTTTTGAGGGGTGGAGTAACGGTGGTAGGTGTGTCTGGAAACTTTTTCTGGTAAAATCAATATTTTTGCCATTCCTCTTGGTACCACAAGTAAAGTAACGACAGCGATAGCGTATTTCTAAGTTGATTTCCCTGAAAAGTGTAAACCGTGTTATTCTGACTGTTTGTTTAAGCATCCCGACACAGCAATATTGGTTTAAGCACTGGTGTGAGTTTAAGGTGGGACTGTCTGTTGGGCTCGACCAATGGCAGAAGGGGGAATGTTTGGGAAACACTTCAGATATTATTTTTTACAATTCTGTTATGTAACTAGTGGCACAGAAATTGCATACTTGACATTTTTAATCCCATTTGAATGTGGGAATCCTATTAGTTGTCCAGTTGTGGCCCTTTGGTTTTTGTTTGAGAAGTCCAACTTGTAAACTTCTGGTTTAACCAATGGCATAAGTTAGGGGTGGGACTATGTATTTATTCAAACAATGGTGGACTGGTGGACAGTGTATTTGAGAACCTGTTTTCTTTTTCTATTATTATTATTGTTGTTTGGTGTTGCTAATGCCACAGAGATTCCTTCACTTACCTTAAAATGTTTCTTGAACGTAAAAAGTCAGTCAAATTAGAAACAGATCAACATTTATAGATGCTGTTTTTGTCATGTCGTCTTGCACAAAATACTCAATATTTTCATTAATCATGCTGTACAGTTACTGTACAATCTTTCAAAGATCTGACAGTATAGTGTCCGATAGTACAATTAGGAGGATTGTACAGGAACATTTACAGGAAATATGAAGAAGATGAAGATGAGGAGAGGATAAAGGAAGAGAGAGACTTAATACATGCCTCTTTCTCTCTCTCTCTCTCTCTCTCTCTCTCTCTCTCACTTGCTGCCCGCTGTCGTCCATCATGGCTCCTATGAGCACCATCTGCTCAACATTACAGCCACTGTTGCCTGGCTACCTGCTCTCTCTCTTTCTCTCTCTATTTTTCCTGTTTTTTTTCTCTGCCTTCTCTCTTTAATGTTTTTTTTCTGTCATCGAAGTCCTTTTCTCTCACCCCTCATCTCTCTCTCTCTCTCTCTCTCTCTCTCTTTCTCTCTCTCTACGCTTGGTTGAGGAGTCTTTGGCTCACACACATTATCCGGCAGGAAAGGAGACACATCTTGTACTCCTCTCATGATTAAGCCATCTGCAGAGAGAGCAGAAGGGGAGGTTGTAATGAAAAAGAGTAAGTAAAGCAGAGAGAGTGAAAGAGGAGAAAATGAGAGGAGGTGAAGGGAAATGTGGAGGAAAGAGGGAACGACAGAGAGAATGGAATGGAGACATGAGCACAGAGGTGGAAGAAATAGAGATAGATGACTTCTGAGAGAGAGAGAGAGAGAGAGGGTGAGAGAGAGAGAGAGAGAGAGTTAAGATAAGTGAAAACAGATCAACACTGCCCCCTTCTGGCCTCTCTGTGCTCAACACGGAGATGTACGTGCAGATCAACACTCGCTTTGCTCAGCACGACTGGTTAACTGGGGACCTGCAGCTGCTTATTGAACGGTTTGGGGTGGATGTGGATGTTAAAGTGTTAATGGTTCATAATTTGTTTTGAAGAAGGGTTAATAAACAGTCTGTCTGAACTGGAGTTGTGGCATGATGGCAACTCATGGGCAGATGCTTTGAGCTGTGGCTCTCATGCAGGTCAATGTGATTGTTAACTACAGTAAAACTATCACAGAGGGTCTGAGAGTCATTTCTTTGTGTCTTTGCACTTTACACTGTGTAAGAAACATGTATGTTTCTCTTAATTAGGAAACAAATTGTGATTTAATTTGATTTCTTGTTGTTGTAAAACAATGTTTTTGTAATTTGTGAAAAATAAAGTAAAATGCTTAGTCTGAAAACTACACATTGCATTTATTTTACTGATGTTTTAATAATTTTATAACTCCTAAAGTAGATAATTTAGTACAAATGAAGCTGGTGCCCAGTGGTTGGCAAACAAAATTTCAATTCACCCTAAAATATTTCTTATTACAGGCTAGATGTGAATAATTAGAAACAAACTTTTAATACTGTCAAATACTGTCATAATATTTCTTGTGTATTTAAAGTGTTAATAATTTAATGACTGAATGGTTATTGAAAATAAAGTCTATTTAACTGTTCAGTTATTAGAACTGAGTGGTACACAGAACAGTTTTAGATCGACTTCTCTCTTGTGCTTTTAGGATCAAGGTGTGGTCGGAATGACACGGCAAGCAGGTGGAGTCCAGCCTCACGGAGGACCGGTGGGCGTGGCCTCAGCTGGGCCTAACGGGGCAGGGCCTGGTGGTTATCTGACCAATCCGCAGCAGCAACAGCAGGCGGCCATGATGAAGCAGATGATGGCGATGGAGCAGGAAAAGAGAGTCCAGCTACACATGATGGAGCAGCAGAAAGCCCAACTCATGAGAGAACAAAGACAACAACAGCAGCAACAGCATATCCTGGCTGAACAGGTGAGTTTCATTTACAAAGCAATAACTGACTTTCTATTACAGGCATGATATCAACAGATGAGGCAGTCTGAAATGAGTAAGAATTGCAATAGTGAAATGCAATAATAGACATTAAATGGTTTTAAAAGCTTTTTTAGATACATTTCAAATACACAGTGAGGTCAAATGTATGTGACACAAACATCCAATATTTTATCAACCAATATTTTATCTAATTAGAAAAAAATGTCAAATACAAGCATTTTCAATGTTGGTTTTATTATTTTTGGGCTCACTGTACATGTCTGATCTTGGGTGGTTTGTGTATGAGTGTGTGTGGCCTGCAGAAGCATTTACAACCCAGTGTTAAAATTTTAGAGGTTATTAATTAGAACAAAAAACGTTGTTAACTAGTATTAAACTCAGACATCAAATCAGGCCAGATCTGTCACTGTCTCTAATACTGTTGCAAGCGGACACATTGTGCTGCTAACGCACAGCAGCCCTTGTGTTTTTCTAACAGGAAGGGCAGTTTTTCATCATCTGATGAGTTTCAAATGATGTTTTATTGTGTTTTGATGGAACATTGCACGGAATACAAAGCTATTAGAACATTCTGTTTGAAAGTGCAGCCGGGTCTCAGTTTTGTTTTAATTTAGTGAATGTGTGTGTGTGTGTCTGAGCATTTGCTGGATAAGGAATGTGGATATTGATCTATTGTTTTCCGCTTTGCTTTCCATCTTTTTCCAGTTGCAACAGCAGCAGCATCTCCCAAGACAAATGAGTCAGGCACAAAGGAATCCATACCCACTCCAGCAGTTTCAAGGCAAGACACACACACACACACACACACACACACATGCAGGGAAAAATGAGGATAACATCCCCACCCAAGCTGTTTCAACACTTTGCCATGAGATGTGATGTCCATATTACCTTATGAGGCCAAAGGGCTTATTGTGTTATATAAGCACCGTATGGACAAAGGATGGTAAACTTGTCAACATAATATCAACCTAGAAAGATCTAAACTTACCCTTAAAGCCTTTAAGTGCAGTTTCTCCATTTCAGACTGATAAATCATTTTCTATTTGACGTCTGGAATTACTGCCCCACCACTTCCACAACTGGGGCACCTGCTTGTGCTGGAGCTAATGGGGCAGAATTAGACACATACATTCACTCAATTTACTCAACTTAATTCTGTCATCTTAACAGAGAACTTATTTATTGATCCTTTACTTGTGTTGAACATTAAGTTATATAATATGTAAGTTTGGAGGGGTTGGACTTCTTTATAGGTATCAATGGACATAATGTTTCACTCGCTCTTGTGGTTTCTTTTCCATCTCTGGTTTTAATTATCTAAACAAGCTTCGGTTAATGAGACACTTGACTTTAAACAAAATGTTTTGTTGATCGCTGCTATGCCAACATGACTGTTTTCTCATTCGTGCTTAAGGGATGGAATGTAAAACGAGAAATTAATTTTGTTGCATAACTTCATGCACACGCGAACATCTGGAGACTACAGTGTTTTTTCTGTTTGTTATCTTAAACAATTGACAACAAATTACTGCTTTTGCGTGTGCATTTACACAGTTTGAATGTAACTGGGATAAGCCTGTCATGTACGGAAAATGTATTTAGCACGACAGATGTCAGCTAACAGAATTTCATTTGAAATGATTTCAGGCACGTCCCAGGAAATGGCAGCAAGAAACCAGTCGCTGCAGAACATGCGGAACGCTCGACTCATGCAGCAGCAGCAAAACCCGGGAATTCTGCAGATGACGCCGGTACAGAATTCCGCCGCCATGCCTACGCAAGGAGACATGGGCATGACGTACGGAGGCCAGGCGGGTGCACAAACAGGCATGTACCAGGGTATGACTCCAGGCATGGGCCAAATGCTCCAGCAACAACAACAACACCATCCCAACCAGACCGGCATGGCGATGACGCAGAGACAAGCGGGCGGCGCCGGGCAGGGGATGGTGAGCGGAGTGACGGGAGGTGCGTACGGGCAAGGAATGCTCATGAACCCTGCCCTCTCACAGCAGCAGATGAAAGCCGGCAGTGTTGCCCCTGGTGGGCAGCCAATGGCCAAAGCCCAGGTTCAAAGACTGCAAAGCATGATGGGAGGTGGAGGCCAGACATGGCCGCAGCAACAGCAGCAAAACATGCAGGCCATGGGTGGCAGGACTTCAAATGACATGGTTGCGTTTAACAGTAATCCGGCGTATGCCATGCAAGGTGGGCAGCCTCCTAGGATGGCCAAGCAGCATTTTGCTCAAGCAATGGGTGGGCAGACTATGGTGGACCCACGGTCTATAAATCCAGCAGCAATGGGCGGGCCCATGATGCCACACATGGCAGGGCAGCCAAGGACCAATCAGCCACGGGGAATGGTGATGCCGGGCATGAACCAGGGTGTACCTAACATGGCTGCTTTTGCACAGGGCTCGGCTCAGGGCATGCCAGGTGCATCGGGAGGGGGAGGGCCGTACATGCCAGGCGGTCAGCCTCAGGGCTACCAGAGGACGTCCAATCAAGACCTGGCATACGGTTACGGCAGCCAATCAGGGGCTGGGGCTGGGGTTTCATTTAGCCTATCAGATGGAACAGATCTGGATACGACGGAAGGCTGGATGGAAGAGTTTTTCCCCAGCCAATAGCCTAAGGGATTTTTTAATAGAACAATTTTATGGAAAATGTGATTTTTTTTTTTTTTTTTTTTTACATGGTCGACAAATCTAAACAATATATTACATGTTGTGTATTACATGTGTGTGTTGTCACAATATTTAAAACAAATTTTTCTCTGGGTGGTCGCTTCTCAAGAACCTGGTCGTCTATGTTGTAATTCCTTTTTGAGTTTTTTTTTTTTTGTTTTTAAACCCATTTTCAGCTGTCACATTGGATATTCTCTATTTTATTCCATGTCCTTTACTCTGTTTGAAGGGCAAGAGGCACTGAAAACCTTTACAATTATATTTGGAAAAATTTTATGGATGAACTTTATGTACTTTTTTCAGTTTATCTGTCTTAACCTTTATCCAGACATACCTGTTCATGTTGTTTATGAAAGAGTGTATGTGGAAATTTGAGGTGGGCCTTTGTCAACAATGGATCTCTTTTCCAAACCAAACAATGTTGTATCTCTCTCTTACCTTTGTTTGTTTTGTGATCCTCTACATTTGATGTGCTTTGTGTGCTTGTTGGTATGTGTTTATTTGCACTATGAGCATCACAACAAAACACATCAGACTGTTTGCTCCTAGTGCATACAAGATGGATGTTCTGCTGTCGCTAGGCAACCGGTAGAAGAGTGAAGCTGTGTGTGTGTGTGTGTGTGTGCACATACGTGTGTGTGTGCACATACGTGTGTGTGTGTGTGTGTTAATGTTGCTCAAAGGCATTTGGCAGCTACAAACTTCTCTCTCCCCTCTAAAACTGTGAGACAGAGATATTTTCTTTAGTCACAATGGCAGCTAGAAAAAAAATACAACCATGACAAACTCATTCAGATCAGAATGGATTGAAGGATTATTAATGTAACACCCCACAGATAATAGCAAAGCTTGTCAGATAATCTTGGACAGATTCAGTGTTTCGATTCAAACTGTCTAAAACATGTTATTTAGAATCGTTAAGACCTTCAAATGCTTCGCAAATATTTAAAAAAGGAAAAAATAGTACATACTTTATTTCCGCTGATGGGACGTACCACTTTTCTCATTTCATTTGACCAAACAAATGACAAATATTTATTAGATGCTTTCTAGAGCACTCAGTATTTTTTTAATCATTGCACCACTTCAAACTACTCCAAGACTTTACACTCCAAATACACACACACACACACACACACACACACATATATATATAATACAAATCATGCTCATTTTTCAAAACTTTCAGTGTTCATTGAATTAATGAGTTAATCAGATTGTGACCTGATCTGATTTTAAAAAAAAATTCTTACTGATAAGTTCTCAGCTAGTTTGACTGACTTTGTTGTCTGATAAAATGCCACATAAATGTCTTTTCTCCTCTGTTGTGTGTTGCTATATGATGTCATAGTTACTGTGTCTAGTTCTCTGTAATCAAACTCTTTTTGAAGTCTGGTTTCTCTAAGGAATGTAACAGGAATGTAACATTGTGACTGATTTGCCCCCTTGTTACGTTTTTCTTTTTTAATGACATAAAACATTACATTTTTGTCTTAATTCAGGATACATTCACCACAACAGTTTCACAATAACATTATTTCTTTGTCAAGAAGATTACAAAGGGAGGAGATGAGGCCCATGTTCTCCAGCTGTCTCACCAAATACCAACAATCTGGGACCAAGTTTAAGATTAACGTCATGTTTGATTTCTATTTAAGTCATCGACCTTCTGCGTTTTATTTCGAACTGGTGCTGTCATATATGTGATGGAAAAGATATATATCAGATACGGTTATTTGTAAATATGTTTTTACAATTTTAAATACATCAGAGGATACGTCTCTACTCACTGTAAAGATATTGCTGTTTGTTGAAAATAGAGAAGTATTTTTATTTTATCTTTTTTCCACTTTTAAACTCATCTGAGCTTTACCATTGCACTTCCAATAATGTCTTACTACTAATTTGTAATGTAAACCTCCTAATTTTTTATTTTGAAGGTTTTTTTCTAGTTTTAAAGTTTTACTCTCTATCTAAAGCAGTGCTTTTTGGTTTCTTTTTCATGTACAGAATTATGTAAATGGTAATGCCAGAGTTACAGCAAAGAATTTGTTTTTCAGAAAAAGTACATTAAAGATATTGATCATTAAAAATGTTCTCACTGATCATATATTAAAAACAAGTATCTGTGCATTTTGTTTATAGAACTAAAAGTGGAGCAAAAGTTAGTGGTCTGTTTATATATCAGTTCAAAATATAGAGGAACAAGGATAGTGAGACAAAAAGAACAAAGGGTGGGAATTAAAAAGATGTAGGATTAGACTAAAGACAGAGGAAAACGGGGTGTACATACAAATGTCTATAGCTTCAGGAACATTTATAGTCTGACTTTAACAGCTGCAAAGATTAGAGGATTATAGGAAAGCTGGACGGTATAGAAAATTATAGGCGTCTATGTGCTTTAGGACAACTTTGCGTTCTTGCATGAATAAAATCCAGGAACAGAAACGATAACACAACGATTACAGGGAAAGACGGAGGGGCAGGTGTATTATAACACTAATTAAAGGCACATATTCTAAAAAGCGCTTGTTTAATATCTTACAGCAATAAATCACCCGCCTTTCGTACCTTGTATCGCTTTTATTACGATGAATGGAAAGGTGTCACTATGACAAACTATCATTCAGGGCTGGTACAGCTTTGCAGAGGGAACCGGGATGGAGGACAGAGGTTTGTTTGGGGACGGAGAGATGGAGTATAAACATGGGGTTTCCTGCTGAAGGGGGTCATTCTGTCCCTCCGTCCATTAGTTAAATCAAATATTTTATTCTGTGTATTTTTTCTTGACACTGGTTGAAACATAAACCAGCATTTCAAGCGTTAACACGCATAATTTCATCATTAAGTCGTCAGTATAAATCATATTGAGATAATCAATAGTAAACTTTGGTTATTACATTTTCTTGTAATGACCACCAGATGGCAGTAGAAGACACAAATACATGGTCGAACTTTTCTGTTTTACATTGTTATTGTTAAAGAGTCAATGCCACGTGGTTTTGTATAAACAGAAACCTTATGTGAACAGTAACCAATCAAATCAAAGAATGCGTTCTTTCATTTGATTGGCCACCTCACTTATGCGAACGGCCCCTAAGACATTTTGACAATGCGGCGTTGTACAAAGTTTACAGCACCAAAATTGTTGGCCTAATAGGCAATTAATAATGAATTACAATTAATTGTATTTTACACACCGCGGGTAAAAAGTGTGTATATAAGAAAATGCATGTATGACATAAGAGAGACATTCATTAACTGTTGACACATGAATGCATTCCCTGATATAACCTGCCATGCTTCCTTTATTATGTAGCTCCTATATTTGTTCTATATATGACTCACCTGTAACAGCGTTTGTAAGAGAAATCCAATGAAACGGAATCATCTCAAAACACACTTTAATAATAAAAAACTCATGAGACCACAAAACACCACATCAAAACAAACAAACGAGGACTGACCCAGAACTGGGGGAGGGGCTGAAACTAAGTAAAACTAAACTAGATACAGGTGAAAATAAGTAACTAAGGCAATGGGGGAGGAGCTAAAGAAAACTACCACTAAATTAACAGGAACACGACAAACAGAATCTAAATGTGACCCCAACATGCAATAGATTTGGATTTATATACAGATATGAACAAATATTTAATATTCAGCCCTTTGATAAGTGGGAAACATGAAACTTTCAATGAATTCTTTTGAATTCTTTAATGTTAACAAAGGCTGATGTATTTTCTAATATTCAAGAAAAGTATTTAAATGTACATTTGTTTCTTGTTGTCTCAGAACAGTTAATATGGGTCTTCAGTTACTCAAGAGCATCATATAAAAAGGGAAAGAAATAACCCAAAGAGAGAAAGACACACGGAGAGGGAATACCAGCCACAGAACATCACAGACGCAGCTGAGACAGTGATGTGTAATGTGACATAATTGAGGTCAGTGGACCCTGGAGCTTCTGCCTCAAGGGTCAGTGTGACATCAGTCCCAGACTCCGTGTTGGAGGGTGCGGTCAGCGTTACGGTTCCCTGAGCGCTGCCTCCGGTCTCCACATTCAGGGAGCTGGGGACAGACACGCTGAAGCCGTTGCCAGTTCTGGCTCGGATGGTGTAACTGCCTGCTGTGGTGTTAGTGGCTACGGTAAAGTTGAAACTGAAAGGGACTCCAGGCTTTGTAGTGTTCTGTGTTTGGGCCTGTGTGTGAGAAAAAAAACAGTAAATGTGATGTAACTTGATGCTTTTTAATAATCCTGTTTTAAATCAAACTGGCTAAAATGTTTTTTTTAATATGTATTTATTAATCAGATTCATTGTTAATCTGGTTTGTTAATCTGGTTTATTAATCTAATGTATTTATTAATCTACATCTGACCAATTTTTGTGTTCCTTTGGAACCAAACCTATTATCTTGGCATTGTTAGCATCATGCTATACCAGTTTAACGGCCCACTATCTGTTAGTCACAGGTGATATTTTTGGATGTTAACCTCACCGTGATGGTTATATTGGATCCTTTATGATGAACAGACGATTGTCTCTGGAATCGGCTCAATGACGATGAGTAATCCAACAGCCCCTTCAGCTGGAGCCCAAATGCACCTTCAGGAATTCTGTTTAAGCTAACCAGGTAGTCTGTCCCACCTACTGATCTGGCGGTTCCATTAACCACATTAGATCCTGAAGGGTCAACTAGAAGTACATCAGTCACTGTGACCGATACGTCTCCAGTCACAGAGAGAAACAAGGTGGCGTTCTGACCTGATCAACAAATCAGAGCGTAAAACAAAAACCAACCAAAACGTATGTTGTATATTTCAAAGAAGAAACAAGTATTGGTATTGTACCAATAGAAGGGCGAGTAAAGATCTGTCCCCATGAATCTCCGTGACCCCCCTGACTTATCTCCACAAAGTAAAAGAAGACGTCCACAGAACTCTGACCTGTGCTCACAATCAAAAGAATATTTTGGGTTCAATATAGCTTAAGCTTGTTGGGCACATTTCTCCTGTGTTACAAATTGATGGATAAGTCAAACTTTACACTGCTAATGCAATGCATTAAATGCAATAAAGGAACATTGCATTTTAATGTATGTATAGTATAAAATGTATAGTATAGTAAAAATGCACTAAATGCAATTAAAATGTGTAAGTTTCTACATAACCCCATACAGGCTATAGTTCGGAAAATTAGCTATTTTACAGGGCAAAATAACTTATACTATAAAAAATATGTTACGTTTTATTAAAAATGACAGAAGACCTGAAAAAACACTTAAAATATATGGAGATATTAAGTGACATGAAGAAGATGCAAACTTTACCAATGACTCTCAGCGTGTAGGAACTTGTGGAATTAATACTGATTCTCCATTCTCCTGTCTGAATCACAGGCTTGAGTTTAATTTTTTTTAGGTTCCCGACAGTCTGGATGGTGCCTAAAGAACCATCCGTCACTGAACCTGATTGAGACACACCTGAGAGGGAAACAATCAGGACAGGTTTGCTGAGATCGACACACAATGACAGATGACAAAGTTGACATTACACCCACTATATGTAATTATCATTTACTATAACTGCAGAGCGTTAACCAGATGTTACCTGTAGGACTGTAGAGGGTTATAACTGAGGAAGCACCGGTGATGTACAGGGTCACGTTGGACAGAGATGGATCCAGCACAAAAGAAAAGTTTCCTGCATTTCCTGCGCTTCTTGCCACCTGAATAACTGTGACCTTGATTTAACAATCACATTTCAAGCTTTAACAATCACATTTATGCATTTGGGAGACACGTTTATCCAAAGCAACTTACAGTACATTCAAGTTATACAGTTTATCAGTACACGCGTTCCCTTGGGAATCGAACCCACAATCTTTGCGCTGCTAACACAACGCTCTACCAATTGAGCTACAGGAACGCTTGCACAGAAATGCATAGCATAACATTTCAGGGATTACATTTCCCAAACGAAAACGGATGCTGTTAAAATAGAGGTTAAGGCACTGTTATATCATACCAGGCCGGAGGTAAATGTATCTGTGAGGGCTGTGGAGGCATCAGACAGTGTAGTGTTTGTGACTTCCAAGGTTTGTCCACCAGAGTCATGGGCCAGATCTCTGTACAGCTGTATTTCTGACTGAGACATCGGTCTCCATGAAGAACTCTGAATGTCTAAGACCTCCCTTTTTCTTCGCAATGAGATGGCGCTCGTCAACAGAAACGTGACCTGGATGGTTGGAAGAAAGACACAGAGAGAAATATTGAAACCATCAATATTGATACCATTTCAGAAGTCACATCACTCATAACTGAAGTGATAAGGGTTTATGTGTAATGAGGGTTCTGCAGGAACTCACTGTAGATTCTGTGCTTTCTATCATGCCTTCAATTGCGTTTTTCAGTTCAGAGTCCTTTGCTGAAGCATCCGTAAAAACAAAAATGTTTGAGGATGGTGGAGCTCTTGTTAATCCCATCTGGAGAAGCATGAACATTAAAACAGAATTATAGCTTTTAATCTCATCCTGGTTGTTGTATTCACAATTAATAGTGCAGAAATATTTTGTAATATCTTAATGTTTATGCAGATGTTTTGGAGTGTAAGTGTGCTTTGGAGTAGCACAGTGTAAATGTTTCTCAAGCTTTTCTCAAATTAAAGTGTCCAACTGAGAATTCTGAACACACCAGCAGTCCTGATAAGCACATCTCTGGGAAGTCTCCTCCACCAGTTGCTGAAAGGGAATTGATTTTTTCTTTGAAGGTATCAGCATTCCCAGTCCTTTCCAGTTTGACATCTGTTATCATGAGACACATACACACTTCATTACAGCCTTACAATAACAGGATCACCATGCACATGCGCTGAACATAAAACTATCTCCTAGTGTGGTTTCTGTCAGCCAGGGTTTCTGAGGAACACGTGGAAGTATTGTGAGACTCACTCATGCTCTCACATTAGCATGTTTTCAAACACTTACCTGTATCATTAAATGTTATAAGAATGTATTCTGAAGGTTCATCTGATGTTCCTTTTCTGCTGTCCATGATATTAATGGACACTCTCTTGATTTCTGTGATGTCATCAGACATACTGCCTGTGGTGTCAATCACAAAAACCAGCACTGAGGTGTGCATGAGACCCATCAGTCTGAGGGGAAAGATGAAACAAACAAAATCAGATTAAGGAAAAGTTTGGCGCCAAAATGACAATTCTGCCATCATCTACACACACTTTCTTTATCAAATGGTTGGTGTGCTGGAATAATTCAGTAGCTTTGTGTGAGAGAACTAAATTTAAGGCATTTAGTGTAATTTACTGCATTTTATCCTGTTATGACTAAAACATGATACAAGAACTTTTTTTTACATATGTTGTTAAATGAACTTTATATTCAGTTGCAACTCCATGCCCAGAGCTGACAAATCCTCACATATATTACCAATGCATTTGGTAAAAATGGTTTGAAATATATTTTAAAGATATAACAGAGAAAAAATATAACATCTCAGCTAGCAAATGGTTTTATAAAACATGGAATACAAGACATTAATATAGACTGCTGTAATGGGCCTTTTCATTTCTAAAGAGCAAAAAACTGGACCATACCGCAGAAACTGTGTTTCTCCTACAGCCTGTCGTATGTCTTCCAGAAGTTCTACAGTTGCGTTGATCGCCATGTCTGCGGCACGTAAGTGAAGGAAGCCGTGATTCGAGTTGACATCATCCTTGTTGATGCCTCCAGTGGGTGTTATGTGGCTAGTTAGGTCTATGGTGCTACCGTGGCTACATTTGCCTGGGAGAAATGCATGTATCCAATGAATTAAAAACATTCTCTCACATTAAAAGGCCTAATGCAGGGCTGTTCAAAGAGTTTCAGCCCTGCCCTTACACAACTCACAGTAACCACAGCCAACCAAAAAAGTAAATACAACTATGATTTATTTATTAGTTAATAACCAACAAACCGAAGAACTGTACAGTTAGAGGAACAGAAGTTGTAAGAACTATTAGTTGTGCAGCTAAACTTTCTGATGTTTGAGGTCAGAGACTTGACTTGACTAATGCTACTGTTTCCTTACCTGCAGGTTTGAAGGGAGATATAAGGCTGAAATATCCCGAAGTTAAAATCTTCTGCTGCAGGATCTCTGGAAGAATGTTGTCGGTGCAGTTGTTGTCAACGCAGCTTTTGCATGTTGCTGTTTTAGATCCTGTAGGTATTCAAACATTTTATAAATGCGCATGAAATTACACAATATTTAAAGTGTTCAAGTTAAAAGGTGTAAAAGTGTATACATTTTAACCCTATTTAAAGACTTTTTTTATTTCTATCATTTTAAACTATCTCATTTACTGTTCTGGAAATCTGTGCCAGCTAGGAAAAACAAGACAAACGTCATCCTGTGTAAATCCTATAAATGTAAATCAATACACATTACATTTTACTCATCTTGAAAATGAATTCCATCTGAATACGGCTTGAAGTGGGAAATTGATTTTAGGATGAATGAAATACACATTGATTACTTTACCTGCTGTGTTATTCAGAGGCTGGTCTGGTTTGATCAGGGCACTATAAGGAACAGAGTATCCCAGTTCTATCCAGTTACTGTGACTATAGAAATCCTGCACACAAAATCAAATGTATCATAGAGATGATCATTTTTTAATATTTGGAGTCTGTTTGGGGAAGGTTCTCAAATGGGCCATATTAAGAATTGCACCTTCCTCCATTTATAGTAAGAGAATTGTAGCATCTTGTTAATATTCTATAATCTTTGGTCATGAAATGGTCAAAGCCAGAGCTGTATTTAAGTTACACCTAATCTTAATAGAAAATAACAGGGGAGTTATAATTTCACAAGGAGTCAAATTTTGGGACTATAGCAGTCCAGTATATGTCTATGGTTAAAACATATTTTTGCCACATTTTGCAATGTTTTGACACGACAAAACAAGGAATGTTTGGCCATCTCCATATATGCTGAATAAAAGTTGCAAGTGTAAAAAGCAAAAGAGTTTAAAGCTAGTTGTTGTCTGTATTCTGCAAAAAAATCTCTTTTCTTACTTTCACTTTTGTTTTTATTGTAATGATTAAAAAACTCTGCACTTATGCTGGTTTTAAATTCATAGACAAGCACACTATGGTTTCCAAGTATGACATACCTGTAATGTATGAGTTACAGCCCCCAGGCTTTTTAGGGCAGATACGTAGTTGCCCTCTTTCAGACTGACTTTTACTTTAGTCACCCCCTTAGTGATGAGGTCCCGTCCATCAGCGAAAGCCTCGTTATCAAAATGATGTGCGTCACTGAACTGTTTCCTGTCCACAGCTATATTGTTAAGGGTAATCATAACCATAGCCAACCTAAACTTGGTTAATTTGGCCAGGGCAGCAACTGAAGTCGAGCAGGCTTTTTGAACTGTGGTTGTGGTTAGTTTGTTGTCAACCTGGAGCAGACAGTAGAGAAAATAATTAATGTCTGGGCTTATCAACATCTTAAAAATTTAAGCCATGTTCATCATCGTAGAATATCATGCAGAAGTTTGTTTGTTTACAACAGTTTGGGCTTGTTTCTTTTTGTATGTACAGTTTGTGATTTTTGTTCAAACAAATTATGATCAAATAAAGTTTCTTGTCCTAGTTTAGGCTAATGTGCTAAGATAAGAAATCCTTTCATTCTGAATCCATGTTTGATGCTGTCAAAACGCTTCTTTAATCGGTCTGACACATAAACGTCTTGTTTACAGGGTGAAAAGTGACAGGGGTTTGCAAAACTAAGATTTAACACTATTAATCATTACACTAGACAAGCGCTGATAAGGCTCATACAAACAGCCTGTAAATGTAATGTTCTAGAATAAATAACTTGTTAGTGGACAAGATATTCAACAAACATGTCTGATCTGAAAAACAACATTCCTAGGTTTGTCTTCTCTGCCTCTTTGGCTCACATACAATACTTCTCTTACAGGTACTGTAAAGTATTTTCCCTGGGCAGTTGCCATGTCACGGCAAACTTCTGTTATCTTGAGGAGAATGGCTGCCTCAGTGATTTCTTGATGATTGAGGGAGGCTTCACTGGGAAAGATTTTGAATGCAGCAGTCTGAGGTGGCTGAAAGACGGCCCCCCAGAGCAGAAGTGCAGCCCCAACAACCAGTGACACCATGACTGTTCACAATATCTGTGGGGAAATCGTGGAAATTAGGCATTTATTTTTAAAAATCAATTGGGATCAAACTTTTTACAAAATTAAAGAATCAAACCATTACAAAGGTTTTAAATTAAATATGCAAAGTTAGCATTTTTTTTATCATTTATATAAATAATATATCATTTTACATTTATTATATATTAAATAGTTGTTTCAAATCTGCAGATTTAAGTGCTTGTTTTCTGCTTGTAACTAGCATTGCATGACAGATCCGCTCCAGGAGAGCTACTCCATTTCAGAGTTTTCCTTTATCAATTGTTTACTGAAACCCCACCAATAATGCAAATATTGGAGGCCTCACTTAACCCAATTTGATAACATACAGGCTTTAATGATGGTTTGAGCTCTGATGAGTGGAATTAACTGGATGAGTTAAAATAGGGAGAGATGTGCAGATAAGACTTAGGAAAACTTTGTTCTAATCATGCAAACAAAATATAATTGATCCCAAACATAAAGATGTGAGCAAGATTGAAACTGCAGGAATTGTCTCCACAGTGTAGCTTTAACCTTAAAACAAACACACCAGCCCAGAGTTTCAGGTTACTTAAAATTACAGGTGCATTTGTACAAGAACAGGATTTGGTCCCTCAGGAGTGACATTAAGTAAACCTGCTACTGTATACAGTATTCATACAAACCTGTTCTAGCACACGTCTGCTAATTTTCTTTTTTGTCAAAAACCATTACTAGTGAGGTTTAGTTTATTTGATTAAAGTTACTAAACTACACTTGTAAGAAAGCAAAATTTCCTTTAAGAAAGCAAAAGTGCCTTTAATGTCTCTACTTAAGAGAGAGTTTACTAACATTAAAACTATTACAGTACAGCTGATTTAATTTCTCATTTTTAAGATTTTCCCAGTTGTAAATGTCCCCTGTCCCAAATTATTAGAAAATGTAAGTTAAAAACATGATTACCTTTGAGCAGATTTCGTAGTGTAGCGTATTTGCAGCCTCCGTCTGTAAATTTATACTCGTGATAATATCAACAGAACATGTCAATCTTGATCTGGCAGGTGCGTACGACACAACACGGTTGAAACCAATCAAGATATTAAGTTGGTTTCATTTTTAATGTTTTTTTTAATTAAAAATGACGATTAAATCACCTTCTAACTTTCTCCTAACTCTCTTCCTCACAAAATTAATCCAACAGACTGTCTAATGTTCTACCAAACCCCAATGCAAACCTGTGATAGTGAGAGCAGAACAAAAGTAAAAGTAACATTTCCAAAGCTCACACATTTATCTGCCTAATGCAAACAGGTACAATTAGGGCTGGAATGTAGGTCAACCGAGTCCCTACACAACATACTACAGCATTTACACAAAACCAAACATTCCTGTTTAAAGATGAATGACAGCGGTTTTGCCTGTCAGTTTTGTATACGACAGTTCATTCACAAGCTAAACAATCTAAAAAATAAAAACAATCCAGATCAGAGGTGCTCAGACCTGTTCCTGGAGATCTGCATTTTTGAAGAGTTTTGAAGGGCTGGATAATCATCCATGATGCAAATGACTATATGAGGTAATAATGGTCCAAAATGGCTTGAAATGAAATTGCATTTTTGCATTTGGCTGCAATTCCAAGAGCAGTCTTTTTAATTGTTTTTAATGTGCAGAAATGTTGTGCAAATTGCATTGTAGGCCACAAGTATGTTTAAAAAGACAAAGTTAGACAACAAGCAACTTAAATTAATGCGAATATGTAGCAGTTTATTAGTCAGATTTACAATAGTGTAGTTTTTAATATACTTTAAATGGTAAATACTCATAAATCTGAAGGCAATAAGTGTAAGCTAAAAATATTTGTAAACATGGTCCAGCAATATCACAATTCTGATGTCAACGTTACTTTAATAGTTTACATTTCAGAAAATGACACTTGCATCTACAAGCACAGTAATATTTATAATAATGGAACAATTTTGTTCACACAAAAATCATATCAACCAATAAAGGCACAGGTTATGTAAAGATTTTAATGGAATCAGGGAAGTCATTTTGTTACCTGTCTTCCTCATATCTTTTCTACACTGTGGGCACAGATACCAGAGAAAGCAACATACTCTGAGTTTCACTTTTAAGAGAAAAGCCCTGCACCATGACACAATAACCACAGTCTTATGAAACAACATGCAGATGAAAGAAATATTTGCAGGGGTGTCAGAATGCATATATAAATGTTAATTATAACAGGCATGTTGCAACAACCAACATACTAACTCAGTGCTTAATTTAAAAATAAAACAAGCAAAATGTTTTACACTCTTACCTAGTTTCTGGCTGTTGTGTTAATTAGTCATTATCAGTTCTTGTTTAAGTTAATTAGTCCTTCATTTCCTTTATTTTCTTAATTATGTTCACCTGTGTCTTGTTAATTAACTCATTAGTTCTTCATTTGGTCCTTTACATATATTCCTTGTGTTGCTAGGTCATATGTCTTGTCTTAGGTCAGTGTTAAGGTGTATGTTTCTGTTTCTTTGTCGTCTTTGTGAGCTCCTTTATATAACCAAATGAAAGGAGAACACAGCCCTTGTTTTCCAACCTTTGTTTATGCCGTGTTAGTCTGTGATGCTAAAATCAATTCTCAAGATTTGAATTGTTTTATGAAAATAAAAACCACTTATACCTCTACTATCACATTTGTTTCCTTGCATCTACCCTGCCATACCCAACACACATGACTACATATTATGTAGTTTAAAACAATTAGCATTTTGCAACATTTATATACGCGTTATGCCAAAAAAAAAAAATTGCTTAGTGTAGTTTCTTTTCCTTGCCTAATTAATCTTATGTGTTTTATCTTTTGTTGACTTTGGCTTCCTCACAATCTCTTGTTCTGTTTGAATTGGGGTAAGCAATGAAGACTGGCCACAGTCTTGCAGACACAACATCATGCGTGAAAAACGGTTGCGAACACACGTCTTCAATGATAAACATGCTTCTGAATGCTAAATCCCCATCTAGACCGTGATCATTGACATAAAAGCAAAATTAAATGTTGGAAAACCCAAACTATGACTATGTTTTGTACGGCTGACAACATAAATGGTATTTGGAGTCAAAGGTATTAAAACCTCTATCTAAACCGGCCTAAAACCCTCTGGACCTAGATGCCTGTTTATTGCTGTATCAAATGTGCTTGCACTGGTATTATTTTAAGCTGTATTGTACAAAAATGGGATTATGTAATACTGCTGTTAACCATCTGAAAAGGTCATGCCATGATGTATCAATCCTGTGCTGGTAACACGTCTTCACATGATACAAATTCGCAGGTCAGAGCTCACCAAACTTGAACTTCGGAACGCTCTGAAATGCAACATTTTTCCGCATTCACTTGAATATGAATGGAAGTCAGTGGAGGGACAAGTGTAAATGTGGCCGCACCCTTACACATACATTTCATGGTTACGTGACAAAGCAAAAATGGTAAGAGTCTACTAAATATAAGACAAAATGATTTTCTCATTTCTTGCTGAATACATACAAATTTATTCTTTATACCTTTTGCATTTTACAAAAGAAAGCCATACAGGTTTGGGTTTGACAATGTTCATTTTGTGGTTAACCGTTCCTTTAATTTTATAAATGCACTGTTAGTTCATATCAATTTGTGTTGTTAAAAATGTTTAAGAAATTAACCTTAACCAAGATTACTCTATGATAGTGCATTCAATTACTGCATTGTTGTTAGCATAATATACATCTTTACTGTAAGGTTACCAGCAATAAAAACATTCTCTATAATGGGTTTTAAAAAACATTGATGTCTTAAGGTTTTTTGGAATAGTGTTCATTTATTGATCTTGATTCCCAAAACAAGTCAACACACATACAGGCAGAGGTAATAATTGTGGAATTTCCGGTGATGGGTAAGGCAGATTTTACCAGCTAAAATTGTAGTAAAATTATTGGAAAATGAAGCCAATTCATGAACAGCAAAATAAGAGGATATTACTGTTAGTAAAATATGGGCTGCGCAGGCATCTTTTTAGGCCCCATTTATTTGTAATTATTCACCATCTCTTCCAGTTTAGCCTGGTTGGACCCAGAGAAGTCATCCACCTACATCAACAGATAATTAAATCATCACAATAATAAGTGGAAAGAAATCAAGTGTTCTGTATTGACAGAAATGCTTTTAGTTGTTAAAAACACAACAACTGTTAGTTCAGCTTGAAGTTGAAACTAGGGAACTTGAAGGAAACAGGACAAACCTTCTTGCCGTGCTTGTAGAAGTGGAATGTTGGCATACATTTGATCTCGCACGACTGGGCCACATCCTGCAGAGGAGAAATACACAATATATCACTTCAGTATTACTTAAGAATTTTCATTGTGTTGCAAGATGATGCTTATTTTCAGCTTAGACTGGTTTATGAGCTGTAGGATAACAAATTAAAGAAATTATGGAATTGTAGAAATTATGGAAGTCATGGACCATAGGAATAAAAATTGCTACTTTTGGAATGGAACCACAGTTCTTCATACACTGTACTTTACTGCCCCCTAATGGTGCTTCTAGCTATTACAGGAACTGAACGATTCCTAAAAATGGCAAAACACAAACTCATGTTTCTAATGTTATCAATACCACATTAGCACCATAAATAAGTGAATGAGTAATAAATTAAGAAACTTCTGGCTTTATACGATGCTTCTTATAAAGGTTTGTGACATTTAGATGATTTTGCTTGAAGTGATGTACAACACACTAACCTAAAAGCCCTGAAATAAAATCTGTTTTAGACTATAGGCGGTCAAGATGACCATTTCCTGTCTCAGATGCATCTCCAGTGATCACGTGGGATGGTCTGATTTTTGTGAACACTGCAGTGCTGAGAAACTCCCCTTACTTTGGCGCAGTGATGTGTAGGCGGCCCTATCCATGTTGACTACAATACACAATTGTGATGGATAAGTTCTGTGACTGAACCTTATAGCTACATGGTTCTCTATCAGGCCACAGTACATCTGCAGAAACTGTTTAGATCAAAATTTAACTCATAAATACTGTTATATACAGGCCTGCAAACCTATTAAACAGACAAGTTTTCTAATAATGATTTTCTGTGTAGTCTACTCACTCATTTGACTACAAAGAATCAAAGAAAGTTGATCCAGGAATATGGAACTCGCAAAATCAGTATACAAGCCATTATTTGGACAATAACTACACTATTCCACAAATAAAATGTATTTTTCTCCAAAGTAAACATCCAAATATAGCAACAAACTTTAATGAGGTCTGATAGCAAAACACACATCAGCTGTGGTTGCATTTATATTTCACTTTAGATTTGGCAAATGCTTCATCCACTGCATTTAAAGGCCATTAAAAGTATACAGCTGATTACTTTATCTGTCCAAACTGATGATGCTCTTGGTAGAGGCAGCTGAGTTACAGGAAGTTGTGAGTGTGCAAAACTGCACAGTAGAAACCAAGGTCACCTAAAATCACAAACCCACCTGTGCATCATCTACATCTACTTTAAGGAAGACCACGTTAGCATTGGCAGGATTTTCAGACAGACCCTAGTGGAGAAGAAAAACAATGAGAACATAAAGCATCAGATTCGTAACAGTGCCTTCAAATAATTTTTCAATGCAAAACCAAACATTTTTACAACCAATATGACAACACAAACGCATATTAATCATGATTAAGCGAATGACCACTTACCTTAAAGAAAGGAGCAATGCTCTGACAAGGCCCACACCATGTGGCTGTGAAGTCCACCACTACAAGCTTATCACCTGCCTCTGCCAAAGCTTTGTCAAAGCCTTCCTGCAAATACATGTTAAACTTTCTGTTACCATTCTTAATATAAATAACTGACACTAAGTTATTTAAAGGTAGTTAAAATATATACAACAAATGCTGTGTAAAATAATATTTTCAATTATTTATATATTGTTGTTTGTTATTGATAAACACAGCCAAGATCTTCAATACTTTACAGCCAGTATTTTATTAAATGGTTTTATCGTTTACAGCATCACACAAGCCTCTTATTCGTCATGGCATAAATGCAAACAAATGCACGACTAGTTAATGCAAGTTGACGGCTGGGGATGTCCTTTAACTATCTGCAGTCATGGTGATATGCGGCTGTGCACGCAGATCCGAAGCCACGTGATGTGATGGCGGGCTTTACGTCTCATCAGGCCTCGACCACCAGCTCAAACACATGATACATGATATCTGTGTGTTTGAAAACTGTGAATGAAGCCACATTGTGTTTCACGGGCCGCAACTTACGTAACGCGAGGCTGCGTAAACTTCGCAGAATTAGTGCGCGGGTCACGTTTGGTCATAATTTTACAACAAAACTGTTGCGATCCGTATCATGTGATGTGCAAGACGGTGTTTGTTAGGTTATTTATTGTTATTGTTTTATTGTTTGCGATTTGACGATGTTGTTTGCCACACGATAGCCGGCAGACCTTCGCTGATGTAAAACCGGTTAGCGGACAGGCTATGCAACTAACTTAACTTCACCAACACAATCTTAAACCGAACTGGTGTGTTATATCTTTAATGCATTGCTAATATTCCGCTAAACCTCGCATGCATATGTTAGATATTTTTCCAAACTTCATTGAAAAGGGATCAATGAAAAGCTACAGGCTTCCGTGCAGTTAGTCAGCAAAACGTGTCCGTTGTTAGCGCACGTTATCTGCCTTGTTTGCTACCAAATAAAGTTAGAAACGAGAAAATGCCGCTTTAAAAGGAGGCTCTTACCTGATCTTCAATAACGATGATCATTCTTTCGTTTACTGTTGCCTCGGGTTCAGAGATCAAACCTTCCTCAAGCTCTCAATACACTCGTATAGAAATAGAGCAGCTGCTGTCTGAATGAAGCAGAGCAAAGCCCTGCCCATTAAAACCCACTGCAGGACAACACACACATACACACTCATACATTGAGGATGTTCGTGCTACAATATGCTGTGGCAACTATTTAATAAACGCATTTGTTTAAGGCCATGGTCGAAATTTAAATACAATTATATTTATATTATACAGAAAACTATATTATATATATATACAGAAGATTATGCATATAGATTTTTGAAGGCTTTTCTGTTTTTGTGATTTGTGTTTTATGAGTGTTGTCTAGGTGTAAATAGGAGGAGTGGTGACTGAAGTGCCACTTATTCGTTTATTTATTTTTATTTTTTGGTGTACATTTTTTTACCTTTGCTAACTAGATAGTAAATGGACAACTATGCTCCTTAACTAACAAGCACTTTAATGACACCTGGCAATTTCTATCAGTTGGAACTTGGTATAAAAATGACTTGATAGTTTCTGATTATCACGCTAAAGATTTGTTGTATTTTATCCAGGTAAAAAAATATTTTTTCAAACCAAATATATACAAAATAACCGTTTATTTGGAAATACACTCACTGCCTGACACAATCAAAAGCTGCGTTAAATTAAAGACCAAAATAGATTACACAATAAAATGCTATATATTGCAATATTAATATAATTTTTTTCTGTCATGGTCACCAAAGAATGTATAAGAAATAATAGAAAACAGGGTTCAAAACACCATTACGTGACACAAAGTAGGTCTAATTGTTATTGTGCATCCACACAAAGTGCTCACGTATGTTTGGGTAATTTTCAGGTCTAATGCAATATGCTGTTGCTTTTTCATGTTCTTTTTGACAGCCTTCCATTTCACTCAGCCTGTTCTGTGATGTGTCATTCCATCCCATTCAATCGTATGTTAATTAATGTCTTTGAACACTAATGTTTAATGCATGAGATTGGTAATGAGTGTGTTGTAATAGGATCTGTGATAATTAGACTTTGCTCTTTGAAGTGCCCGTGTTTGTTGCCACAGATACGAGACGCTGTCTCTCTCGCCTCCTTTATCCAGGCCAGTAGCTATTTCGAGATTCCAGGTGTTCGTGTCTCTATCATTTGCAAAGAAATCCTTTAGTTCACATCTGCTGAAAGGTCAGATGAGTCTGGCTATATTGCACTTAAATATTCACTAAAGCACATTATAGTTTAATAATGAAACCTCAGTTGGTCATACGACTTTTGTTCCAGGGCAGGTCACTGTAAAACATCACATTTATTTTTTTTAAACAATTGGACTGTTTTCCATTTAAAAATAGTGGAATTTCTTAGCATATGCATCAGTTCATACATACATACCAGAAACGTCCTTGATTTGATTGGATCATTTGATTACAGATTAATTATACCTGACAGTCATATAGTCATTTTTACATGTTTTTTTAAAAAGGTCTTATTTACTAATTATTTAACAAACTCCTGGTGGCCTAAAAATGTAGCGCATGAACCATATGTAGTCAGGGCCTTTATGAAAGGTGTTTTCGTGAATCTTTAGGTGTTATAAAAGGTGTTATTTGTACAGTTTTAAGGCACACTTAGTAGCATTCATTTAGAATTCCTGCGAAATGAGGGTAGAGAAACGAAATAAAAACAAAATTAAAAACAAAAATATAGAGATTTAAAATTTGCCATGTTTATTTGAACAATTATGCCTAAAATATTTCATATTGATATTAAAATATTGAACCTTTATAGACATGCAATATTGTGAAAATGCCGCCACCTTGTGGTGTAATTTCTTACTGACAGCAGCGATTACTGGTTTCTCAGGGGAGACGGAAGCAACGCTCCTATTCTTTCTGGCATCTGTTTGCAAAATGTCATTTACACAATTTAAGCTGTATTTATCATCTTTAGAAAACTGCTCACTGCTGTTAGATTTGATGTATTTACTGCTTATTAAGTATATTCATCATTGGTAAATAAATTAGCACATTAAAAATGCTTTTTTGCACTGCTCTGCAAACTTCAGGCCTCTGAACTTTTAAACAATTACAAAATAATAGCACAATAAGTGCAAATATAAATAGTAAGAAAAGGTATGTTGATATCCAGCATTTAAAATGCCCATTTAATTACTCAAAAATAAGACCGCTTGTGTTTTTTTTTCCAATAATACAAAACTTTTCGTGCTATTACAACAGTAAGACTATGGAACAGTAAGATTATTGAAAATAATTTTGGAGGCCTGCTCTTAAAAAGTCTGTTAGGTGAAAACAGTAAATATCTGATCAAACATGTTTGTTTTAGTGCATAAAAATAAACAAATACATACTGTTTATGAAGAATATTATAACATTTCCCACATTAATTATCAGTTATAAAGTTATTAGCTGTCTCATAGCTTAAAGTTATTAGCTTCCACAGACATTTTATTTCCTGGATCTATTATCTATTTAATTTTTTATGATAAAATGCCCCCCAAAACTTAATATAATACTAAGTTAATACCAGGATGAACATAAATACAGCCTGTAAAACAGGTGAATGCATTGAAATGCACAGAAGAAATGTCACTAAGGTTTGAATGTTCACATGTTGTGTGAGATACAGTATGTGCTGTTAGTTATAGAGTTCTGTTGATACATATGCGGATGCATGAGGTAGATTATGGTTTAACTGTTGTCTTGCCTGGGTCCCCCAGCAACAACGTTAAATGTGTCACATGAACAGTTAAAGGGACAATTCACCCAAAAATAAGGCAATTCTGGTATCCAAAGTTCTACAGAACTTGTTAGCCCCTGGTAACCAATTACTTTAATTGTACCAAAAAGCATTGTGAACATTTTGACTCACCAACGGCGGTTGTCAGGCAGTTTCTGAGCATCAAAAGCAAGCGCTGCTTTTTATGTTTTGTGTCACATCAGTCACTTGCCCTTTTGGTTTCCTGTTTTGAGATACAAATACTACAAAGACTGCCACCTGCTGGTAAAGTTATTTAATCTCACACGGGGCAGAACAAATGTGCGACTTGGCCATCAGGAGAGTACCATTGGCTTGGTGTGTAGCAGAAACTTTGGACCCAGACCCAGCGGATGTAAGGGACCCCACAGTCCACTTTTCATCAGTGCTAGTCTGACAATGTCGGTTTGGTGCTTCCAGGAATGAAAGTTAACAGTTATTTGCTCTTAGTCTTCCAAGCTTTAAAATAGTCAGGATAAATCACATTTGTCTATAGGACAGAACACATTTACAATCTTGTTACTGATACCCTGCAGGGCAAAGGCCTCTTTAACAGTGATGGGCACCCCGAGCAGAGGTAGCCTGTCCTCCAACACATCTTCACTTCCCGTCTCCTCTTCTATAAGTTTATCCACCTGTGCGGCTTCCTGAAGGGCTGTTGAAAACCTGAATGAAGGTCACTCACCTGTACTTGACCATAGCATTGATTTGTGGGTTGACTTCCTGAATTCCTGAACACTTGTTACCTAGAGAGAGAGAGAGAGAGAGAGAAGGAGAGAGAGAGAGAGAGAGAGAGAGAGAGAAAGAGAGAGAGAGAGAGAGAGAGAGAGAGAGAGAGAGAGAGAGAATTAAATCAGAATAATTTGTTTTTAACACTTCGTGAAGGTCATAATGTTGAATAAATGACAAACTTACTGTCACTTTTTTTGCAAACTATCCCTTTAAAAACACAGATAAACCCAAAGCCATTAATTTCATAACTACACCTGACCTTTGAACAGACTTAAAACTCAGGAATTCCTTTAAGCTAGTGAGCTGGTTTAAAGACACATCACAGCGTGAATACACAATAATCAATACAGCTTTAACTGTGATGTTAAAAAACACTGTCGTAACTATCAAACTCTTATTTATAGAGCGACAACTACAACTCCCAGCATCCACCACAGCTTAAGAACCGCTCGAACCGGGTTAAAGCCATCGTCAATGAGCAGCAATGTCACCAGTGTGCAGGTTGGTTTTAAAGTGAAGCTCATCGGCTCATCACTGCCCTCAACATGCAGAAAGGTGTAACCGATTCCCTGTATGGAGACTTTTCGATTCAGTTTGGCATTTGTCGCTTAGTTAAATCTTTGCCTTTTGTATTTATTTATATTTTGTAATGGCCAAGAACACATTTTCCTTCTGGCAAGCACTCATTCCAGTAATCCATGGAATGAGTGGAAATCCATGTAGAAAAGAGATACTTAAATAAATTCCATGAATTCCAGTTCTCCTAATCTCCTTTAATATGCAAATATGACAATATAGCCAAAGAACTATTTTTAATGGAACTGTGCCTGATTGGGCATAATATAAATTCTAATCAGCTTTGTTCATTATGTAAAACGCTGACTTTAGTATTTAGAAAATTATTTGCTTAAAAACAACACTTTGTGGTGTTAAAATACAATATTATATTACATATAATTTAAAAAAAAAAGATTTGTTTAATGCAAGAGAATATCAGGCCTCTTAGAGAGCACTGTATAGATATGTAATGAAAGTTCATTAGCACAGTCTGGTGGAGTTCACTTAAGGTTTTAAAATATTTGCACATTGTTTACATCATCTTCACAACAATGTTCAAACGATGCAACTTGATGCAATATTTTAGTTTCAAATAAATGACTCAGTGCTCCGTAATTGTATCACTGACTCATGTCGATGATGTCATCCAAAACACGAATCCTTTACTGTTGCATTGTGACATGAAACGTACAGGTGACGTCATAGGTCAGGACACTAAAAGCGCACTTGCCGCTCATTGGATCAAATGCTTGAATGACGTATAACACGACCAATGAGAAGCCAGATTACGAGCGCTTATCGTATACATAAGGATACATATTTTAAAAAATATTATCATATTATTACAAACGTTGACGCTTTTACGCGCATTTTTATTCAATATCTGGCTGGACTGCCGTTTTCAGTATTCAAATATGATTTCTATCGTGACTAGCCTGTTAGGCTAAGCAACAACGTGTTGTGCCTGAACTAAATGGACTCTTGATTTATACCTTTAATATAAATGCAGCTTTATTTTAGCCTTAAACTCTCAGATCGTGTTTTGTGGGCAGGTGCTGTGCTTAATAACATAACATTACATAGATGCGCTTCAGTTGTGCGGATTCACGCTGGCGTGCGTTGAAGCGCTTACTGCGCATGCTCGACGGGCTATGTCCAGCCTTGCCAAGACCAGCCCCTATTCTTCACCAATGAACGGGCAAATTTACAAGCGGCATAAGCTTTTGACTATGGCAGAGATGGACGGTGACATCTTATGAACGAGATGTCGAATGACTGAACGTTAAATATCTGCTAAACGCACGGTTTAATCCAAGGTAAGATCGCCGTTTTATCGCCTATAATAAAATCGGGTAAAATACCGTATTCTAGGGCATCCGCATGGGCCCTGCTACGTGCATGTTGCCTTTGCGCTAACCGGCAGTATAGTAAATGCTCACTTGTAGATTTTTTTATCTTTATATCGCATTTCTACAGATAAATTACAGTACTAAGCAAAGCCTGCAAAAACAACGAGACGACAGACGCTTATAAAGCTTAAAAAATATGCAACTTATTGAATGTCATTTCAGCAACAATTCGCAATAGATCCTCCGTAGCCGTAGACAGATGCTGCAGGCAAACGCCGCATTTATTTTACCCTTAAAAACAAAAGCCACCTTCTAGATAAAGTGATGGAATAATAAAGGATGGGTACCGCACATCTGCTCCATATCATGGGGAAAATATTGAAGCCCAGATAAATGTTGATACCATGCTGTTAAATGTCAAGCTGTGCGTATAGAATAAAGAATAAGACATTCGGACTAATGGTATTTCTTTTCAACCTTTCTGCAGGTGGTTTGGTTGTAAAAGCCGCAGTTTTCTGCAGGCGACAGAGATTGAGGAGGACAGATCTGCTGGTCGGTCCGGTCAGCAATAACGCGCAGCATCTCCGGAGATTTACCGACCGCCCGATCGACCGGAATATGAAACATGGCGAATGCATCACTCAGCAAAGATCCGGAGCGCACTCATCATTTTCTCTCGGCCCTTTTTGGAGACCGATTAATTGGCTTGTTTTATGTAGTTTGATGCAGAATCGTACACCCGAGGGCACAATTTTATAGTCGGAAGTATTGCCGGGATCCGTTTGTGTTCATCTCAGTCGGGTCATGGATATTTGGACTTGGCTGCGTTAAGGTACCAGTTCCCTATCCATCAAAATGGATCAAGATGATAATAAGGAACTCTGTGAGCCCCCTTTGCACGGGCTGTTCGGGCCTAACCGGATCCGGCCGTCATCGTACCGGGCGCTGCGAAGCGCCGTGTCCAGCCTGTCACGCATTGACGATTTTTTCTGTGAAAAAATCGGCTCCGGCTTTTTCTCTGAAGTGTTCAAGGTAACCTTTCCTGTTTAAATCCACATTCCCGTGGCTTTTCATGTTGATTGCTTGCAACTTTTTCGGCTGGTTGCTGGTTTGATAAATTACGCTTATAAAAACCTACATGAAATACAGACGACAAGAAAAGTTTGCATCCCATCCATACCCTAATATACCATTAATTGTTATTATCAGTAGACAATACAATGGCATGCTGATAATATCCCAGTAATCAATGATGCAACATTAATTACAGGGGCCTGTATTCACACACACTGGAATTTAAATGACTGCGTGATTGGCAAGAAAACAAATCATTTTTATGCCAAAAACACACTTTTTTTCATAAAATGGAGGATGCATGATGGCTTTTGTTATCATTATTTCCAGTGTGTCATACATTCTTCATGTTAAGTGTAACTTCAGTGTCTGTAATGAATGATAGGACAGGTCGACATTATAATCAGATTACCAGTCTGTCCCAATCTGTCTACTTTAACACAGAGGGGTATGTGTGTTTATTATGTCTGCCCATGTCTCTGTTGTCCATCTCAAGTCTTTAAGTCCATAAGAAAGTCTGTTTATTTCATTTAAAAGCTACGCTTTTGCTTCTATGTATGAAACAACTGGGCATTTGGTGAAATATAAAGTTGCTTTAAGTTTAAATTGAGTTATTATTGTTTTGCTAACATTGTCAACAGTTGGCTTCTTTGGTTGAAATATCAACAGTATAAATAATAATAAATAATATTTTGGATTAGTTGTACAGAGTGATTGTGATGGAAGTGAACCCTTTGCTTAGGCTTCATGTTTTATTCATCAGGGTGAAATAAACTGTCATGGAATTTATAAGATAACATATTTAATAATAACACAAATCCCAGACACCCCCTCTTGGACTTTTCAGAGTCTTGGCACATCTTGAGAGCATATTGTAGTCATTCCTCTAATCCATTACTGTTATTTGTAGCTGTCATGTTGAACATTTGTCAGTTGAGTCCCTTTAGGATTACAGATTTATTGCATGAGAATACATTTTAAGTTATTTTATGAAGCTGACGTGACTCATGACTTTTATTGGCCGCTATAAATCAAATAAAACAGGTGTTATGGTCAGTCGCACAATTTCTAAACGTTTTGTAATGCGTAACAATAACTGTGTCTGTTTAGGTTAACTTCAGAACTGTCTATATGTACACTGAGATATTGTTGTGAGTGCAGCACTAAATGTTTGTGACATGCATTACATGCAATATATGCATGCGTAAAAAAGTCAAAGTCAAAATTGTAATAAATCACTATACAATGAAACTGTGTCATAAACAAATGATACCTGGCTGACACAAAGTTCTTTATTAGTGTGACACAGTATGAGAAATGCATTGTTGATTTGCATGTTTTTTTAGCTGTTGCAACAATTATTAATCCAAGTCAGTCAGATGTGGTAATTTATGCATGTGGGATGCTGTATGTTTTGGTACTTGCTGATAAATCTTGTGTGGAAGTGGGTGGAGCTCATGTGAGGTTTTGTTTGTGATGTCACTGTGATAATGTCCTGGATTCCAGCAGGTTAGGTGGGATGATGGGAAATCCAGAAAGCCTATTAGTACCTAATGGCTATTAATACTTAAAACACTGTACTGGATCTCTTACTCTCTCTCACTCATGCACAAACCACTGTCAGACAGATGATCACAATTCATTCAAACTTACACTAGTACTAGTTTTTTTGTACTTACAAATCTTAACATCTGTTTTTGAGCTGTGCTCCTCTGTCCTCTGCTAGCTTTAAATTGTGTGTGTGTCTGTGTGTGTCTGTGTGTGTCTGTGTGTGTGTGTCTGTGTGTGTGTCTGTGTGTGTGTGTGTGTGTCTGTGTGTGTGTCTGTGTGTGTCTGTGCGTGTGTGTGTGTGTGTGCGTGTGTCTGTGTGTGCGTGTGTCTGTGTGTGTCTGTGTGTCTGTGCGTGTGTCTGTGCGTGTGTGTGTGTGGTACAGGTTCAGCACAGGATCACAGGGCAGGTGATGGCTCTGAAGATGAACACACTGGCCAGTAATAAAGCCAACATGCTGAGAGAGGTGCAGCTCATGAACCGCCTTTGCCACCCCAACATCCTCAGGTTTTTGGGGGTGTGTGTTCATGAAGGACAGCTTCATGCTCTAACTGAGGTAAGACATCACAGAAATGCAGAATGAGGGGGTGAGTGGGGGGTTGATATGATATTAACTTCAGTGTCATGGTTACAGTATATTAATGGAGGAAACCTGGAGCAGCTGCTGGACAGTGATATATATCTGTCATGGGGTGTCAGGATGGCTCTGTCTCTGGACATTGCAAGAGGGCTGCAGTATCTCCACAGCAAAGGCATTTTCCACCGGGACCTCACATCCAAAGTAAACACAAAAACACAATTTCTCAAGCACATTAGTTTAATACACAAACATACTCTGTGTATACTAACAGTCAAATATTTATAGTCTTATGTTATATTTATAGACAAATATAAAATTGTGCCAACATATCTTTCATTACAAACCTAAATTTTATTTACAAAATATGTTTTTAAAATGAATGACTTGGACCAAGATAAAACAGCCCATATGAGCCCAGTATGACTAATAATTTTTTTTAAATTCTAGGAAAAGCGTGGCTACCTTAAAGATGCTAAAATATAACACAATTTAGACACAATTCCCACAGTTACATTTGTGTTATTGCATAATTTTGTTTTCTATTTCTATTTGTTTTCTATTGCAAAAAAGTGTTCTATTATTTTAAATGTGGAAAAATGACACGTAAAAATGGGTTAGTGACCCTAAACTTTTGACAGGTAGTGTGTGCTTGTTGCAAGCAAGCTATTATGGGACAGATAGGTAAGGTTTCAAACTGAACATTAAAAATACACAACTTTTTACAGAATTGTCTGGTACGTTGTGAAAATGGTTCTTTCACAGCTGTGGTTGGGGACTTTGGACTGGCAGAGAAAATCCCAGATTACAGGTCAGTCCATCTTTATTTAAACACAAATAACAGCTTTCATTGCACTTGTATTTCATGATATTAAATAGATATTCTAAAAACTACAACTACTACATGCAAAGGAAAGAATTGTCTTGCTTGTCTACAGTGATGGTGTTGAAAAGCAAGCATTAGCTGTTGTGGGCTCCCCCTACTGGATGGCACCAGAAATGTTGCGAGGGGAACTGTACAATGAGAAGGTATTCTGTCATTGATTAACATCTCAGCTTCATCACAAGTGTTCTCTGCTTGTGTCATTATAAGTTTAATTTTATATTTCATAGGTGGATGTTTTTGCATATGGAATAATTCTTTGTGAGATTATCGCTCGAATCGAAGCCGACCCTGATATCCTCCCACGGACAGAGGTAATTAATAACAACACATCACATCAGTCACATCAATCACATTGATCACATCGATCACATTGATCACATCACTGAATAACAGGTAGAATCAATCAATGTCTAAATCATGTCATCATGTTTAAACTCAGATTACAGGATTTTCACAGAAGTTAAATTGAGCCTGTATGAAAGTATAGCTATACCATGTTTAATGACTCACAACTGAAATACTGATATCATGAAATGTATATAATTTAACTCATTTATTTTTATTAAAAATACAATTTTATTTTGTATGTATTTTGAGTTTCACCTCATTGTTTTGATTATTCCATGTTTTTGTTTTGTCCATGATTGTGCTTGTTGAAAAGTCAAACTGTATCTAATCTTAGAATCCAACATGCAGATTTTTTTAAAAGTGAATTTTGCGCTGGACACTTAGTAGAAATCAGCATTTACTTTTTGGAGTTCTACCTCCCTCTGCTGGTGAAGGAGAGTAGTGGAGAGTAGTGTTTTTGAAACAGTGCAGGTCAATGCAGTAGGTCAAATATCTTCATGGCATATTTGTGTTTGTCTGCAGGATTTTGGACTGGATATTGACACATTTGAGCAGATGGTGGGAGACTGTCCACATTCATTCCTTCGCCTGGCTGTCAACTGCTGCAATGTAAGACACGCTCAGACTGTAAATTCACAAAGTAAATTGTATAGTATATATACTAAAGTATATAAGTCATGGTAGTATGTTAATATACATATATCCATAATTATGCATACACATGTATAATATACATTTGATATATTTTGTTCATTTTAAAATTTGTAAATTAATTCTATTTCTGTGTGACAGATGTGTGCAGATAGTCGTCCTGCCTTCTCTGAGATTGTTGTGACCCTTGAGAGCATCGAGAGAGAACGAGAGACGACTGAAGCTCCAGTTATTTTAGGTAAGCAGGAAAAATGATGCACTTTACCTGATTGTTTAACAGACCAACAAACAGATAAAATATGAATGAATACCTGATGTTAAGCCCATGTATTCATTGTATTCATTAATACAGGCACATAACCTATCCGGTAAATGTTATATTGCTAAGTTGGACTATTGCTACTTTTTCTTAATCACTTTTTTTTACTAGTGCCTTAACAACACGTTGTGATTTTCTTAGAACCAGTTGCCATTGACGACAGCCCGTATAGGAGAAGTTCTCCATTCCACCCGGGTAACCAGCGTCTGTCGCGCAGTCAGTCGGACGTTTTGCCTCCTGCCACATCACCCTGTTTGGGTACACCTGCACGGGTCAACCCCTTCTCTCTTCGCCAAGACCTCAATGGTGGTCGCATCAAACTGTTCGACACCCCTAGCAAATCTGTCATCTCTCTTACTTTTACTCTTCCGCCACCTCCAGACCCCTGTGCCTCCCCACCTCTTAACTTCAGCCCGGGACTCCGTGGACCCCCTCGAAGGTGTCGGTCTCTGCCGTGCACCCCCGAGCTGGGTCGACAACTCCCCTTCCAAGACCAACAGGGCCAGAATGAGGGTGAGGAAGAGGAGCAGAGGAATGAGGACCTCAAAAATGACATGAAGAAAATCGAAGAGGAGGTATGGAAGGAAGGGGTGGAGGACTCAGACCTGGTGCTGGACTTAGAGATGGTCTCTTTAGAGCGGGTAGATGAGGTAGAGGAGGAGGAAGAGGTTGAGAAAGAGGGATTGTGCCTCACAGAACCGATGGACTGTAGTAGCTCCCCCGACACGGCAGAGAGGGTCATGCCAGGAAAGCGATTCATCAGCAGTTCCTCGTATTCATCTTCCTCCTCCCTGAAGCCCAATGGCTGGTCTGTGCCAATCTCAAATGGGCCACCATTGTTACCCCCCCTTCCCCGTTTGGACAATAACAATGGACTTATGAGACCAGGCCGGCCGTTAGCATGGGCTAGACTAAACGGTTACCCCGGTCCTGCCCCAGCACCTTTACCGCCCACCGCTGAACAAGATGACATCATTTCCTGTCCCGCCTGCTGCCTGGCTGGGTTTAGCTTCCCTTCTTTGTGTTTGCGAGGAGCCCCTCCTCGGCGTGGACCTCCACGACGACCATACAGAAACTTCAATGGAGGGGAGACATCTGCAGCCACAGCAAAGGGACTTCTCTGTCGGGGAGCCAAGGGCCTGGCCCCACCAACAGCCACCTGTGAGCCAGGGTTACCACTTCCAGAGGCCCAGACCTAACAAGAGTGAACTGAACTGATGGGTCAGTCAGTCAAAAGTGAGTCAACACAGCACTGGTGTCATTATAATGTCTGTTTACTCAAGGTAGTGCAAAGGATTGTGGTACTACTGGCATAAGAGTTCCATTTTGCTGTTTGTGATTGAAACAGTGAATTAAATGTGTGTGTGACATGAATCACAGAATGGCACAGAGGGATCAAAGCTGTTTTTTAATCCTGATTTTGGTCATTTCCACCATTATCCAGACTCACAGTTATTTATGATAACAATATTATCATTATACAACAATGGGTGCTTTTAAATTTGTCTTTTTAGCTCCGTCAATGTTGGATCGACTCAAAGCCACTTTGTTTAAAAGAAAAAAGTTAAACTGTGTTTAGAACAAGAGAGATCCATGTGGAAAATAGTGGCATGTTAACTATTTTAAACATATTCTCTTTATTTTAAACTTATATTTTTGTTTTATTTATTAGATAATCATTCCTTTTTAAAGACTGGGTGCTTTTTACTTGTCCATGAGAGTGTACAAGAATGTGTGACACTGAGTACTAATGTCAGACAGTTGTTGATAATTCTTTGTGATACATGTATATGTTTAGAAGCAATGTACTTATGCAGTGTCATATGGTGAACCTGTAAACTGTTCTATTTAATAGGCATTTTTTACATAAACATAAACACTTTGAGCGTTACACAAATTACGATGCTTAGGAGTTCTTGTAGAGCACAGCAGTTTAATGTTGTATCGCCCCCTAGTGGTGAGGAGGATTCACACTTGCTACATTGTTGCTGCTTATTCAGATTTAATCAGATTTCTACATTCAGAGTGACGTTAGAGGAAACTGACCTTCACCTTTGATACAAAACTAATTTAAAGTACGTTTTTAAGATGTTTAAGGTATGGAGTCATGTGTATATACGCTGGTCCTGGATCAGCACAAAAAAAAAAGATCCAGCCTGTTCCAGGTGTGACAGTTACTGAAGTGTATATAACATCTCAGAAATACATCACACGCTCATGCTTGTACGCCCGCTATTGAGATGAACAGTGGAGGTCTCTGCATGGCGAGTGCTGCACTAATGAGTGAGCTGTACAAATTAATGCATGGCAATAAGTCAATAAGCTGCTCAGCTTGTTTTTGCTTTACTTCAGGCTGATATCAGAGGTAAAGAACAGATTGGAATTGAAGTTAGACATGGATCTGATAATAAGTGCTCTTGGTTTAACCAGGAAGTTATTGTAATTTCAATAACCTGAAATAGAATATGATTTAATGAATTAAATTGTTTCAATTATTAGAATATTTGGGTACTAACCTGGAGCTGAAATGTGAAACTCAATTTTTAATACTTCACAGAAATTTGATAAAGGCTTGATTGGACTTATTTGTAGTGTGCAGAAGATCTAATATGTCATAAGATCATGTGGATTTGTCCAGTATAGACATTCATAACTTGCCTCCTTTGTGTCAGTAATGAAGTGATGTCATAACATGGAAACATCTGTCCATGTGTCATGTTACTCTGTACGTTTTTTTTACCTCTTTCTTTCTAAAAGTAAAGCACTTATCAATATTACTGTTATTAGTTCTGAGGAACAACAGCTTTAATAAATGTTGATGATTCATGTTATTTATGAAAATGTCAAATTAAAAAGTTTGAATGTAAAGCTCTTTGTCATTTTTACATTTAGACTGATTTGAAATGTCAGAATATTAGACTGAAATATCAGATTATGTGATTTAAAAAGACAGTTATGTTTAGGGTGTATGAACTGGCAGTCAAGATGACTGATGCTTTTCTTCTTGCGTGGACAGTTGTGGTCTACTGGTTAAGAAGTCGGGCTTGTAATCAGTAGGTTGCTGGTTCGATTCCAGCGCCGGCAAGTAGCAACTAAAGTGCAAGGCACCTAACCCCTGATTGCTCCCCGGGTGTTGCAGGGATAGCTGCCCACTGCTCCAGGTGTGTAAGTGTGTGTGTACACGACTTGCAGTGTGTGTTCACTCCTCACTAAAGATGGGTTAAATGCAGAGGTCACATTTTGGTTATGGGTAACCAAAAAACATGTCACATTCACTTTATTCAATGTGTTCTTGCCAGAAAACAGTTAAAAACATATGTTCAACTCTTAATGGGTTAAATTAGGATGATACAATCTCAAAAATCCTGTCAAAATTTGTCTCCCTAATCTGTTTTATTGTAAACTGTAATCTTTGCAAACAGGTCTGGTTATATTCTAGACTTGCCAACCTGTTTGACAAACTAGTTTTACTATTTCACATCACAAAGGTTTAATGTAAATATAATGAGGCTTCTGTCAAAACTGTTTGTTTATTTAAAACAATAAAACAATAAACCTGTCAGCAACATCACACGATACTTGTAAAAACCACCCATCAGCCCAACGACAGAATCCAGTGCCGTGGATCTTACGCATTGTGTCTTTCCTTGTTGCTTTTAACAGAACAGGCTCTGTTGATCATTTTATTCTGTGTCCAGTTTAGATTTTTAATGCTTCCAATCTGCCGCTGATTATAATTTAGTAGTTTGACTGTTTGTAAATTCTCATACTCATACATAAACTAAAGTTTTTCATTAATGTGGGACTTAAGTTTGCACAGAATGTCACATCGGTCGGTATACGCAGAGCTCGTGGTCACAGCATTGCCAGGTTGATCTTAGTCAGAGGTTACTGGATAAACTAATATGATTAAACCCCATGCTTGCTCCAATCTAATAATAGTATTTTAGTCAGTATCATACAACTTACTAAGTCAGGTGATAGACAGAAATCTGGAGGTTCTGGTTGGTGTGCTCCATTTAACTCCATTTTAAGTCCCCAGTATGATCTTATCCCGACATACTTATTTTGCGGTAACATCAGACTTCTAATCTGCTGGAAATAACAATTTATGAAGAACTTCTGAAGTCAAAATGAACAATTAATGCCAGGCAGGTTAAACTTAAAACATCAGTTAAAGAATTCACAACTTTTTATTCTGTCTCCTTTAACCCATCCCATGAAATCATTTTCATTTGTTGTCCACATTTGCCCATTTGGGTCAATGAGTTAAATTAGGAAAATGAAGGCCCATAATTTCTGTCAAACCAGTCTTTGTCTCTCTCCCTCATCTGTTGTTTGGTTGTTCTATTCTAGAGTTGTCAACATGCTGGACAAACTAGTTTTACCATCGCACGTCACAAAAGGTTAATTAAAATTTATAAGACTTCTGGGTTCTGGGAAAGTTTTTGTTTTTTGTTAGGGTTGTCACAAACATGACAACATGATTAGCATATCATTCTAACATAATTGTTTTACTGAAAATGATAAGATACATTAAGGTATGTGTTTATAATAACTGTGAAAGTGAATTAAACTATAAAAAATCTGGTGTAACTTGTGTTCCTGATGTAGTTTGAGGCCCTTCACACCTAAATAAAAATGCATATTGCATCAAATTATTTGAATTACATAAGAACAGTTATTATATTAACCCTTATTATTGAGAACAATGTTTAGAAGATTCTAAATGTTTGTACTATATAACATAAATGTTCACAATATACATTAATAACCTACAGCAGAAGGATTGACAGTAAAACACAGATATTTGAATTTCAGTAGAAGCAACAGCTGGATGTTTTTGTAAAAGTTAAATCTGATGAGGTGGAATGAGGGACTCATTTTGTAATTTTTAAGATAATTTAAAATGTCTTGGCTTTGGCAAATGAAAAAAATCTATCAGTAGTTTATTAGATCAGTAGTTTATCAATCCATAGAAAGTTGATGAAAGTTGTTTAAAATCAACTAGCTTGAGTCCACAACAAGCTGTTCTGAGACTAGATAAGTTAGACTAGACTAGACAAGTTAGATTCTAAAGTAAACTTTAACCTTGTATAAAAGATCTCCATTATTCTTTATATTTAAAAAAATCATGCAGGTAAAAACTAAACTTCATTGCCCAAGTTTTTTGCTGAAGTATTTTTCAAGAGTAGTAAACAAAAACTCTGCAATTATGTTGAGATAGTTGTTGTTTCTCTCAGCTTTCTGTCTTGCTTCTCTCTCTAGTGTTTCCCACAGATTTACTACAGCTTGTTTCAGGTCCTCTGCTTCATATTTGGCTCTCAGTGCCTCTAGTTCTCTGCATCTCTGCTCTTCGTTTTCTCTTAAGATTCGCTGTTTCTCCTCCTGAATTGTGATCTCTGCCCTCTCCAGCATCTCATTGGTGTAACAGCCTCCTCCATTGTCAGAAATCACCTTGTTTATTTTTCCAAAAAGTTGATCGACCTGCATTTGATCCTTCACCTCGTTATTAAGAACGTGGTATCGCTTCTGACATTTCTCAAAGAGTTTCTCCAAATCTGGATTGCCGCTGACAAACTCTTGGACGTTTCGACCCTCAAGCTTTTCTCCATGTGTGAACAGAATCATCATGTGTTTGCTTGCATCTTCTCCAAAGATCTGGAGAAAGATCTCCACCGTGTCTCTGTCCTCTTTTGTGAACCTACCTGGTTGAAGAACCAACAAGAAGACATGAGGACCAGGGGTGGAAAGAGGAACACACAGCTTGGTTCTGCTGACCATCTCTTCTATAGTAAAGCTGGGGTCAAAAAGTCCTGGAGTGTCAATAACAGCAACTCTTGTGTTGTTAATTTTCTTTGTATCTTTCCAGCAAACAATCGTCTCAGAAGATGCTGATAAATTCACTTTGAAGCGTTCTTCACCGAGCATTGTATTTCCGGTGGCGCTTTTTCCAACTCCGCTCTTCCCCAGAAGAACTATCCTGATCTCTGCACATGAATTCTGCTGGTCTTGAGCTGTTTGAAAGCAATAAACAAATGTTGACATAATGTTTTATAAATGCACAGTGACTAAGATATTAAATTATAGATGTTTCATCATAGGGAAAATAAATCATGATAATATAACAGGTGTATAATTGTCATGCTTAGGGTTTGAGATTTAACATAAACCCCTAATTGGACATTTGAAAATCATTACAGTGCTGTTTTTGTAAGAGCTATATTTTCTTTGTTTAAAGTAAAACATCTAAAATAACTTCATTGAATCTGTTTTTGGCTTCTTTAGAAGAAATGTATACAAGTAGACAAAAAAAGGTGAAGACATGTTTTCTATGTGTTTTTATTTTATTTACCACAAATGAACAAATATAAAATAGAAGTGTGTACAAAAAGTGTCATTCACATGTTGTTAATTTCCATCAACCAATATAAAGTACAATACAGTCATGCTTAAAAAGTCAGTAAAGCATCTGTGTGTTTGTATTATATGAATGTTAACCAGAGCAATCAACTACATTCAATGCCAACAATTTCAAATGAGTGAAATACAATGTTTACATTATTAGTATTTCAAAATATTCTATGATGTCATCAGCTCTTTGAGTATACATGTGAACATGCTGTAATGTGGTTATTTTCTATTTTCTCATCAGTCTGCGCAAAACCAAAAGTAGCGGTAGGCCTGCTGCAAAAGCTAACACGTAACCTCTTTTATCCTTTTGTAAAAGTTCTAGTAATATTTCCCAAATCGCATTACTTTGAGTCACATCTTTTTCTATCTCTTTTTGAACAATCTCTTCAACTTGGACATTTGGAGTATAATCTGCCTGTATTTCACTTGGTGCTGGTGTCTTGAGACGATGCAATATAAAACATATGGCTCCTGTAGCAGCAATATAGAGCAGTCGTTTAATCCAGGGGTTTTCCTGCTTCTTAGTTTTCTTAACATAATATGGTTCTTTGTTCCTTTTTCTTAACAGACTCTCCACTATCTCAAAGAGCTCACTGACCTGGCTTCTGTTTTCACTGTCAGTGTTATTGAACACATGATACAGTGATCCACATTGTTTAATCAAGCTCTGCAGGTTTTTATCTTCTCTGACAAACTGGTCTAAGCTTTTGTTTTTAAGCTTGTCTCCATAAGTGAAAAGTACTATTGTGAATGAATTCACATCTGAACACAGCAACTTCCGCAGGGTGTCCATCACCTGCCTTTCCTGCTCCGTGAATCGACCCAGCTGAATAACAAGCAGGAAAGCATGAGGTCCAGGATCACAGAGAGACAAAGCTCTCTGTAGCTCCTCCTCAACATTTACTTTGTTGTTCTTCAGTCCAGGAGTGTCCACAACAGTCACCGACCTCCCGCAGACATCAGCGTCTCTTTCCTCGCTCTTCAACGTGAGGGATACAGGACTGATATCAGACGGAAACTCTTCTCGACCGAGGATGGTGTTTCCTGCCGCACTCTTCCCGACTCCCTGAAGGCCAACCAGAATCAGTCGAAGGTTCTCCTTCATTCCTGGAAAGAATTGAACTTCATAGCTCATTTGTTCAACAGAAAAATCAACTCAATAGACATTGCTAGACATATTTAGAATTAGGGGCATTGAATAAATTTTGAAGTTACACAAACTTTGTAAACTTGTACAAACTGAGTGTATATGTCATTTAAGAAGACTGAACCACAAAAGATTTTTACTGGCATATTTTTATTGGTTTCAGATTTAAAATATCCTGACAGCAGTTACTAAGTTAAGTAGTTTAAAATGGACAGACAAGCTTTTCTCATGAGCGTGTTCATGCAATACAGTTTTGCATTGTAACACCAAACAAAATTATGACGGTATAAGAAACATTTTAGCCACAACTAAATGCACAGAAATAGTATTATACAATGAAGTATAGCTTCATATATTTTTTGTAATATATACAGATTAAGTTAAACTTTGTTAACTAATAAAAGCTTTTCTATCGCAAAAACAATTTTGCAACAAATGCAGCAAGTGCAGCAACAGCACCAATCACTGCCAAACCAGTTTTTAGAAACTTATTGTGTCTTTCTGCTTTGCTTCTTGCTTCTGGTGCACTTATTCCTTCCTTTATAAGTCGTAGTTTTTCTTCCTCAATTGCTTTCTCAGCTGCCTGAAGCATTTCATTGGTGTAATAGTCTTCATTCAAAATAAGCAGCTGATCTAAGTGTTCAAACAGCCTGTCGACTTGCTGTGGATTCCTATTTTCATTGTCAAAAACATGGTATCGTCCACTGGTGGTCTTGATGAAGCTGTGTAGATCAGGACTTTCTCTAACAAACTCGTGAATGCTTTTTTTCCCATTCTTCAACATGTGTCCATGAGTGAACAACACTACAATGTATTTTGATGCTTGTTCACCGAAGATCTTCTGAATTCTCAACACTGTATTTTTTTCTTCTTCTGTGAATCTCCCGAGTTGCACAACCACAAGGAACACGTGAGGTCCCGGCGCAGAGAGTGATATACACAGTTTAACCTTGCGCTCGTTCTCAGTTTCTTCTTCTTTTGTGTCAAAAAGGCCTGGAGTGTCAATAATGGCAACTTCTCTTCCCCTCACACGTCCTCTGGCTTTATTACAGTCTGTGGTCACAGAGGAGGAGGACAGTTCTGATTTAAACGCTGTCATTCCCAGGATTGTATTTGCGGCCGCACTTTTCCCAACTCCAGTCTTTCCGATCAGCACAATTCTTATTTCATCACTGCTCTTCATTTCGCTCTGTGCTGTTAAAGGACAAGGACAGTCTGTATTTACAGTTATCGTGGGTTGGAGCAAAATGTAAAATAGGGCTGCCACGACATCAGATGTTTCACCACACGATTCTCACGGTCAAAAGAATTCACGAGAAAGATATTATCGCAGTACAGATTTTTAAAAAAATCACTAAATCAATCTATCCGTTTTCATATTCTGTTTTCATTTAAAACTTTATTTTATTTCCTAAATAAAATAAAATAAAAAAGTGTGTCCTAAATACATCTTTAAACTTAAAAAATGCTCCTCATTAGCCTTCATTAGTCTCAAAAAGTAAGACAAATTTTTTTCAGCTTTAGCCAAGATGGAAATGACCACAACATTATGACCACAACAGTGCTGTTGTGCAAAAATACAGTGACATGTACAGTATATGTTGTTTTATGTATCATATAGTAAATAAATATGTCTCTCAGTAAACTGTCATTTTTTAATGAATTTTTCTTTCTCATGGCACATTTCAATATTCCACTAAATTATCTTCAACTACAATCTTCAATCTTGTAACTACAGTAATATTAATTTAAAAACAATATAAAATGTCACATTTTAAAAAGCATCCATTTTAAACAGTTAAGACAATTTTGCTTCAGAAATGTACAATTCAAAAGCCAAAGTGATATATTACCTTTATTGGTTGCCATTGTGTTAATATTCAAGGAAATTATTTTAGTTGTTTGTTGAACGTTCTTTGCAGTACTTCACTGAAGAGTTTCTGTTCATACACACATTAACACATTGAGTCTCTTTATACTGTTTTCTTTAACCCATCCCATGTTCAAAGTATTGTTGCAAAACTGAAACCATGAAAAGGCCACACCTACTGTGATTAAAATGTACAATTTTCTCAGTACAGATAAAGGATGACTAATTTAACTCAGTAAATGAGACACTGCAACAATCTTTGCAAAAGTGTTGGGTTCTAAACATGCTTGACCAATAAGTTTTACCACCATACACCACATTGGTTAATATAAGAAGTATAAAATAAACATAAATATAATAGAATCGCTATTGACTGCTTTTTAACTTTCCATTTCTGACCACAGACATTTGCATTTCTACTGTTTTGCATTTCTGTTTGCTTACATGCAACATGCTTGGCTTTAGAACATTTGGGTCATAATTCAATTCTGCATTTCAGGCTCTGCTGAAAGATTCAATTCTTTCCTGTAAATATTGTTACCACGATATTTGACTGGCTTCATTTTCCTTAATATATTCATTTTTATATATTTCTCTTTCTTATATATTTTATATTTGCTTATTATTGTATGATCAATAAATATTGTTCTATTTAGTTTACCCTAGTTAAATAGTTTGTTTTTGTTGTGAACAGTACAACAATTGTCCTCATTTTCCATCCCACACATCTTTAAATAGAAGACAGATTTGTTAAACAAATCTGGTAGAGGGAAAAACAACAATAGTGTGAGTGTGTGTGTATGCATTATGCTGTTGTCACACCCCTGTGACCTGTCTGTTTGGTTTCTCCCTCTTGTGTGCCCATTTTTGGTTTTCCTGTTCTTGTTTAGTTTAATCACCATCACCTGTCTGTTTCCATTAGTGTCCTTTAAAAGTTGTTTCAGTTCAGTGTCTTGTGTTCTGAGATTAATGTTACTTTTAGTGTTTGTGTGGTCTTGCCTGTTTGCCCTGTCTTGTGGATTGTCTATATTCAAGCCTTTTGATTTAATTCAATGTCGTATTGCTCCTTCCATTCACAGTTCATCCGTGACATCTGTGTGTGTGTTTCTTTGCAAGTACTAGTACTGTTAGATTTATAATTACTTCACCAATTAATATGTTTATTGAAAAGTCAATCACAAATTACAAAACTTTTTGCTGTATGTTTTGTCACAATGCAGTGATACAGACTCAAGCTCAGAGCAACACAGGTAGTGTCCAAAAGATTTATTAAAAGTTTCAAATGCCAACACAAAAAAAAAACAAATAAAAAATAAGTCCAAGCATAAAGGCAAACATATACAAAAAGAAAATTTAAAAATCATTAACACAGAGGCAAGCAGAGGTTCAGGAGATCAGAACAACTAAAAAAAATAAGCAAATAAAGAAATAAGAAATAAAACTAACCCGCCTCCCTATATAACACATTACAATATATACAAAATGTACAAATGCTGTGATATGCCACAAAATAGCAATAATCACAACAGACAGGCAAGCAAACAAAATCTGGGCTGAGTTTTAAACTGGCATGACAATAACAGGTGGGTGTGACCTGGGCACAAGAACATCTTGTGCTGTTCATTTTTGTCATTCAGTCCTTATAAATGACTTTAAAACAGAGCAGACAGACAGTATATCACTGCTCCTTTTCTGGAGTTGGACATAAAGTCATAAGTTTTGTTTCTTGTATCGGTCCGTGCCATTCTTCAGCTAACCTTCTAGATGAAGCCCATAATTTGATATCATTTTTCAGATTTTTCTCATTTTGCCTTTTTCTTTTAGGATGTGCTTCTGCAATATAATTTCTGGTGCTTTCACCATCACGAATGAAAAGGCATTTTGACTTCCTCCTCTTCCTGTCTATTGCAGTGTAAAACCTTTTTTCCAGAGTTAGTTCATACATTGGGACAACATCAACCTCGATGATCCATTTGTCCATGCTGATGTCATCTGGACATTTTACCTTAAAGAACTTTGGGGGCCGAATGCAACTCTTTACAATACTAGTGTGATTTGTAAAGTGCTCTTTGAGACCCTTATAAAATGCACGTATATATATATCTGATGATGTAATTTCTATTCCAATAATTTGTCCATGTTTGTACAGTAGCTTGTCTCCAACTCCAAAATGGATAGTTCCATTGGTTCGAGAATTCATGCAGCCTGCAGCAAACCAGAAAAGTTCATTTGTGAATTTGTTTAGGACATCCTTTTCTGAAACATTCTTTGTGTTGGCCATAAGCTTGAATTCATGCACAGGGTCAATAAGATTGCTTGGACCAGCCTCTGGAGGAAGGATTTCATTTTGTGTGTATTCAAATGTTGGACAATCTTTATCAAAAGGACGAGGCTCACACAAACGGAGGGCTCTACTTGCTCCACCCCTTTTTTGGCACTTGAGGTCATCCTGTTCCCCTGATATCAAAGCCCTGTCCTCTTGAAAGCCTGGTGTTAAGCTCCTCCCCTCATTGCCTGTATTTTCTGATGTGTGCTCTAATGGCGATGACCACGTCTTAACACTTGAAGTTTGTTGTACGCTAAGTTTTGGGGTTATCTGAGGGTCATTGGGTTCATTAGCAGGTGTAGAGGTCTCTAAGAATGCAGCTGTGTCTTCAGGTGAAACATCTAAAGATGTTTTGAATTGAGACACGTTTTTTAGGATCTGAACTGCAGGTCCATGCTTCAGACCAGCATCTAGAAAGTCTTTTTTATCAAAGCAAATAAGAGCGGCTCCAGAAACATCCTCTTTGTAAAGTATATCAGCGCACTCTTCAGGGACTTTGACAACATCTATGAGCCACTGACGGACGTCCTCTTTAGTCCAATCATTTAGTTTCGAACCCACGCTGTTTGGGGAACATTCTGCGTTCTGAAATAAATTATAAAAGTGGGATTTTAAAGGTGCATGTTTCAACCTACGTCAGTTTTTCTCAACCTTTGGAACTTAGGCCCCCCAACCGCAAATCCCCAGGCCCTGCACTGACAGCTAAAAGTTTCCCCTCTCCCCATTAGAAAAAAATACATTTAATATTTATTTGTGTGTGAGAGAAAGTGACAGAGAGGGCATAACCTGTGTGTATGACACATTCACTGAAGACTTCGCCATGGTACCGTTTCAAGTTTGTGGAGTGAGGCAAAACAGTTTAGCGTCTCAGTGCTGGTCCAATGGAATCAGTGCTGGTCCCTTGGAATGTCTCCTTTCCAAATGAAGTAAAAAAAATAAAATTGTCACTGGAATCACATTTACATTAGATCATGTAAATACTGACCAATACAGCAATAAAAAAATCCCCTGCTATTATTTACATGTTATGCTAATATTTATCATATCATAAACTTTGCTGGATTGTGTAAAAAGACAACAGCAAACTTTAAAATGTGCTTATTAATGCATCAGTAATCAGTAATGTATGATTTCAGTGAAATGTAACTTTCAGAAACCAGTGATAATTATTTAGAGCTGCTTCAACATGAGATAATAAACCATCACACGAGTTCTGAGGGAAGCGTCACACCTAAACACACACAAATACACACACTGCATGTTAACATCTGCCTGTAATCCTGCACTGGAATGTTGTATCCCACAATTTCATGTTTTGAAGTTCATGTGCAAATCGTTTAGTTTGGTTTTGGGTTAATATTAATGTCACCTTCCTGTACAGTTAATAATGTTTCATGTGATTATATAAGGAATGCATAGTATCATTTTTGCACTGTTAAAAGCATTTGTTAGCAAGACATAAGGCCAAGAACAATCATTTTACCTCGTATTCCTTTTATCTGCCAAATATTTCCAGATTTCCTCAAGGTCTGTTTATGCATTCATTCCCGCCAGAAAGAGATTGCGTAAATCAGATCACGCGATATGACGTATTTCCTTTTTTGTTCCTTGAGTCTTGTTTGTTTTATTAACTATTGTTTATTTAGGGATGGATGTATCACATTCTTATCCTGTATCCTGCATATTAAAAAATCATATTCTCAAAAAAGACAAATGCAATGCCAACGTTTCACTAAACAGCGCATGTGTGTTTTGTTGACGTCATCTTTGTGAGACAGTGAGTGAGACACACATTGTGTGTGGAAACACTGTGTAAAAATATGTGTTAACTTCCTCCCATTCCTGAAATTTCCTTTTTGTGTGGGTGTACCTAATGACCCAAAAGAATGTATTTCCCAAAAGTATTACATCAGCTTTCAGCACTGCTTAAATTAACTGTTATCTTATTTTCACTCCAGAACACTGCAATGTTTTTTTGGCCAAGTTTTCAACATCATTTAGACAGGAATAAAGGACAAAATACATAAACCCCAGTCTTGTGGCTAGGCTAATGCTAATGCTACCAGTACTTAAGCAGAATTATGTTTGATTGTTGTCCATATGCAAGTCTCAGATGCTTCCATATTATAAACTATAGTGTATATATATATATATATAAAACTATATATATATATATATAAAACTATAGTGTATATATATATATATATATATATATAAACTATAGTATATATATATATATAACCTATTAAATTGATTCAATTTTCAAAACTGTCTATGTGAAAATATTTTTTAAAAGAAGCAAGATTATGTTCCTAAACAAATACTGTATCTCAGTATAAGTTTCAATTTTATAAAATCTAGGATAAAAAGTAAGCATTCAAATCTTTGAGCAAAATTTAATTTGTGTTCTAGTTCTAGTTAGCCTTTCAAATGACATTTTTTCAGTTGTTGCCAGCTGATGTCACAGCAGAAGGATAAGACAGAATATAGAAAAGTGTCCACAAGTCTGTCATTTCACACCTTGAGCAATTAATAGCATCTCATTACTCTTCATAAAGCATCTCAGTTTGTAATAAATATGGAGGCATGTTTATATGGAAGAAAAATTATTTTATTACAATTTTATTCATTCGGTATATATTTAATTAAAATGTGATCAGATTTTTATACATTGTTTAGTTACTTAGTATTTATAATATATATTTGAATACATTAATCAGTTTGTATTTTATATGCAATTGATTGTATGCTGTTCTGTTCATTATTGATACACATACACACTCCCTTAAATTTCCATGACTTCTGACCTTCCTAAATATAACATAATCACATAATCATTGTCATATTCAGACACCTGAATCAAATTACTATATAGACCCTCCAAACATATGCAGATTAGTTGACTGAGTAGAACCAGTAAAAGATAACTAAAAGTTAAGTTCGTATTCTAAAGTTAACTAAAATGTCACAGCAAACATTCATGTAACCAAAGACTGGAATCAGAGGATCACTGGCAATACTTTGGAAAGAGAGGAGAAATCGCTAACAAAGAGCTAACGATAAGATAAATGAATGCATGTAGAAATAAATGTGTCACTGTTTTCTATTGTATCATAACTTATTTAGGCTGTGTTAGCATTCACATTACAGATCCCGCTCAAATGCAATTTGAATCTTCATTTGGCATAAGTTGAATAATTCATAGTTGTGCTAATCTTTGACTATTAACTCATTTAATGGTATTAAGTCAAAATTAAGATCATCTATGTGGCAAAAATAATCAACACCCAGAGGCTGTGTTGCCATGCAAAGTATTTTTTTAAATGCGTTTTTTAAATAATTGCCTGCTGTCATTACAACTGAAAAAACTCCCTCAGCTTCTTCTCTTGCATCTCTCTCATATCGATTGTTCACCAATTCTTTTAATTTCTCAAACACCTCAGGGTCATGTTTCCCTTTCAGGGCTTCTAACTCCTTCAGTTTTCTCTCCTCTTTCTTTTTCAGAATACGTTGTTTCTCTTCCTCAATCTTTTTGTCTGTCCTCTTAAGTATTTCATTGGTGTAATGCTGCCCATCATTTACAGTGATCATTTTATCAATGTGGTCCAGCAATTGAATGACCTGATCTGGATTCTCAGCTTTGTTGTCAAACACGTGGTATCGTCCACCAACGGTTTTGACTAAACTCACCAGTTTAGAGCTGCTACGCACAAATGTATGAATGCTTTTGCCTTCTAGTCGATCTCCATGAGTAAACAGTACAATTGTGTGTGTGGAGGCTTCTTTGCCAAAATTTTTTGAATGATTTTAACTGCTTTTTCCTCTTCCTCTGTTATTCTGCCCAGCTGAATCACAACTAAAAATACATGTGGACCAGGAGCAGAAAGCGTAATACAGCTTTCAATTCTGCCGATCACCTCATTCAGAGTCAAGCTGGTGTCAAACACACCTGGAGAGTCGATGACTGATATTTTTCTTCCATTCACTATTGCATGATTTTTTTTACATTGTGCTGTAACTAAAGAGGGTGAGATCTCAGATTTAAAAACATTTTTGCCCAGGATGGTGTTGCCTGTCGCGCTTTTCCCCGACCCTGTTTTTCCGACCAAAAGAATTCTGAGCTCCTCATCAGGATCATAAGCTGTATTGAGATAAATTGTGTTTCAAAATATTAAATAATTTCTCATTCAAATTATTTCCTTGCTAATATCTTAAAATGTACTTTACCTAAAAAAGTCATAGCACAATATATCTGTATTAACACAATTCGTATTATGTTATGTATCTATTATGTATATTAAATTATGTTTTGATATTTTTGGATCAGTTTTTGAAAACACATTTAGATATTTTACCTGCTTCATGGTTTTGTTGCTGGTAGATCTAGAAATGATACAGTAAAATAAACGTTTAATATTTCAAACATTTTTGTTACGTTAATACGTTATACATAAATTACATTTCCTTAATAATAAAACTTATGTTTTAAAAAGATAATCAGTTAAGTGAAAAAAGGAGTGTAATATATCATTATCATATAGTGTAGCAATAGATTGACAATGAATCATTGAGTTATTTAAAATAAATGCACACTTTGAGGTGCTATTAATGTGCCACTGTATACAAGTTCTGATTTGAAAGAAACACAAAGTTAAAAGCTTTTGTACAGCAAAATGAATATATATTATTTAGTTTTTAGATCATTTTTCATTGTGACTTAAACAAGATAAGACTTTTATAATCTATACCTGCACCTTTCCTGCAACATCAGCCACAATTATAGTAATCACTGTTAGTATTATAACAGAGGATGGGACCTTCATGACTGTTGAGAAAGTTAAAAACTGTTAAAAACACTGAAACTAATGTGTTAAAATCTGCTATTGCCCACACATTCAGAAACAACCTACATCAGCCATAACAATAATTTGATACTTACTTCTTGATGTGGAGCACGTAATGAGAGCCTGGGGCTTGTTATATGCAGAGTTTCGTTTCTTTGGAATAGATCATTCTTGTTGCACGTAAGTACTCCACCTACATTTTTTAAGCACAGCTTATCTTAAAACGTTACCCAAGTCTTGTTTTGACACTACAAAATGATTTTGTCATTGCCCATGCAACTGAAATTCAGTCTATAAACAAAGCAGCACTCTGTAACTTTTACCTCTCTATCACCATCTCTGTTTAAAACATAAAATTGCAAGATACTTACTGAGTTATTTTATTAAGACAGATGACAAGTTTAACTTCTTGGCAACTGCTGTAGGAACAAGCTACAAACACTCCACCATTCACAGCAACACGCAGTTAAATTTAACTAATCTGCATGTCTTTGGACTGTGGGGGAACCTGGAGCACACCCATACCAAGAACATGCAAACTCAATCTCTCGCAGCCAGAACTTGAACCAGGAACCTTCATCCTAAAGCATAAAGTACATTTGTCAGTCAGATTTTAAATGGTTCATTAGAAGGTGATCAAAACAATATTCTTGTTTTAATATAATAGCCAAAGATGTGAGCATTTGGGGTATGAAATGACCTAATAGTAAAATAATAAATAACATTATTTTCGAAGCATTATTTATCTCTACTGTGTATAACTAAACCTCACACACTTTCGGTTTATTGAGTGGGGAACATGTGGCGCCATCTGCAGGACACGAGCGGTACTGCATGAAGAGACTCGTCTCCAGCTGCGAAACAAATAAAGTTCAAGCGAAAAAAATCAATTTTGCACTGACATTCACATACTTCAGATTATAAGCTTGTAGTATTTTATGAAATTGTATTATTTTTCAATTTATCACATTTCTGTCATTTCAGAGAAAACAGAAACCTGCCGCATGCCTTTCTAGTAAAAAATGTTTTATTGAACTATCAGAACAAAACATGGTATATTTACCCCATGGCTTTACAGCACGTTGAATGGGCGACACAAAAATGACGCTTTTAAACGCTGGTGAGAGTTTTTATTTTCTCTGATTTCAAGAACATCTGCGTTGTAATTCGCTGCCAGTGTTTCCCAGCAGCGCTTTTGCGCGTCGGTGCCGCACGGACAGCCGCGGCGCTGCGTGTCGCTCCTGAGCTCATCTTCAGCTTTATCTCCATTTAAAGGAGACGCCACAAAGAGCGACGATCATCCAGCCCTGTTGGTCCGGCTAACAGCGTGTTTTACTATAGCTTTAAGAGCCTAAATAGACGCTGGGTCTTTAAAACGAATTTTGCACAGTTATTATAGGCACGATTGGATAAGTTTTCCATTTATACGACTTGCATTGAATTTGCAAACGTCCATGTAAATATGTTTGACAATCGGATCGGGGCCCTTAGCCACCCAGCATTTGTCATGTTTAATACCTCCCTTTTATTTCAAGCTGCGGTTTAATTTGTCAAAAATAAAAAAGGGTCTGAAAGCAAGACAGGAAAGGCAACTTCTGCCGTGATGGAGCCACAACTCTCTAACAATAAAGAGGAGGTGGAGAGAGAGACGGCCTTGGAGACATCCGCGGGGCAGAGTACGGCATCCACCCCGCGCAGGGCGGCGAGAGGACGAGGGGACAGCGGCTCGAAGATCGAAGTGTCATGCTCGCCCGAAACAAACGGAGCTGCCCCGAGCGCACCAGGCACCGGACGGGTTTTACGGGACAGGTCGACGCGAGCGATCCCCCTGTGGAGGCAAAGCGATCTAGGAGAGGACCGGGATGAAGCGACCCGTGATGCGGCAGCCAACCGCCGGAGGAAAGCGATCTGCCCGCGGCGCAGGAGGAGCACGGCAGCCTCTGCGGGTTCTTCGGACGCTGACTGCGGCCAGCCGGCTGAGTACGTGCGGCTATATGAAACACATTAGCGTCTACACAATAAGGCCTCCGGTTTGAATGCCACAATATGCTGTTTTACATTAGAGTTCATGCTAACAGAAATGTCACAGATCAGTGTTCACGTTTGCACTCACACTAGTGAATGAAGTTGTTTGGGAGCGAGCAGTGGGGTAAAAAGTCACCTGCCCCTTAACGAGAGCGCGCACTGTATTATGAGATACTGTTGAACTATGACAAATAAACATTGTTTGGTTTCTCCATATGACAGGTGTGAAGAAAGCAAGGATGCACTTGTTAATCGAGGTAGTTTTAACGTTATATTTTTATTTTGTTTGGGATAAATAGGGTGTGCTTTGATTTTGTGACTGTTGTGTTTCAGCAGCCCGCGGGAGACGCGCGCAGGTGCGGTCAGGGTCCCGGTACTGCCGGGGCTCCCCAAGAACTGTGTTCAAAATTGAACCAGAAACAGACAGCGATTATGGTGGGCTTTTAAATTAAACAGTTTACCCACTCACAGAACTAGACATAGAAATAACTACAATGATTTAATATGTGTTTTTGTTTCAGTGGAGGCCAACAGATCGCCCGAGAAGACAGAAATAAGGTGATCAAACTTTTATGGTCACTTTTCATGGTGTCTTGTTTAGTTTAGTTTGTTTTTGTTGAACAACTGAGTCTGTCATTTATTTCGAACAGCTTTGTTTATGTCTGTAAGCTTTAAGGCTGTTTAAAATATACAGTATTGACTCTTGGGAGAAAACGAAACAAAAATATTGATAATTATCTGGATCCCAAACAAATAAAAGCTGCAAATTATGTAAATAAAATTTGTAACCAGCTTTTCACTAATTAAAAATGGAAGCGAACCATCCAACAGGAAATATGTCAACACAGGGAAGACAGCTCATGAAACTTAAAGGGTTTTGAAGGACATGGTGAGTGCTTGTGTTAATGTAACAGGCCCTGTGTTTGTTATGGTCATATTTCAGTGTGAAGAAAAAAGAAGAGGAGAGCATGGATGAAGATGACCATGTAGAAGAGGAAGACTCTGCATTTATGGATGACCCAAAAGATCAAAACTACCTTCCCCAGTCACAGAGGTAAAGCTGTTGTATTTTGTTTTGTGTGTGTGTGTGTGTGTGTGTGTGTGTACACCATAACCAGTCTGACACAATGTATAGCTCATTTCATTGTGTAAGTTATATCTGGAGATTCTGGAATCACATGAGGTCATATAAATATTATATATCAGTCATTTATAAATTTAAGATAGTGTGTTATGTTGAATTGTCAGTGAATTGTTCAAAATATTTCACTAATTGCTTTTGTGTAAGTGCTTTCTATAAACTAACCTTTACAACTCCTTATCCAGTAATTGCAAACAACTGGAAAAGTTATAAAGTCATTCATCAGACAGTGAAGGATGTTTGAGAAACTGTGGTTAACAGCGGTAACTAACTGTTGTCTGTTTGTATATTTAAAGCAATATTTAATGTAATGTGATTTTAGTCATGCATTAGTCAATAAAGGCAGGTGAACTGAGAGCTCACGGATCATGGCTAACTGCTTTTGTTTATCTGTCGGCAGCGAGGAAGATGAGGCTGCCAGCAGTGATGAAGATATCCCTTTTAGAGATGATCTCAACGACCAGAGCTATGATCCCAAGTATGAGATGTTTGTGTGTGTGTGTTTCTTTGTTTTTCATCATGAAGGCTGTTTTTTAATGTCCTGTCTCCCACACCATCTCCATCTCTGACCTCTGCTGTTGTACTTTGCAGGGATCTTCCTAAGTCAAGGCGCAAAACCCATCTTAGACAGAAAGAGAAAAAAGATAAGACAGCGATGAAAGAGGCAGAAGAAGAGCAAGAGACGGAGATCAAAACCGAGGGATCGGAGAGCACGGATGTGAGAATTGGCGTTGAACCTGGGGAGGTTGTTGAGCCGCCCAGGAAGTGAGTTAATGTTCTTCACCCCTGCAATGAAATGTTCATTCCGTCATGTCCACAGTTCATTTCCTCACTGACATTTTTCACTTAAACCTACACAAATTAGGGACTGATAGATAAATGGTAACTGTTAGACCTTATTTTTCTTCCCTCAGGAGAGGGCGGAGACGGAAAGATGACAAAAGTCCACGTCTTCCAAAAAGAAGGTAACTGCTCTATTAAAGAGTTGTGTGTAACCTTTTTTAATTTGGAGAATAAAAAGAAACTCCTATTATTTAATTATTGTTATGATTATAACAATAATGTAACAAGATAAGCTTAATAATTTCAACTTAGATCAATTAATTGTGGGGAAAATGTAAATAAAAAGTAGAGTAGAATATGAAAGACTGGAAAATTGCTTTATTAACTGATCAACAGCAGTAAGTTAAACAGTTTGCCGGTCATATAAATGTGGTCATATAATTGCAACAGAAAGTCATTTTGACTTCTCAGTTGGTTAAAAGCAAAAAACAATTTTACAGTAATGTGCTGTACAATTGTGGTAATTTACTGTGCAATAGACGCTGCTGTTACCGTTTTCTTTGTGAACTGGTGGTTTCTTGTTCTTGCACAGGAAAAAGCCTCCAGTCCAGTACGTGCGCTGTGAGATGGAGGGATGTGGCACAGTTTTGGCTCATCCCCGGTACTTACAGGTACAATGCAAACCTGCTTGTCCTTCACAATTAGAGACCTGACACCGAAATTCACATTAAAAACTTTCTGTTTTCTTTATATCTCCACCAGCATCACATCAAATACCAACATTTAATGAAGAAGAAGTATGTCTGCCCTCATCCGTCATGTGGAAGACTCTTCCGGCTGCAGAAACAGCTACTGCGCCACGCCAAGCACCACACAGGTAAGACTAACACATCCAGAGGACATACAAATATAATAATCATAATTGCCATTTTGTTTAATATAGCAACAGCATTTATATATTTAGTGCAATAGAAATATGTACGTATTTATTTTGTGTTAAGCAAACTGCATTCCACATTTTTTATGCTAAACGTTTAAGACATTTTATGGCTGTTTCATACATCAGTAAGATCGCAAAATAATTCCAGATTGCCAACAGTACGTTTTGCTGTGGTTCTAAAGCTGCTTTCTTTCAGGTGACATTTCTTAACACTCATTAACATGAAAGAGAAAGCCTAAAAGCCTAAAACCTGCTCGTCATGATTGGTTGTCTGCCCCGATAGGCTTACATGTTAAATTCATGCCTGATAACTGACTTACCTGTCATTAGTTTTAAAACAATTTGTGTTGCAGATCAGAGAGACTATATCTGTGAGTTCTGCGCTCGGGCCTTCAAGAGCTCTCACAATCTGGCTGTGCATCGTATGATACACACTGGAGAGAAGCCGCTACAGTAAGTTCAGCCTTACATGCTTATACACACACACCACATTCATTCTCCAGACAATGTATACACGGTCATTATTGCAAAAGAAACGTAAACAGGAACATCTATGGCTTCTGTTGTGACTTCTGTAAATAATAAAAGAATTTATTTTGTAATTAATCAATGGTCGATTTGTACATTATCTCCATAAATACAGATTTAAGTTAAAAATATTAGTCATCATGGTCATCTTCATAATTTAAATACATTTAAAAATCTCATATTTCCCTTAGTTAATTATTGTTATAGTTATAACAAAAATGTAACAATAATAATCTTAACAAGTTCAACTCAAACAAATAATGTACAGACTAGAAAATGAAAGACTAGAACATTTATTAACTGATCAACAGCGATCAAGTTAAACAGTTTGTCAGTTGTATAAAAATAATTACTACAGAATCCACTGGTTAACCAGATCCACATTAAAGATTCCAATGAGCTGTGTTATAAATCATATTTACATATGAAACACCTTATGATTCTATTACTATCATAAACTAAGAAGTTTATTTTAAAGATGAAATGTGCTATTTCTGCACCTTTAATGACACCAAACAGAATTTAAAAAATGATGACCAAACACTTCCTGTCTTGTATTGATTATTGCTTCTTCCTGTTATAGGTGTGAGATCTGTGGTTTTACTTGCCGTCAGAAGGCTTCCCTCAACTGGCACATGAAGAAGCACGACGCAGATGCGACGTATCAGTTCTCCTGCAGCATCTGCGGCAAGAAGTTTGAGAAGAAGGACAGCGTGGTGGCTCACAAAGCCAAAAGCCACCCTGAGGTACTTATTGCTGAGGCGCTGGCAGCCAACGCTGGATCCCTCATCACCACTCCTACAGGAGTCACCACACTGCTGGAGGCCTCCACGGGCTCTGCGCAGACTGAGCAGATACGCCCTGAGACGCAGATGAGTTCGGTGGTGCAAGAGGGTCAGGTGGACCCTGTGACGCATGTGGGTCCCGTGATGGTTGTGGATCAGGACAACGCTCTGCACACCATGCAGGTACCCGTGACCCTGGCTTTACCATCGTCAGAGGAGGAGAACGTCGCCCCCTCGCGGCAGACTTCTGCCCATGCTCTGCAGATGCCGCTGCAGTTCGTCACCCAGCAACAACACCAAATTCAGCAACTCCAGCCCTCCACGACTGTCACCCAGGAGGCTTCGTTGGTTCAGCAGCTGCCCGTGCAGTCCTACAACCCCCAGTCTCAGATCGTCCACATGACCTTCAGAGCTGTTCCTCAACAGCAGCTCCCCCTGCTTTCTGTTGCTCAGCAAATGCCTCTTCAGACCACCCAACCACAACAGACCCAGGCGTTCACCAGACCCCCTAATGCTGCCAATGCCTCCATCCTCTCCCAATCCCTGCCCGATACTTCCTCTGACTGCCGGAGCGGTTTGGGATTTGGCACTAATACGACCTCTGGTTCATCTCTTCAGTCTTCCACTGGACATTCAGAGACGAGACGAGTCGTCTGGGAGGGAGATGGAATTAATGCAAATAGAAGTGGGGGGTGGGAGGCAGGCGGGGAAGGGGAGGAGCAGAATATGACAGACAGTCCAGATGGGCAGATACAGCGTGTACTGATATAATGAAGGAAGTTGGTGGTGTAACATGGAAAATATGGTTGACCATGACTGTTGTCTGTCATTCTTCTGAATGACGCCCTAAAATAAATATATAGAGTCATAAATATATTGTAATCACATTAACTTTGGTAGGTTTGTAGAAATGTCTGTATCAGGGAGACTGTGTGAGTTGTTGTCATTGTTCATTTTGTATATAAACAGTTAGTTCCCTTCAACAAGCACAGCTGTTTTTTTGTGTGTGCCGTTTTGTGTGTAGGGGCCTTCCATCTGTGATGTTTCTATGTACACCTGCATCAGATAAACATCTTTAATTGTTGTTACATCTTGCGCTAAAAGATGTGGCATTTTAAAGCATTGTGCCAAGTTAAAAACTTCTGACATGCAGCAGGTCAAGTTAGTGTTTTACATTGGATCAATGAGATGAATCCGGGCACAGGATGAATCTGGAGTGAATGAAGTGTGTACATTAGCAGTGAAGTATTAATGCGTTTATAAGCGTTTTTGTGTTCACTTCTGATGCCCTTTGTTTAGCTGTTTTAATGAATGATACGCAAATGCCCCAATTCATCCTCTCGTCTTATTTTTTTAAGAGCACACATTTGCTGTTTTTACCACCTATTGTATCTTTTACCACGTATTTAAGAGTCATCAAGCAACAAACAGATATGCAAAATTAAATTTATTGTTCAGTATCCCAAAACTGTAGATCAATGAGATAAAAGATTTCATCTGAACACTAGACTGTTAAATCATGGCGACTTTTCTTTACATCTGTTTAAAGATTTTACATTACAGTAACAAAAAGTAACCAGGTAACCAAAATGACAATATTCATTTCAATGGCTCCACTGTTGCTGCCATTTATCATACTGACTTTTGTCTGTGAAATGGTACCTTCTAAAGTGAAAAGCAGGCTAAGGATGGTTTGTTTCCTGCTGGCATTAGGAATCGACCTTCAGGTCGACTCTAAACAGTAGGCCACAACTGCCGTACTGAGATGTTAATTTTCTGAAAAATGTATGCATGTAATTTAATTGCCTTAACACGCTGAACATTATCCATTAACTTGGTACAATGTTTTTGTAACATTGGTGCACAGGCAGATACATAAATCTGCAGTAATGGCATCTTTTCTGTCCATACCAAATTATACAGGCAAACAAATGATCAAAAACTACCTTGTAACATTGTAAAACAATTTACAATTCACATAAACGTGTGTTCCCCATATAATTGTCACACAAGTGTTATAATGTCTAAGTTTGTGAGAGTCTGGCATACAACTTGAGAGCACGTTTGGGTGGAATGAGAGAGTTATTAATTCCCGCTCTCTTTTTTCTCTTCTGTTCACTGGCTTTATTATCATCCGTCTCTTTATCTACATCACAAGAAGCAAGTGAATCACTGCTGTGAGTCTCAGCAGGGTTATTTTCTTTTGGTTCATTGTCAGAGACGACCGCCTGGTTACCCTGCAAGTCGCTGTCATGTGCAAACTTGCAGCGACTTCCGAAGCGGCAACGACCGTCCTTTCTGTACGCGAGACATATGCGCTTACCGCCGATCTGGGTGGGGCGAGCTTGTAGAGTAAGAGGTACATGTTTCTGCAGGACATTGAGTTTCTCATCTGCCATTTCTTTGAATGGGTTAGCAAACACACTGCTGGCTGGCAGAACTCCACCTGTGCCGGAGCTTCCCAGAGGTGGAGGCAGGAGCTTGTGAGCGTGAGGATGGACGGATGGGGTCAGCAAGGGTTCAAAGGAGGACTGATCAGGAGCCATCACCTCTTCATCCTCGTTCTCTGGTGCAGACTCAGACTCACTGGAAGGCGATTCCGACTCCAACAGGAAATTACGGCATTTTCTTTCCTCTACAGCATCGTTGTCTTTTAGGGACCTGAGCAGAAATATTTCAAGACGTTTATAAAATGATGTGTGGATTCTCCTCTGTTTAGTAAGATTCAGATCAAGTGTTGCAAATGTTATAGCTGATAAAGCAATAAGCCCTAAGAAGCCATGAGTTTACAATAAATTCAGACTTAGCTGTTGTAAATTTACGGGGTTCATTGCTTTTATAAAATGGTTATTCCATACACTTAACAAGGTTTCATTAAATAAATATACAGTAACAAAAATGTAACATTGATTTAAAAAAATTCTTCCGCCATGCGATGTAGTTTTTCAGAAACAGCAAGACTGTAATACTGATGTAATGAGATCTCCTGTTTGTTTTTTTTTAGAGAAATGTACAACTAGTTTCGAGCTCAAACAATCATATTCATTGATCGGGACTGTTTTATTTATAAACTTACTCTAAAGTTAGACTGTCATCTTCATCCTCTGAATCAGACGAGACCCCGTATCCCACAAGCGAGTTCATATCTATTAAAAGTAAAGGAGAACTAGGATCCAAATCTACTATAAACCTTAATCAGAAAGATTCAATGTTAGCAATAGTTTGTTTATCCGGAAATCCGTGTTTCTTCTTGGTCTACAACCAAAATAAAGTAAATTAATAATATTGCCATCGTGTGGCGCGGTGTAGTATAGTGACCATGATCTGAGCAGAGCTGGTGGGAAAAGTGAGCCCTTTTAAATATTAGACTTACATAAATCTTAGATATTGAGCTAATGATCATTTCTATACTGAATTTTCTGTCCCTAAACAGAAACTTATTTTGCATTTTTACATTTCAATAAAGTCAACATCTAGTTTGGTCTCTGCTCCAGCAGGATTTGACAAGTGTCTGCTGTTACAGTGCCAGGAAAGCGGGTCATTTTCAATCAGTTTAACACATTTCAGAAACAGGTCCCATAAAACTCAATAAACCCTTATACGAGTTAAAGATAGACAACTTAAAGTTTTCATGCATCAATCTAGAATAAAGAATAAGCATCTTTTTAAAACAACACATTTGCATGAATGCATGAATAAGTTTAAAAAATAATTAAACAGTATAATTTACTTCCTTGTTATTTTAAATAGACCTCAAGTGATTCTGTATTCAGACATGAACTGATCTAACTGCAGAATTTGGCAGAAAGCAGAATTCTTAACATGCCTTTAAATCTTTCGAGTCTGGGCACATTAAGAAATTTAAATCAGTGCAATAATAAATCAGAGAGGGGCTAGTTTTAAGTGACAGTAAAATTAACCAATCATATCATTCCTCTAAATGGGTGGATTTTGTATTCACTAACATCATAAGTTCTGCTCTTTGTGGGACCTTCAAGCTGGAAGCCATCATCAAAAGGTAATTGTTTAAGCTCCAATAGGCCAATTGCATACATTGTGACATTTGGCTGTGTCAACCTAATATAATATATAGACTGTAATATAATATATATAATGAATATTGCTTATTTGCTGATGGGTCGCTGTTCAATGTCTATGGTGCTGAAGTTTTTTGTTGTAGTGATGATGTGTCTGTCTGGTTAAATTAAATTTTGTTGTTTTTTTGTGGTACAGAGAGCCAAACACAGCCAACCCTGCTGTGATTTATTGCTGTAATAACTCTCATCTGTGCTGTTTGCATTTCATAAAGTAAAAACAACAGAAACAAAAGATATTGTCAATGAATAAGCAATTGTATTATTTGTTGGCTGAATTTTTGCCATTGAGCCTCATTAGTTGAACATTTCCAGCTAGTTTGGGATTTCTCAGGGATAAACTCTAGACCAATGAAATTCAGTCTTGACGTTTTCAGTCCTTTAAGCCCTCCCTAAAAAGCAACACGTTCCCGTTAGGGGTGGAGTAACCGAGAAAGTCAAGCCTAACATTTTATAACGGGTCAACGGCGTTGCAGCAGCCGCGTTTTAAGTTGTGCCAGACGGAGCGACAATGAAACTGCTGCGGCGTTTATGAATCCGAGAACCACCGTTTAACATATAATACGGACTATAAGGGAGTCGTATTACAAACCAAAGGGCAGGAATTCACTGGTTCATTGCTCGTTATCGAGTCAGCTATTGCATTTTAACTATTACATCATTTTGGAAAGTAAATGGCTGGCAGGGCTACACACGGACGCCAGGGGTTGAGGGGCCACGCAGGGAGATCCGCGGCTCTTGCTCGGCTTCTCCATGACGAGTGCGTTCAACTTCTTGAGTTATATGTAAGTCCCAAACACTTTTATTAGCAAACATTAGTTAGTTAAAACTGACCAGAATGTTAGTTTTGCGTGATTGTTGATTTATTTTTTCATCCTGGCCTGGGAGTCAAAAATATCTGACACCATCCCTCATGGCATTAGATTAAGGAATGCTTGGGGGAAGCTAATGAATTTGTGTGTGCGGCTGAATGGCACAGAAGTGAAGTCACTGGATGAATGGGAAAACCTACACGGGTTATCCAAACTTGTTGGTACGCGCAGTGGAATGGAACATGTTTCTGAGCTATAAAGCGCGATTGTTCCAGTAATAAAGACTTCTGCTGGATATCTGCCAGGTTTTTTCTGGTCCACCTTCTCTCGTGTGTTCCCTGAATGCCGAGGAGCACTTCTGTGCGTCTTGGAAAAGAAACGTGGGAGAGGTTTGGCATCTAGGGAAGTCTTTTCATTTGGAAATAGGTGCGACATTTGACTCCTGTTCAGTCTACGTCAGCTGTTATGAACTTGAAGTAAACCTGATGTAGACTTCTGATTGTGTGATCTTAATAACAAAGATGTTTTTTTAAGTATGTATGTATGTAAGTATGTATATAGTAGGAAGTTTTGTAGAGTAATAATTTAAAACCATGTTCAACTTACATTATTTTATTGTGTTGCCTGAACGTAGACATGCACAGGTCAGAAAAGCAGCATAAATAGCCGCATAAAAAGAATTAATATGTATTTATTTCTTATAAATAGTTAAATGATAGAATATGTTACGGCTGTTATTGGCTTACAAATATGAACATGAGGGTTTATAAATCACTGTATGCTTGTGCTGTACGTGTGTGAAGCATTATTCCTTTAAGGTTTTTATATTAACAGGGTTTTACATTAACAGAGATGAAGCCCTTCGGCACTGTGTACAGAACTGCTACAGGACCGCGTCTCTTTTGCTGGAGATGTTGGCACAGATCAGCGAACTCTACATTATTTATCAGTGACTTATCTTGAGCCAACTAAAGGCTTTTCTGGACTTATATGATCTTCATGATTCAGCTGATACATTCTTGCCCATTTGTAAATATTGTGGTTTGATGTATTACTATACACGTGTAGTTTTCGTCATTCTAAAAAAGTACATATTTTATGTAAAAGTATATTATGTTTTTATTATTAAAATGTTACATTTTATCTTTTATTTCGACCACTGTGTGTCAGTTGTGCTGAGCACAGACACCATTTCATGTCACCTCAACTTATTGCTCTCAATATTTATGTGCAGAGAAAACGTGAATCACTGCCGTCTTCACAAGTGGCCGGAGATTATTTAGTATCCATCCCTCCTCTGGTCCCTCAGCTGTCAGCTGGGGAAAAAATATCCATCTTGCACGCGGCGCTAAAGGAGTGTCTGCGACTCCTGGAAGATGTCATTACCCGGGAAGACGCAGAATTTTCCGAAGAGGAGGGCGAGTACACGAGACAGCGGAAAACTGTGAGGGATCGTCTGGGGCACCTGTTGGTGAGCACAGAGCGACTTCTAGTGGATGGCCAGAGATATGAAGCTGAAGTCAAAGAGGTGCTTTATCCGTTTTAAACGTAGCGTTGCAATGTTTTCTCATAAATGTCAAGTTTTTTTATTCTTGCACTGATTTGGTTTTTCATAGATAGCAGATGTTTACAGTAATTTAGGTATAATTTTGATATCTTATTACACTTTATTTTAATATCTTATTACATTGCATCAGAAGAAGTTTAAAAATGTCAATGTTTTTGTAGTGGGCGGTATTTGTTAGATTAACTATCACTTGAAAGTATGAAAGTAATTCAAATGTCTGTTTATCAATTATATAGATAATTTATTTATTGTAGTAAAAATCTAATTGCATTTAGTAACTAGTTTGTTAATGTCTAATTTACTGAATTTGTTTCACATCTGTCTGTCTGTATGTCTGTTTGCATGTCTATTTATCTGCCTGTTTGTCTATGCTGGGAAAACAAACCCTTCAAAAACTGAATTTGATGGACATTTTGTCTGTGGCTTGTGTGAAAGGAGCTGGACGGCAGTGGGAGCTTCGGTCTGAAGATGTGGATTCTGAGAGTTCTGCAGGATCTTGTACACTGGACGAGCCAGACATCAGACACCCTCAACTCTCTGCCAGTGGAAATGGAGAAAGCACCAAAGACAATGTCCAGAAGGACAAGGAGAGGGGCTGGAAAAACAAGGAAGTGAGACCAAATGTTACAAAAAAGAGAGTCAAGGGTGGTGCAGAAGATGATAGTATGATAAGAATGCGATGAAGGAATTTCATAACAGCAGAGAGAATGTAGAGAGTCAGTAATCCTGGAGATAAAGTCATTGGAATTTGGTATTTCAGCATGTAGAAGAGGGCAGGGACTGAACAAGATATTATTCTATTAAATAAAATGTAATTTATATCTTTGGGCTTTAAGATTGTTTTTGAGGATTATGTAAATATTAATAAATAACCGTGTTGGCATTCAGTAGCAGTAGATGTAAATATATTTAGAAATTAATCCAACTGGTGTTAACTTACGGTTTTATTACTTTTTAGAATAAGTGACCTTTAGATTGTTGAGTCTTTAACAGACACTGCGCACAGATTTTTAAAAAGTAACTATGCATGGCCATAATGCTCAAAGAGAGAATGTTAGAGGAATTATGCATTTAGGGCAGACCATGATTATATGGTAGTTACTTGTCAGATTGTACAAGATAACCTCTTGACCTTTGGTAAAGCCGAAGACAGCTAGCTGTGTGACACTAACCAGCTTTTGTGTCAGACTTTACTATATAAAAACATTTGGTTATGATTGACAGCTTTGACGGGCTGTTTTACTTCATCAGCCATGTCGCATTAACATCCTCATTAACACATGAAAATTGTAGTGGCTCTAAACCACGCAAGCCCTTGCACTGAAGTTAGCCATGTTTGGCCTGGAAAAAAATGGGTCTGGAGTCTGTCTGGATGAAAGAGGGAGTTTGTGGACTGCTTAACTGCAAAAACACTTTTGAGTTATTGCTATCACCAATCTTTGATTGTACTGTATGTCAGAATTATTGTATACGTTCATTGCAATACTAATTTACGTCCTGGAAATTTCACTTAAAATTGCCTACTGTACACGTCGCATATTTCAACTGTTTAATAACTTTTAAAGACTACTTCCTTATGTCTATTATAAATGCTTCTCATTCTTTAATATGTAACGATGGGGAGTTATTAGTTTGTACCATCTGTTGGAGTTTGTGAGGATTATACACACTCATGGAACACTCATGCCCTCTGCTGGCTGCATAAACTACTGCTTTTTGTACCAGGTCAACTTGTTAGACGCGACTCTGGTCACCTGGTGACTAAGGAAAGTCTTAATCTCATGACACAGGCCTTTTCACACTGACTCCAGCTGTCATACTTTTACACTGCCTAGTAAGTGCTATATCTACTCAAAACCTGTTACCTAGTAAACCTGGGCCGCTCTTTGACTTAGATGATGTACTATGTAGAGGAGATGGCTATGTATTGTATGTACTATGTATAGAGCCAGTGCTCTGGTGGAGAACAGAGAGATGTAAAAATCAGCTCAACTGGTTACTGTATGAAGATTATTGAAATGTTGAAGACAGAGAAACACTGCCATTTAATAATTTATTATTAATGTATGCATTTACACTTGCACTCCAATAAATGGCAATATCTGAGCTGTCATTCAAACAGGTTGTGTGTGTGTGCACAATTGTGATAAAAGAAATACAGGATGTGTGTTTGGAAGAGTGCGGGTGGAGTTGGGTGTATGTTTGTGATCTGTGTGTGTATTTATTTGTGTGTGTTGGAAGAGTAGTAGAATGCCTGTAAAGGGGGAGGGGTGTGTGTGTTTTGTACATGTGTATTTGTCTAGGTGTATGTGTCGCCAAGTGAGTTAGAGAGTGAGAGAGAATAGAGAGAATGTGAACTGTGTGTGTGAATGCGTGCGTGCGAGGCAGGATGTGTATGATAGAATGAAGGGGGAGGTGTGTGTGTGTGTGTGTGTGTGAGGCGTGAAAAGGGGAATGTGTGTGTGCGCTTGCGTAGGAGGGAGAATCTGTGTGAGATTCAGATAATGTGTGTGTGTGTGTGTGTGTGTTTGTAGGAACACATGCCTTTGTGAGATCTGCAGTGTATATGTGTGTGTATCTGTGCACGTACAGGAGTGTATGTATGGTTTAAGAAGTTTACTTTATAATGAATTCATGTGTTGGATATGTGTGTTAATATCTGGAGTGCAATATGATTTGTAATGGGGTGTGTGCATAGGTGTAAAAGTATGACTTAGTTTATGAAGAAGTCTGTGTTAACTGTTCATTGCATGTATGACATAATGCTCTTTCAAATGTGTGTGTGCTAGGTTTTTTCCTGTATTTGTAGTCTGTATATGTGTGTGTGGTGTGTGTGTGTGTGTGTGTGTGTGTGTGTGTGTGTGGTGCGTGTGAGAGAGAGGGATGAGAGTGGGGGAGGGGTGTGTTCAGACGTGTGCGTCAGAGGTTTGTGTGTGTGTGTGTGTGTGTGTGTGTGTGTGTGATCCACAAATCCAGATCCTTCTAAATGATATTTCATCATTTGAAATGCTTCATGTAAATATCTCTGAATCACTTCTGTTTTTAATTTAAATAGATTGAGATATTTAAGAATACATAAATACAGTGTGTTATAAAAGGGGCGTGTGTTTCATTGCATATTTATCAACATCAGGCTCACAGCAGTGTCCAACTACCCAATGCAGGTAACGATAATGAACATCTACATTACTGACGTTTATGACGCTTATACAACATTGTTATTTTTCCAAAGGTGATTAAGAAAAAAATGGGACATTTTATCTGTCATATTCATAACCCAAACAAAACTGTCAGTATGAGATGAGTACAATCAACTTCGCTTAGAAACAGAACCCCCAACCTATACTAGAGGTTGCAACCATCTTTAACGGGGGTTCGGGTATACATACGTTTAAAAGTTCAAATAACTTTTCATCCGCAGCGGAACGCACGAAAACTTTATAAGAGAGTAAAGTTGTCACTTAAAAATATCAACAGACCGAACGTATTAAAATAATGAAACGGATATCTTATAGGTGGCTTTCTTCGCTAACAGCACGTCCTCCCCTCGCGTCTGCGCTAATGGTAGCGTCCGAAAGAACCTGTACATACAGAGCGAGCGCGAGCGCTGCGCGTGAGAAGGCAGACAGCGCTCGTCACCGGTGATGGCGGAGACCGCGCGCTCGCTCTTTGATTACCGGGAGCCGCCGACGCTGGACAGCGACGGAGAGATCAGCAAACCGCCGCCGCCGCGAGGGTGAGGGAGTAAACAGACTGCATCAAAAGTAACATTTCCGTAGATGACACCGAGTTTCTGTCACACAAATGATTTAAACGACTAAAGTTTTTTTTTTACTAAATAGTTTAGAGCGAGATTAAAATGAACAAAGCTAAAATGATTTTATTGATGTAATAAAAAGTTACATGATTTATAATAATGTCTTTATGTTTATCACAGTATTAGGTGTGAATCTGATGTAAATGCGCTCAGCTGTCAGTCAGTAGAACACATTCGTGTTTTTCCTGGTTTTTAAATAATGCGGTAGATGTTTAATCTAGTTTAACTCTGAATAAACGTGTGTGTGTGTGTGTGTGTGTGTGTGTGTGTGTGTGTGTGAGATAGAGAGAGTGTGTGTGTGTGTGTGTGTGAGAGAGAGAGAGAGAGAGAGAGAGAAAGAGAGAGTGTGTGAAACAGTGTGTGTGTGTGTGTAAGAGACAGAGGGAGGGGGTGTGAAACAGTGTGTGTGTCTGTGTGTTTGTGTGAAAGAGAGGCAGAGTCTGTGTGTGAAACAGTGTGTGTGTCTGTGTGTTTGTGTGAAAGAGAGGCAGAGTCTGTGTGTGAAACAGTGTATGTGTGTGTGTGTGTGTGTGTGTGAGAGAGAGAGAGAGTCTGTTTGTGTGTGTTTGTGTGAGAGAAAGGCAGAGTCTATTTGTGTTTGTGTGTGAGAGAGGCAGAGTCTGTTTGTGTGTGTGTGTGTGTGTGTGTGTGAGTGAGAGGCAGAGTGTTTTTGTGTGTGTGTGTGTGTGTGTGTGTGTGAGAGGCAGAGTGTTTGTTTGTGTGTGTGTGTTTGTGTGAGAGAGAGGCAGAGTGTTTGTGTGTGTTTGTGTGAGAGAGAGGCAGAGTGTTTGTGTGTGTGTTTGTGTGAGAGAGAGGCAGAGTGTTTGTGTGTGTGTTTGTGTGAGAGAGAGGCAGAGTCTGTTTGTGTGTGTTTGTGTGAGAGAGAGGCAGAGTCTGTTTGTGTGTGTTTGTGTGTGAGAGAGGCAGAGTCTGTTTGTGTGTGTGTGTGGTCCTGGTATTCACTACATTATAGGGACTAAATGTCCTCTCAGCTACAGTAATACAGTAAATTCTTACCTTGTGAGGACATTGTTAGGTCCCCAAAATTACAGAAAATGTTCTGCTATGGCTAGATTTAGGGGTAGGTTTAGTGTAGGGGGACGGAATATACAGTGTGTACAGTATAAATCACATCTATGGAATGTCCCCACAAAACATGAAAACCCAGTATGTGTGTGTTTACGTAATCGTATATTGTTGACAAATTTGTACCCAAAAATGAGCAAAACCTGACAAATCTGAGCAAAACCTCATTGGTAAAAACACTATAAAAATATAGTAAATTAAGCTCTTATTGTAATTGTAGAAAGTTTTCAGTTAGGGTTAGTGTGTGGGTTAGAGTTAGGTTATAGTGTTTATAACTAGCTGTGTATATAAAACAAAAGACGTCTATGGAATGGCCTCATTTAGATAAGTAAATGAGTGTGTGTGTGTACTGGTATATGTGGTTTACACATATAAGGACACAAATGTGTATAATGACGTGTATAACAATGTAAACTTACTGTGTCCTCATAAACCAAATGGCTTAAAAAACATACAAAATGTTTTTCTATTTTAATTAAAAAATGCCAAGGTTTACTGTGAGGGTTAGGTTTAGGAGATAGAATATACAGTTTGTACAGTATAAAAACCATTATGTCTATGGAGAGTTCTCATAAACCACATATGCAAGTGTGTGTGTGTGTATGAGAGAGTTTGTGCTTGTGTGTGCATGTCAGAGAGTGAATGCGTGTTTGTGTGTGTGTGTCCGAGAGTGTGTGAGCGCAAATGGGAGGAGGGAGAGAGCAGAGCGTGAGAGAAAGAAACAAGTACAGTGTGTGTGTGTGTGTGTGTGTGTCTGTGTGATACACACCATGTGCTTGCGTGTGTGTATGACGGAGTGCATGAGGGAGGGAGTGTGTGCGTGACAAAGACAGACACAATATGTTGTTGTGTGTGAGAGAGTGTGTGTGTGATCAAGTGTATGAGAATGAGTGTATGACAGAATGAGTGTGTGACTGTATTTGAGAGTGGATAAAAGGTGTGGACTGAGTGTTTGAAAGAGGTGTGGGTCAGGTTGTTTCTACATTGGGGGACCAAATTGCCCCACAAGGATTGTAAAACCTTTAACCACCTACAATGTGGGGACAAGCCGACAGACCCCACACAAAAATGGATTATTAAATATACACAATGAAGCTCAGTGTAGAAAGGTATGGATAGGATGTTAAGTATCAGCCGACAGACCCCTTTAAAATAAAGAGCCTGATAAACATACTACACAATGTCATATTGGGGTTGGGGGTAGAAAATGTCATTAGCTCGACATTAAAATAACTGATGTCAATGGAAAATACCCACCATGATAGAAAAACAAATGTGTGTTTGGGTGGGGTGGACTGGTCCATGTAAAAGGTGTTATGGTCAAGGTGAGTATTTGTCTGAAAAGTGTGTGTGCGCCATATTGCTGGTGCTGAGGAAAATGTAGATTTAAAGTGGCTCTTATGTGGGGAGAGAGCGTGTGAGGTGTGTGTGGGGGGTTTTTGCATGACGTGAGTACATGTGAGACAGGGGAAGTGTGTTTGAGACAGCGTAGAGGAGGGGTGTGTGTGTGTGTGTGTGTGTGACAGAGAGGGAGGGAGGCAAAATTTAGCTCTGTGTGTGTTTATGTGTAACCAATGGAAGTTATTTGTATGTGTAAAGTATAAAGCCAGTAGATAACTGAAAGTGTGTGTGTGTCTTGTTTTTTATTCTTTTTGGAAGGGAGAGCAGGATGAACAGGTCGTATATGTGTTTGTGAGAGAGTTTTTCAACACACAGAACTGACCAAAACATTTTATCACTCTTTGAGTTACCCAAAAAAAGATGTCTTTGTTCATATGTTGCTTATTCATAGCTCAGGTGACTTAATGAAGTTCTCAGTTGTCTGTATTTTTGGAATCTATGATTGCACTGAAATTCTTTAGGTGAAATAAAATGAGACAGAGACAACTGTTGATACAGTAAAACTATAGAGTTATAACATGATATGCACCGAATTGTTCGATTCGTATCATAGGGAAGACATATGTGAGAACACTGGGGTCTTTATCTCAGAAAAAAATCACAAAAGCAGGAGATTTTAGTGAAATTCTCCATTTGCTCTCCATTTAGTCTCATTGCTGTCTAGGAGAAATAACTGATCCTTATGATACCTGATGTGATCTTTCCTGTGGAAGCTGGTTAAGTGTGTTAGAGTAATGTTACTCTGACGTTTGTGTGCTTGCATGTTGTGAGTACTCTTTGATCGAAAATAAGCAGTTTGATTGACAGATTTTAGAGAAAAAAGTGTGTGTCTGTTTAAGAGAAAGACAGAGAGAGTATGTTGTGACGAAAAAGCGAAGGGGAGGGTGTGTGTAAGTGTGTGTGTGTTTGAGAGAGAGAGAGACAGGGACAGAGCAAGAGAGAGGAGGGAGGCTGAGTGTGTGTGTGTGTGTGAGAGCAAAGCAAAGGCTAGTGTGTGTGTGTCTGTGTGTGTGTGTGTGTGAGAGAGAGAGAGATAGAGAGAGGAACAGAAGAGGGGAGGGTGTGTGTGTGTGTGCGTGAGAGGCAGAGAGGAGGGAAAATGGTGAGGAAATGTGTGTGTGTGTGTGTGTGTGTGTGTGTGTGCGTGTGTGTGCGCACATGTTTGCAGGTTTGAAACTGAAAGAGAAGGGGAGGGAGAGTGTGTGTCTTGGAAACAGAGAGAAGACTCAGTTTGTGTGTGTTGTGTGTGTGAGTGTGTGTTTAGGTTTGTGTGTGTCTGTGAGGTGTGTTTGTTCTAGTGGTTGAGTGAGGAGAGGAGGGTGAGTGTATGTGTGCTCATGAGGCAGAGAGAGGACGGGTGTGTGTGTCTGTGTTTGAGAGAGAGTGTGTGTTTGTGTGTGTGAGAGAGATAAAGGAAAACTGTGTGTGTGTGTGTGTGTGTGTGTGTTGTGTGTGTGTTTGTTTTAGTGGCTCACTGTGGAGGGGAGGGTGAGTGTGTTTGTGCTCTAGAGGCAGAGAGAGAGGGAGGGTGTGTGTGTGTGTGTGTGTGTGTATATATATGTGTGTGTGCTGTGTATGTGTGAGTGTGTGTGTGTTTTAGAATGAGAGCAGGGTGTGTGTGAGAGAGAACTAAACAGAAAAAAGAAGGCTGTGTGACTGAGATACAGTGTATGTGTGTGTGTGTGTTTGTGCATCTGTTTTTATGTGAGAGACACAGTGTGTGTGTGTGTTCGTGTGTTAAAGACAGTGAGGGAGTGTTTATGCATCTACTTTGTTTATAAAAGAGGAAGGGAGTGTGTGTGTGTGTGTGTGTGTGTGAACATGCAGTGTGTGTAGGCGGATATGTTATATGTTTGAGGAGGAAGACTGTAGATGGTGTGTGTGTGTGTGTGTGATTTGTAATGAGAGACAGAATAAGAGTGTGTTCAGTGTTTTCAACAAAGGCGAATGTGCGTTGATTGCGTGAGTGTGTCCATATTGTCAGACTGAGAGCCTGCATATGTATGTTTACATTATTTAAACGTGTGTGTGTGTGTGTTGTAGAGGAGATGAGTATGTGTTATGGAAATGTAGTGTGTGAGAGCAAACATTTTCAGAGAGAATACATTTACTGCAGACTTTGTGAGTGAGTGAGTGAGTGAGTGAGTGTGTGAGTGTGTGAGTGTGTGAGTGTGTGAGTGTGTGAGTGTGTGAGTGTGTGAGTGTGTGTGTGTGTGTGTGTGTGTGTGTGTGTGAGTGTGTGTGTGAGTGAGTGAGTGTTTGTCTGGGAGAGACAGAGAATATGAGACTGGCTTGGAGAGACTGTGAGTGAGAAAGTGTGTGTGCTCTTTAGTAAGCTTGTGTGTGAGTGTGTGCGTATGTGTGCATGTGAGCCTGAGAAGGGGGAGGGGTGAGTGTGTGTGCGAACATGTGAGCTCAACTGAAGAGAGGATATTTGTGAGTGTGTGTGTCAGGGTGTGTGTGTGTGTGTATCTAGGTGTGTGCATGATGGTTTAAACGAGTAGGGTGTGTATGTGTGTGTGTCTTTGTCCATATGTGTGTCTCTGCCTGCACGTGTGTTGTTTGACTTGACTTGTTTGTGTGTGGGTTTCAGTGGAATGGGAATTCGTGTGTGTATAAGGAAAGGGAAAAAAAAACCAAAAAATAAGAGATAAACAGAGTCAAGAACACAAATGAACGAAAGGGAAACAGATTTTGGCTTGTTTTGCAGTGTACTTGAGTTACACAATATGTGTATATGTTGAACGAGTTACACAAAATGTGTGTGTTTGTATACATATCTATACTTTGGGGACAAAGTTGTTTCAAGACTTTAAGGTGTGGGTTACTCTGTGGTAGTTATAATTAACTATATATAACATGTCATTGATATGTTCATTTAAATGGCTGATTGAATGTGTGTTATAAGATTTAATGGCAGGCTGGACTAGAGTATGTCAACTGCGCACACCAGCTGTTATTTGAGTGGACATCAATGTCATTTGTGTATATTCTTACAGTTGCCACAGACTTTGGTAAACACACCTGCATAAACCTCAGAGTACCAATAACAAGAGAATCCAGCGAGCGTGCGTGTCATCAAAATGTTATTTATGTATCTAATGATTTATTTTAATGATTCCCCAATAAGCCCTGTACTGATCTCACGACAGCTGCCACAATTCAATATACAGACAACCCAGTTAGACATCACAACCACTAGTCAACTCTGTGTTAAGAAAATCCCGTAATTATTGTCCACTGGACCCCCAATCCTCATGTGACACGGTTCACAAAAGGCTAGATGGTCAGCAACAGAATGGAAGAAAACGAAGGGGTCTTGAGATGTGTTTTTAGCTAAGTTATTTGACTAGCTAAAATATAGCGAGACGCTTGCAGACGATCTAAATGACAAGCTATAGAGACAATCATGTGTATGTTTTTTTCCTGCCTGCACACACACACACACACATGGACAAACACATGGTCTTTTAGGTCCAGATGGAGGGTCAGATCAATATCCAGTCGGCAAGGCTGGGTCTTATCACAGCTCAATGAATACGTCAGACACACACACACACACACACACATACTAAACACATCTGTAACCAAGAGACTGTGCACATCTCCACACTTGTCTAATTAAGCATTCACAGTTGCATCTGTGGAAAACTGGGCTTTGGCTTTCATACACAGCTCTATTAATGACAGCTAAATACACACACACACACACACACACACACACACACACACACACACAGCCGTATGTGGTCACTCACTCTCTGTTTAAGCATTGCTATTTCTGTTGTTCAATATACTGTATTAAACTTTGGTACATAAATACCGTTCAGGCTTGCTGTTACCTTTCTAAGCGATTTGACTTTAGTTTGACGGACGAAAAACAGGCCAAAAACAGGAGACACATGAGTAGAAATGTAGTTTTATATTGGGCTAGAATGAAGCATGTTGTCCTGTTGTATTGTTTATTTACAAAAGGAATGAATAATTATTGATTACGCAGTTATTTTAATTGATCTGTTCAGGTGACCAGTTGATTGATTCACCAGTGTGGTGTGATTGATGTTTTGCTGCTGATCGAGTTGGTCAGACTGTCTTTTTAATGCAGTGATGTGTGTGTGTGTGATGTAGTCGAGGCTGTGGAAGGAAAAGGAAGGGGACACCAGTAAAGGTGTGTGACAGAGTCTTCGCCACAGAGGATGAGGAGGAGAGCACGTCTGAGCACAGCTATGGACCAAAAAAAGGTAAAGTATGTGTCTCTTGTCGCTTTTACACAGAGCGTTCAGACCGACAGCGGTTTGTAGATGCGAAGCGGTCAGAAGTTGTTAGTTTGTGATACGAGTTGCCGATGTGAGGTGACTAAAGATACAGCAGTTCATTCAAATGAGGAGGTTTGGGCGAACTGTTCCTAAAGGTTTAGCTATTAAAAATTAGCATAGCTGGCTGAGGTAATGATTGTAGTGTATTGTGTATTGTTTGTGTATAGTGTGTGTTTGTGTGTGAATCTGAATGTATAGATCATTATGTGTGTGTTTCAGATGATGGTCATCAGGAAACACAGAACAGACACAGAGCGACTGCTACTGATGGACCGTACTATGAAACACAATCTGCTCAGCTCTGGTGAGTGTGTGTGTGTGGTCTGGGTAGAAATACTCCACGTGTGTGTGTGTGTGGAAATGCTTGGGGGAAATAGCAATAATGATTGTGTATGCGTGTGTTGTGTGGTTGAGATACTGTTTTGTATTTGTGGAGGTGGGGGATTACTGGAATGCAAGCTGCGTGTGTGTGTGTTTATTGCAAAGTGTTTATTATCTTTGGGCCAGTGATGGAATGTGTGTGTGTGTGTTTATCGCAGTGTGTAGCTGGGCTTAGGGTACGTGTGTGCTTGAGAGTGTGTGGTTGTATCTGTTTATTGCTGTGTTTAGAAATGGTACTGACAGAACTGTGTGTACATCGAGTCAGACAGGTCATGTGTGTTTATGATGAAAGATGCTTTTGAGGGGAACGTTTTTAATTGTGAACTAAAAGAATAGTTCACCCAAGAATTAAAATGTTGCCATTTACCCACCCTGTAGCATTATTTTATTTCTCCAGTGAAACGTGAAAGAAGATCTTAAGCAGCTTATCCATACAATGAAAGCGGACGCTGATTTAAATGTCATGTCTAAAAAGTACTTACACAGTTTATCTGAAGTCTTTTACACTAAGATTGTATTTAATGCGAAAAGACAATAATACTGGGTTGGAACGGCATGGACATGAGTAAATGATGACAATATTTTATTGCAAACGCTATTGTTAAGAAGCATCATAGTCAACCATTAACCTTTAAATAAAAGTTTACAAGGGCGTATCAAAGAAATAGCTTGTATGTTACAGAATACACAAGTATCTGACTTTAAACTTTATTTTAGTAAGACGTGAGTCATGGTATGAGTTTACACTAAATTAAACATTTTGATTTGTCATTCGAGTCAAGTCAGTGTGTTATTAATTTTAATTATAAAAGGTGTGGGAGCCATGTGACTGTATCATAGGATATGTATTAGTGTGTTGCTCCGTGGTTTGTGAAACATGGTCTGCAAGATTTCCCAGCTTTGACTGTAGAAGTTTGTCTTCGTATTTCTGTCTGATATAGTTTTCTCTCTGCAGTGCGGGTGAGGAGGGATCGAGCGTAGGCAGGGGGGGCGTCTCGTACCCCCCACCACCAAACTGCCGCATTCGCGAAGTGCACTGTGGCAATCAAGTGCGGCTGATCGTCATAGCGATCCGTGACATCACTAAGGGGGAGGAGATTACGGTGGACTACAGTTTAACAGAGTGGGGAGAAAACGCTGTGGTAGGTGTAACCATGACAATGGCTTGCACATCTTTGTGCATTGAGCTCCATTTGCACAGAGGTGATACTAATAAAATACTGTTGCCAGTTCATGATGCTATGTAGTTAAATGTTTAAGATGCATGGTATTACATTTATTGTTCATTATTTATTTATGTATGTTATTTGATTGACAGCTTTGTAATATTTTTGTCCTTTCCTCCTAAGGGGTTTCAGGGCGCTGTACCTCCAAGTAGTTTTGATTGCAGCTCTGACCATGAAAGCAACCTTAAGAAGGTAAATGTAAACATTTTAAACACTCGCAGACACGCGCATATATCTAAAGTAACTGTATAGATAGCAGCCATTTCCCTACACATTTATCCTACACATAATTCAAACCTTAACTTATCCTACACTTAATTCTCTCTCTCTCTCTCTCTCTCTCTCTCTCTCTCTCTCTCTCAGGAGGAGGAATCCGGCCCAGTGCCACTTTCTCTCTCTGTTTCAGAATACCTCACGCCTTCCTGGTCTCTCTCGCCCTCCTCTTCTCCTCTGTCTCACTCTGAGCCCAGTGACTCAGATGATGCCAATACAGATCTTCAGATGCGAACACCTCAACGCCGCAAAAAGCATAAAGCCTCTCCGGACGCACACGCTAAGAGAAAACCACTTCAGCAACTTCCCAGCCACCATCCCTCGTTTCCTTGTTCGCTCTCCTCCTCGCTGCAGCCCACTGCTCCCTCCAGACCTGTGTTTAAGTGCCCCACGCCTGCAGGAGTTCCTGCTAATAGTGTCAGTGTGTCAGCGGGTCGTGGACAGAGCACCATGGCACAGAAGGAGCGCTGTGTTTACTGCGGCCGTTACTTCCGATCTCTCCCACGCCATCTGGCAAAACACCACGCCCACCAGCCGGACGTGCGGTCTGCACTGGAGCAAGCGCAGTCCCCCGGTCATCACCCCTGTTTACAGAATTCCCGCTCATTATCATCATCTTCCAGTAAGAATTCCCAATGTCCCCAGGAGGCACCTGTGCCAGGTGTGGTGGTGGGAACGCCACAGTCTCCTCCCACTTCTTCTCTGTCACCTATGAGAAGAAGCCCTGCCCTCTCTACGCCTACTCGCAAAAGTCCCGCCCCTCCCCCGACAACCCCGCCCAGAAGAGGAGGTGTTCCGGTGTCTGTGTTGAAGAGAAGCCCACCCACTCCTGCTACTCCCCCCAAGAAAGGGGGACGAAAAATAAAAAAAGAGAAAGAGGATGAAAACATTTTTGAGAAGACAAAAGAAGAGGGAACGTCCACTCCAGTGTTTGTGGAGCAGGTAAAGGTATCAAAACCTCCAAAGGAAGAGACAGAGGAGAACGAAGAAAGAGAGGAAGACAGCGGAGAGGAGGATAAGAACAATCTGTCAGGGTCAGTCATTCAAAATGAAAGAAAACATTCACCCAAAATAACCCCATTTATCTTTTTCATTCTGTGAAACACAAAAGAAGAGATTTTTAAAGAATACTCGCTTATTTCAATGCTCTTATAATGAATGGAGACCAAGCTTGAAAAAGATGCAAAGGCACCATAAATGTTTTATACAACTAGTCCATGTGACTTGTGAACTATATTGCAAATCTTTTGAATGCATACAGCAGCTTTGAGGGAAGAACAGAGCAAAATTTGAGTCATCATTCACAGATAATGATTTAGTGAGCTGTTGATCACTGCGACTGGATCATCAAGTCCAGAAGAACCAGATCAGACTGGTTTTGTGAACAAGGTCAAAACCGAATCATTAAAAAGATCTGATGCAAAAAAGATTATTTATTCACAAATAAACTGTCAGAGCATCAAAGAAAGAAAAATGACTTAAACAGTTTGATCTGTCCCTCATACAATTGTATGGTTTCAGAAGACTTATACAGCGCACGTATATAGACCATTTTTATAAAAGATTGATGGTGTTTTTGCTTTTTGAAGTTTCAGTCTTTATTCATTGTAAGTGCGTAGAAAAGCAACCAAAACAATTCCTCAGAATTCTGCTTTGTGTTCCACAGAAGAAATTTATACAGGTTTGCAACAAAATGAAGGTGGGGAAATGCTTTAAAATCATCATGTTACAAGCAAGTTTTCATTCACTACTACAAATTGATCTCTGCTCTATATCTAACAACAGCATTAGCTGGTCTGCAGTAGACATGCATCATGTTTCTAACCCTTGCGTTTCTCTGTCCTCAGTTTGCGTCGTCCCCACATGCTCCCACTGCTGTCCTCTCTCTCCTCTCTGGTGTTGTACCTCCGGCGCCTCCAGCATTCTGCCTTCATCTCCATGTCTCGGTCACCGCAGTCGGCAGAGGCCTGGCGTCTCCTGTGCCACTCCAGCCTGGCTCTTCTCATCCTCTACAACCGCCGTCGCGAATGTGAAGTTTCCAAACTGACCATCTCTGAGTACCAGGCCCGCGTCATGCCCCAGAGCCCCGTGCCGGTGGTGCCTGGGTCCCCGCCTGCCCTCACCCCGCTCGAGGCCTCGCTCTCACCCTTCGAGCGGATGGTCCTCCCTCATCTTCCTCGCGCCGGCGTCCAGGGGAAGCGTGGCCGCGTGCAGCCGCTTATCCTACCGCCTCACTCTGAAGCCTGTCTGGAGATGCTATTGCAGACACGTGCTGGTGTTGGGATCGATCCTCAAAACCCTTACGTGTTTGCCCGACCGTTTCATTCCCCAGCCACTCCTCTGAGAGGGACAGACTTGTTGCGCAGTCTGGCCCGGTCTAGTGGCTCACGGCACCCACGGGCTCTGACGCAGACTCGCTTACGCAGGCAGGTGGCGATACTCACGCAGCTGCTGTTGTTGAGCGAAGGCGAGGAAGAGGGGCAGCGGGGGGCTGCTATACAGAGACTGGAAAACTTCTTGCAGAAAGAGTATCATGTGATGCAGAGCTGTGCCACCATTGGCCAGGACCCCGGGTTGATGGGTCTGATTGGACGGGTGGTGCTGTGTGGAGAGAGAGATGGTGTCTTGTTTCGAGGAATGAGTTTGCATCACATCTGTCTGGAGTTAGACGGTAAGTGACTGAGTTGTGGTGAGTAAATTGAAATGCATCTCTGGAGGTCTCTGATTTTGTGACTAAATTAAATCCACATTTAAAAAGGATGACAAAGGATTCTGATGTTTCAGTTCAGTTACTGTGGTGAAGTACAAGTGAATTTAGGCTTTGTGTGCTACACATCTGGCGCAAGCACTTTTCCAGTTTGTTTAAACTTTGTTTTAAAGTTGCACGTAACTGGCAAAGTGTAAAATCACTTTTTAACCTGATGCATTTACACTGCAATGCAGTCGCCTTCAAATGTGATTTTGGTGATCCAATCACAAAGCGTTTTGGATTCTGTTCATATTTAAATTGATCCACCAAAATGGATCCTATTCAGGTCCAGAACAGATGACCAGAGATATTTCAGAAGCAGATGAAGAGCACTGAACACAGAGTGTGGTAACATTGTCCCGTCTCTTTCAGTGCTGTCAGGAAACTCGGCAGACTCTCTGTCAGAGGAGTCAGATGTGGAGCAGAGTAAAGCGAAACCAGACACAGCCTCTCCAGCGACCGCCATCATGATGAAGAAAACCACCGGCAACAGCAAATCCCCCCGATCCAAGAAGATGAGCAGCGGTTCCGTCTCAACGGGCCGCAAGAAGACATCAGGACAACCCAAACCTGGTGAGTCCATAACTGTGTCATCTCATATATAATATTCCAGGAACTGAGGATAACACTGACATCATAACACATGGTCACAATAATGTATGTCGACACCAGGGTTATTTAATGAGGGTTAGATAGAGGGTAGATATTTTGTTTAATGATTAGTCATACGACTAATAGCTAATAATAAGAAAGATTGAAGGGGTTCTATTATGCATTTTTACTTTTCAGCTTTAGTTAGTGTTTAATGTTGCTGTTTGAGCATCAACAATATCTGCAAAGTTACAAAGCACAAAGTTCACAGCAAAAGATTCTCCTTAACCAAAAATGAAAGAAACTACAGCTGTCATTTCTGGAAAACACCAATCACAACACATTGGGCCAGCTGACCAATCTAAGCCCATTGTGTAATTCTGAAGGAGGGCCTGTTTTTATGAGGATAGAAACAGTGGTGTAGAATAAAGGTAAAATATCTGAAAAAAAAAATAATTTTTTGAAAAACAAAGCATGAACACATAAGAGAGCGCACCCCAAAAACATCAATAAAACATCAAAGAAAAGCACAATGGGACCCCTTTAGTAAACAAATGTTACTTATCCTGTTTTTCTGTCATTATAGTCATTGTATTTTTGTTTTTTGCTTATAATGGCAAAAAGGCACTTCCTGTTCTAAAAAATATTGAGTTGGTAAGTATAAGATGTAACCAAGGCAACCCATTTTGTGTTTGTAAGTATACGACGGGTTTTAATTTTGTTTTGTGCCCAACATTAAATAGTCTGAAGTAGTGATTTGACTAAAGTGGCTCATTAACTTGTCTAATTACTTATGCATTTGTTGCACCATGAGCACAACTTCTCTGCTAAAATGTTAAAAAATAGGTACTTGTCAGTCCACTTCTAACTTTACATGCACAGCATTTACCCATTGAGGTACATATATTCTAGTTTATTCTAGAGCCATCCAGAAAAACACAAAATCTTTCTGTACATTTTGTCATTGAACACATTCATTTCCTTGACAACAGCATGAGTGCAACATGCAGGCCATTAAACTCATTAAACTTGCCATTTGTGTCTGTTTATATTAGCATGTGTTCATTTCCTGCCCCAAAATATTTTTATTTTCCTGTTACCTTACAGTTAACGTGATTGGTTGTACTTACTTTTAAATCAATAGTGCATAATTTGCCATTTTTCCAGTTCATTGCTAAAGTTTAGTCTGCAATCTTGCGCTGTCTGCCATAAGGCCAGAGGCAAAAGCTTGAGACCTTCAGCACAGCACTGGCTCATTGACCCGCAAGAGCGTGTGTGTGGGCCTGGGGGGGTGCAGGAGAGCCTCTGTGTGTGTTGCCCTGGAATAATGATTAACCTACATCCTAATGTCCCTCTCAGGCAAACGCGGAGTGCTAAAGCGGCCTTGGTCCGAAGCGGAGCGAGCAGCCGTGGAGTCCCACCTGGTGCGTAACATCATGGAGCTGCGAGTGCCCGCCAAAGCGGACTGCGAACGCTGTCTGGAGCTCTGCCCACTGCTGGTCACCAACCGCCGGGATTGGAGGGCTGTTAAATTTTACTGCCACAATCGTATCCAACTGCTGAAGAAAACCCAGCAGAGGCAGGGACCCCCCGTCCTGTCCGTCTGCTGAGGCCACCAATCAGCAGGCTGCTAGGGAGGCTCAGAGGGGCTAAAGGAAAATATTTAAATGGTACCGTCACGGTAACCACCGTATAAAGAAGGCTTTAATTAATGTGATGTTGTGTGTGATTCGTGTTCAGTGTGTAAAACATGATAAAGTACCTCTGGTTCAGAGCCACTTTCAAGTCAGAAGGAAAACGCACACATACATTTTTGCTTTGTGTATTAAAGAACACTAATTATTGACGGCACAATCAGTATGAGCTTTATTATTGACGGATTGAAAGTACATTTTTGGACCAGCTGAAAGTCTGAATGGTTTTCATGTTTTCATCTCCTCCAGTGTTCATCAGAAAGACAGAGAGAGAGGCAAACTGGACATTATGTGCCTTGATGGTAATAAAACATCAGTCTCATTCACACACACACACAGAACATAGACTATATAAGAGAAGCAACATTGTGAAGGCCAAAAAAATGAAAGTATAACAGTTTATTTGTTTATTATTCTTGCTCATTAAAACTACAAAGGTCCCCCAACTCAAATGTCAACATTTCAATGAAAAAGATTAATATATGTTGCATTTTGCTAAACATAATTTTTGGATTGAATGTTCGGATTGTCAACATTTTAAGGTCCTTGTTTTCCCATGACTATATTTCATTGAAGTTGTTAAACTTCCGGTCATTTTCAACTGATGTTAATGTTAATTCTGAGTTTAGTAATGGTGTAGCTTTTTCTAACCATCCAGCACTGAAAAACAAATCTATCTGTTCTTCTACAGATGCACATATGAGCAGAGTGAGATTTACTTTTTTGCTTTGTATTCATCCGTCAAAGCTGTAATTTAAACTGTATATTTGAAACACGATAACCACACCTAACACCTCAATTTATTCATTATTTGATGATATATGTACTTTATTGCTGTTTTGTTACTTGTCCTTTTACAATGTACGCACACACATATTGTTATTGCTTTAAATAGTAGTATTGTTATTACTATTAAAATATACTGTGGTAAGCATTTTTTATTTACACTTTCATGTACATACTGAATGTAAATTGTGCAGAAAAATGCCACAGAGCTTGATGTAAATACATTGTAGGCAAGACATGCTTGTCTTTGTTGTCTGTGTGTTTTTTAAGGTTTGATTGACTGGTATTACTCATGCCGCTCTTAAAACATGTAAAGATCTCATGTCAACAAGAGCAGCAAAAATCTCCATCACACATTTCAGCTGTTTACATTTATTCATTTGGCAGACGCTTTTATCCAAAGCGACTTACAGTGAATTCAAGGTATACATTTTATCAGTACTTGCGTTCCCTGGGATCGAACCCGCAACCTTTGCGCTGCTAACGCAATGCTCTACCAGTTGAGCTACAGGAACACTGTTACAGGAACACTGAGCTGTTTCTCCTACAGGGCAAAGACGCAGGTCACAGATTTCAATCTTTCTGTGCTGCATTCACAGTAAACGCTGCATGTCATTTCATATTGTTGTTTGTAACAGTTAATTTGAGCCGTTTTCATGAGTTTTTGTATGTGGTGCACCGTTTTTACTCATATTGATCTGGGTTTCATTGCGCTCTGCACTCAAAGGTTTGATTGGATGGTGAGTGGTGCACAATTATTTGTTGTTATTTGTACTCCAGTCAAAAAGGTTTGTTGGCATTAAATGGCGTTTGTAAATCAAGCCCGGGCTGTCTCTAATAGCTGTTCAGATACAAAATGTTTTCAAAACATCAACATTGAGCCTTTACTTTGAGTCCTCCCGTGTATTGTGCGTCCAACATCCATTCATTTGGGACATATATATTCCAAACACAAATTCAGAGTTACACAAATACACGAGAAGACCTTTAACATTAGCTAGTTTGTGGTTGTAGTGTGTGACCTTTAACATTAGCTAGCTGAGTTGTGGTTCACAAATTTATCATACAACACAGCAAATTACCTTCTGCTTACCTTCTTAATGTAATGAATGGACTTGCATATATTGTACGCAAGTGCCTTGAAGTTGGTATGTCCCTACAAGGAATAATTAATTGTCAGTTCATAGTTATTATGAAAATACAGCTGATGTTTGTAATCGTGAAATTAAGGAGCGATAATTTGATACTTCGGCTTTTGCTTAAACAGCTACTATTGTAATGTGAAAGTTTATTTCAATAAAACACTCATGTGTTGAGTAGACTGTCAATTAGGTCCATGTAACTTTAACAACCAAATATTTTTCCTGCTATAACCCAGTTTCCACTCGAAATTTGAGAATCTTCTGATTTCAGAACAATACTAAATACATTAAAAGTTTCCTATAGAATGTGTATAACTATAGAATTATAGAACTATAGAATTTCTATATAACAGTAGAATGTGTCAAACTAAATCACTATTGTATTCATCTGATACACTCTTCATTTTTAATCTTTACTGTATATTACAGAGCAATATAAGAGATTTACAGAGTATGATTTTACATCAACCTTCAAAGATCAAATAATGATACAATCAGGAATACAAATCAAAATAAATATGAGTTCAACTGAATATCTGGAGACTGTAAAGCAAGAATCATAATGAGTGACATCCAATGTAAAATATAAACAGAAAAGTAAGAAGGTGTTTGTTGTGTTTGACTAATAATAATTGAGAAAGCACAAGAGATCATTCCCACACCTCCAAATTTACCTTTTCACCCACAAATTACAAAGATATTCAAACAGTTAAAATACATAAATATGCATGTTTGAAATGGTCTTGGAACTTTTGGAACTTTTTTAGTTCCGCTGGTAGTATCATCATAGCTGCTAATGGAGGCTTCACATGTAAGATGTTTAGACACTCAAATGATTGAAAACCATCAGAAAGTGACTCTACTTTGTTTTTAAGTCTTTGATTGTTGTTTATTTTAACATTCAACTTGTCACTTATCACTGCTTGCTGGTTTTACCAGCTTAACAGCTTAGGGTAAATTTCTGCCAACTTTTGATTCTGGTTTTTGACTCATTTCAATAATAAATACATTTCATCTGGACTCTGGAGAATTCATGAATATGACAATCATTCCTGGTGTGATGGACTCCGAGCAGAAGGACTCATGTCTGGGGATGCATGCTCAGTTTCTTCACTGTCCGATTGCTGGTCTGATGCACAAGGCTCAGACTCAGAAGCTGAGTCACGATTGTCACAGGTTTCTGTTATCAATAGCAGGTTGCCCTTTAATGGACTTTGAGTCTCAACACCCTCCTCAGAATGAGCAGGAACATCATTCCCCACAGCTGCTGCTTCTGAGCTTATGAAAGACTCTTCTGTGTGTGTAAGTTGAGGACTTGTCAGATCTTCATCGTGTTGTCTTGCCTGAGATTCAGGGATTAGAGAGTCACAACAAGCAGTTGTTTCTGGTGTCTCCACAGGCTGGACACTTTCCACTAGTTTACTGAACTGTGGAGTTTCCACGGCTGAAGACGTGGAGCTGAAACGATCACGCTGTTGGTTCAGCTCAACTGCAACAGCCTGGCAGTCGGTCTGGCTGAAGTCTGTACTGAGAGCAGTTTCTTCTGTGACCTCCTCTCCAGTGACAATCTCCTCATCTCCTGCTGAAAAGAAGTTCAACTTGTTGAGCATCAACAAGATATTTGTCATCAAATATAAAGTGTCCAACAATCCAGTTTTTTGAGATTTTTTACAGTGCTGATTCACTACCTGCAGTATTCATAGTACAAAAGGTTGTAGAATGAACTAAAATGCACTTGCGAGTCTTTAAGCTTCAGTTATGTTGTGTACACTTAGCACAAAGCACACAAAAATCTTTATCAGACACCCTTTAGAATAACATTTCTTTGTGTGTAATAATTTCTCTAAAATATTTAGGAGGACACTATGGGTAGTAACTCACCCACTGACTCTGGTGTTAGATGTACTGACTGTTCTGTATTGGACTGGACATGCTGAGAGTCACTCAGGACAATAAGAGCTTTCCTTCCTGTCAAGGACATTATAGGCAACACATGCACATTTACTGTACATTAAATTGGCAGAAACAGCACACATTTAAAATCGATGCATAGATACGTAGATGCAGATGCATGTTAATTTAATCCTTTGCATCTACATATATAAAATGCATACAAAAACATAAACTGCACATAAACTATACACAAAACACACTTTAGATTCTAAAATATAGCTTACACAAAAATAAAGAGTTGCAAAAATTATATTGAATAAATAAACGTACTCCCTAATCCGAGAGACACATTGTAGGTGATGCCTCCAGAGAGATGAGAAGAAAAGTCACAAGAAAAGCAGAAATAAGAGAAATAAGAAAGTAACTGAAGGTCATTTATAAATCAGCAAGATATGAGAATATTATTTGACAAAGAAGCACCCATTAGATAAAAGCACTTTAATTAGAGCAAAGACTGGAATGTATAGAGGCACTGCAATAAATATAGATGAAAACTGAGAAAGACTTCATGTTTACCCGGCAGACTCCACAACCCAGACACCTCCAATGTCTTCAACTTCCTCTCCAGTTCTGCAACCCGGTTTCCCAGGATCCTGTTCAAACATACATATAACAACCACTATATTTCACAATACATCTGCTCAATTCTACCAGCGTTCAGTCATTTTTAAATTCAACTTCAGAAAATAGCACATTATAGATTTCTAGCGTCAAGAAATCTAAAAACAATCACCTGGTTTTGGAATCAGGCTTTGTCACGCTAAAAACATTTTTTATAAAATAGTTTTATAGAAATAACTATTTTAAAGCTTTTCATTTGTGGCTCTGAAATAGCAGAATTATTTTATGAAAAGTCCAATGTGATTGAAATTAACTAGAAAATAAGACGGCTTTTTTCAAAGCTTTGTCCAACATTTCTTTTATACAAACCGTGTTACTCCATCAATATTTAAAATAAAAAACCTTTGGGAGCCGAACACAACATTTTCTTTAGTCAACACAACTGTCAACATATTGTGCACGAGATGCCAGTTGTCACAGTGTTGTAACACACTTGTTGGTTTGCCGTTGGTGCTGAATGACCATGTTCTTCTCATGAATGGTCTCCAGCAGGGCGGTGGCCAGAGACTTCAGGTCACTGATGGACTGAGGAGTGACGGGGAGACTGCAGCCATTCTCCTCAGACAGTAACAGCTCTTGTACTGAAAATATATTGTAAGAATCAATGAAAGGAACAGTTCTGTTTCTATAAACGTTATGTGTGTTACCTTGTTTTGCAGAAAGCACTCCTGTCAGAGCTCTGCTGTTGGCCTTTCCATAAACTTTGCAGTTTTTCTTGCTGTCTAAAGCACTCTGAAATAAACCACATTTAGACATACCTCAAATTTGCACGTCATTTTGAATGCAGAAACATTCACATGCACTTATTGTTGGTGTGATAAATACCTTGTACTTCATGACGTTTGATTTGAGGAGGCTGATCTCCTCCTGAAGCTGCATCAGACGCTCATGCAGATATCTACAAACCAGCAAACACTGTCCCTCAACATGATATAGACATAACATGCCACAGTGACAATATTTAAGCACCTTGAACAGGTAAAACCAGTTCGATGTGTTATTCTGTAAAGCAAATACCCATACAACACGGTCAACCAGAAAGTATTATGCATGAAATTACTGTTACTGTCTAGTTCCTGTAACTTCCTCAACTCACCACCAGAGGTCAGTCCCCCCACAACCGCATTCACATTAAGACCCAAACACCTGCAAAACTGCCCTATTGTTTTCCTTAGGCGTTATAGTTTTATTTTCTACATTTTTTGGGAAACTTTTAAAGCTAGAAATCTGGCACTTACATCAGATCTGTCAACCTTTAAAACTGGGCACAAGGTAACAGATGGTTGTGTAGATGGACTAAAAGTGCATACTTTTGTTTGTAATGACCAAATTTATATAGTACATATGTTGTTCCTAACAAAGGGGTAAATTAACGCCCACCATGTACTGTTTCCCTAGAGGCATCAGGTGGGTCCATCAGTCCTGCCTGCAGTAATATTTACAACAGTTGGGTGACACCTGTTCTCTTATGAGATTATTTATTAACCAGTTTCATGCTCTGCTTTGTTTGCTTTGCAGTGACAAGCCCTGCAGCTAGTGGCTGCTTATTACACAATGTTACTGATGGTGTAATTTCTCCATCTCTGTGCCTTTATCTTCAGCTGGTATTTAACTACATGTTGATGTTTTTGATTTAAATGTACTGGCTGTTGTGAAAATAAACTTTTCGTTTGTGGATTTTGGAAAGTGATTTATTGTTCCAAATATTGATCCTAATTTTAAGGTTTTCCACAATTTGTTTTTTGAGTCCTGCTATTGAAGCTAGTAAGGACAGTATATATAGTATATACAGTATATATAGTAAGTATATAGTGTAGTATGGACATACGGTTTACTATACTATCCACTCACCTGTTCTCCATACACAGAGCATCTATGTCCAGGATGCGGTTCTCGTGGCTACCCAGGATGTGGTTAATTTCCAGATTTAGCCTCTGGGCTTTTTCCTGGTACACATCGCGCTCCGCTCTTACATCCTGAAGTTCATCCGCGGCTGCCTTCAAGCTCTGTTCCAACGCTTCATTCTACAAGAACACAGCGTTATTCCTTATTCCAGACTTTAAAGTGTAAATAATGTATTTTAAAGCGCTAATATCTATGACACCAAAATATATCAGAGACATGATATACGCTGGGAATGAAATTTATATTTAAAGAGACAGTTAATGCAAAATGCAAAAGAACAGTGGCACCCATTGACTTTAATTGTATGGACATAAAACCACATGAGAGTGAGTAAACGATGGATTTATTTTGGGGGAACTGTCTCTTTAAACCAACAGGTGTGAACAAGCTAGACCGATGCACCTGTTCTCGAGCTCTCTCCAACTGCTGAACGAGATCTTCTCTCTCGTGGGCTGGAAAGTGACGGACCCCCACCTCCTCGTCCCCTAGACGCTGCTTTGCGATGGTCATCCTCAGCAGCTGTGGAATTAAAAGCGATATCTGTGCTAGTAAAACATGGACAGTAAACAAAATGCTCGAGGCCTCATAGCTTTTGTCCCTCTAGCAGTTTGAAATGAACCATGCAGACACCTGCATATGACTGAATCATGCTAAGAACAGCCGCATGCACTGCACCTTGTTATCGCCCTGCACTTCTGCCAAACGCTGGTTCAGCTCCTTCATCTCTTCATACAGCTGTTTGTTCTGCTCTCTGGAGCCTCTGAGCAACTGGGCCAGATTGACCTGTGATGAGTTTAACACATCAGTTCTACAGTACAGCTTATTTTTAAACTAAACACAATCACAGCTGTTTATACAACTGTTGCTATTACATTTATGATGAGAAAATTATAACATTCCTGTAATGGAAATTTGGAATATGGTCAGTGTCACTTATTTGATTAGTAACCATTAACAATCAGTATTTCTAAAGCAATACTCTACATTAGGAATTTCAATGTTGGTCCCCACTATGTATTTAGGAATACAGTCATATTTATATCAATAGTAGGTACAAAAAAGACATACCTGGTTTCTTTTTTCAGGAGGCAGAGAGGGATCACCTTCCTAATAATAAAAGAAATGTGATGCAAAACATTTTAATATCTCATACTATACAAACACTATCACACACACACACACACACACTATACTGCTAGTTTAGAGTACGCTTATTTATTCAATATAACTTTTGCAACTCTTTTATATTTTTCTGTAAAAAAATCAAAAGACATACTATGAGCTCTCTGTACTTTTTCTTCAGCCCTTGGTGGCGTTCCCGGAGCTGGTTGGCCATCAGTTTGAACTGATCCCGTTCCTGCTGGCAGGTGTCCAGCTCTTTGGATAAGATCAGCAGTGCCTCCTTTTTGCTCTCCAGCTTTCTCTTGCACACCAGGAACTGGGCACAGGAAGAAAACAATAGTGTTTATAAGCTTCAGATGAATGCTTGAGTCAGTTCCCACTGCAAGATTGAGAGGATGTGGGGTCTTGCGGTCATTTTTACTTTATTTTATCAGTTGTAAAGTTACCTTTACAGGTTAGCAAACTAACAAACCTAAAGTTTCCACACAATAGATTTAGACATCTAAGGTTCAATCATTTAATAATGTAAGAATATCTACTGAGTTTTAACCTACTTTTATTATAGTATGTAAACTCTGCCCTTTTCTAGGACCTAATACTTGGCTGGTTTCTTTTTACATCTTTTTGAATAAAACTGATAAAATGCAAATACAATAAAGATAGTTAACACTGTTAAAAAAAGAATAGACGGCTTAAAATTGCTCATGCATTGGTGTGTAGTTTGCTGTAACATGTCACAATGTAAGAGAGCAAAACTGTAGTTTAAAATAAATACTGTTAAGATGTGATTGATTTAAATAATATAAGCTTAAAACAGCACCCGTGGATCCTGACGTAGAAAACAACGATTTAAGTTAATCCCTTCCTGATAATGTCATGCCAGACCTTAAGCTTTTAAAGACAGTGAGTGTCATTCTACCTGTATTATTTGAAGAAGGACAAGCAGTCACATGAAGTAAAGTAAACACTGGGTACAAGTACACGTTTCTACGTCTGATAGGTACATCAATGCATCACATTAACAGTATTTACAGATTGCATTTTAACAATAATTAATACATTTATATTATAGTGCATCTATACAGATTGGCATGATTCAAGGAGTGCAGAAAAGCTTAAGGTATTAATATCGGTTTCCTACCTCATTCACCAAACCCTGCCAATCACTTTCGCTTCTTCTAGAAGGGTTCATTTTATATTCTTTAAAAACAATCTATCGTTTATTAAAAATACAATTTGTCACGGCGAAAGCATCTATTGCGTCGCGGAGGACACGATCACACGTTTCAGCAACATCACGTGCTTGTTTCCGGCTGTGATGACGACCAATAGCAGCGCAGGGGCGGGGTCAGGAATTTCTCATAGAGGTGGCCCTCGGGGTCAGCCATTACTCTGGGGTCGCACAGAAAACATATTACAAGTCACAGACATGCTATCGTAATATTTTGTATATATGAAGTATTTTTGATGCACAAAAATGATTACAATTACATTTACAAGTAAAAGATCACCAAATGATTATTGCTATAGATATAGAAATTGTTATAAATTACTTAGCCTCATGTTTTTCTAAACTATTTAATAAAACAAAACTTATGAATTATGGTTTCAAAGTAAATTTTATAGCTATATTTTCAGTGCTGCAAAAGTATTTTAATAGGACCGCAAAAGCACAGCAATTATGTCAATTATGAGTTTATTTATTTATTTTTATTTATTTCAAGCGAAAAAAAGAAAACTTGTTGTTTTAGCAAACCCTTGACAATGCCATCAGCAACTACATTAGTCTGGTTCTGTGATTACTGTGGTTTGAAGCAGATACATTTATTGAAACTCACATTCTTTATTATCAGCGATATTCATTTAATATTCATTATCACCGATATATGCGCTGTGTGCTAAAACATGTCACTAACTACCCACAATGCAATGCACAATGACATCATTGAAAAGTACTTTGTAGTAGTTTGCAGAAGGAAAGGTTATAATTTTTTTTCAGAAATGAGGAGAGGTTAACTGACAATCTGCAGTATCGTTACTGAAGCTCATTCCTGACTGGAGTAATAAGCCATTATGCAACTGCCCCATGATGCAAATGTCCCCACTCCCCTCTACACATACTATAGTTATTGTAGTGTAGTGCGTTGAGAAGACATAATGACCAAATGTAGTTTCAGCTATTGTGAATTTGTGAGAATTTAGTTGAAGAGAACTTAATTTATGTGAATGAGACCAAACAAGGATAGGCAAAAGAATCAATGTGCTGTTAATTTATTATAATTTATAATAATTTATTATAATTGTTTTCAAATGTACATTCAGTATATAGGAATTGTCAGCTATAGCAACACAACTAACAAACAGATCCTCTCTTTAAAATAATAATAACAATAAATAATCATTTATGGCTTTAATTTTTACAATGGCAAAGCTATTGAGGGTCTCTGCTGAATAATAAAACTGCTAACCCATGTTTGCAAGTCAAAACAGCACATTAGTTAGCTTAAAGATGACAATTTCTGAAGTCCACAGTGTCTTGGATTAACCTGAAGCCCGAGTCCCCACCTTTGGTGAACCTAATATATATTATGAATATACCTGAAAGAGCACTAATATGATTAAACAGTCAGATAATTTGTAACATTTGCATACACCATTAATTCGGACTTAAGTAGAAAATGTTGCATAATTGTATAGCTTTTTCAAGACAGAAGCATCATGTTTCAGCCTTTTTGTTGACAAAACATTACATTCATAAGTATTAAGGTTACATGTATTGAAAGAGAGACGTATACTAAATATCGCCATGTGTCTCTTAACTTCATTTGCTATAATCGACTAAAATGTGTTCAAACACCTTGGTTTTGCCTTTGAAGCTGGTTGCCAGCACAAAGTCACGCTGGTCTGTAGATAGTGCGGTAAATGATCGTGGCCATTGAACATACACATCTCTGAACTTCATAAATTTCTGGTTCTCCTCATCCCATCTGAAGATATGAGAGAACGTGTAATCACTGCTCAGAATCAAATAGTGCTGGTCTTTGAAGTTGACAGGCTGTAGCACCGTGGCTCCACGTGAAGGGAAGCCCTGTACTTCTTCAAAGTGTTTGCCCGACCACCTCATGACTTTCGAGTCACCAATGTAGCAGGCGAGAGCGAGGTGGAGAACATCATTAATCCTGAAGGCCTTCACACTGACAATGTCATCCATGTTTGGTATCTCATCATGAAGAACAAACTTCTGGGTGCTTTTGTTCCACTGGTAGATAACAGGAACCTGCGAGCGACTGATTAGTATGAGGACAGCCTTGCCTTCTAAATCCAAAAACTCTGCATCTGTGTCTCGATACCACTCATGAAGAAACTGGTACGGGTAGAAACCAGTTTCGTTCCATTTAAAGAGAGTTGTCATCCCAGCTTTGGAACTGTCCACAATAAGGAAGAACCAGTCTTCTCCAATCTGAAAGACCTCAATGTCATTTGGCTTGGACACGTTAAGCATTTCGACTGCTTGAAACTTGACGAATTTATTCTGTGCTTGGTCATATCTGTAGACAAGGGAGCCATCAAAGAGCTGGGAAACGATGACAAACGCCTGCTCGCTGATCAGAACAGACCTGCACCCAACAACAGAGCGACCTGAAATGAAAGTATAAAAGTCATATAAATGTCTATACATCACTCATTGTAAAAAGAAAACCCAATATAGGCCTAACAGTGTCAAACCTGTGATAGTATCAAAAGGTCTGAAATTTGTCTCAATGTGATCCCATTCCATGATTATGCAGCTGTCTGAATTGGGAACTGCCATAGCAGCATATATATCATCTTTGTGAAAGAAGATGTCTGCCGACATGGATTGTGTATTTATTATCTGATGCTGAACAAAATCTGCAGGGCAAAAAAAACAAACACACAACATTCATTCTCATGCATAACTTCCATGTTTGTAAAGACCTTTTTTAATAATCTGATGGATCAAAAAAAAACAGGTAATCTAAGCAGGTAAATTTAGTTACCTGTGGAGACACACTTGCTGTGTTTTTCTGGGACATCCTTTAGAAGGACGCCCTTCATGCTTGATGGCCCGGCACAGTAAACATCTGAGATTGTGGCATTGGATCTCTTTAACCAGAGCATCAACCACATGGACTCACAGTCACACTGAAACATGTTCCCTCGCAGGTCTCTGATAATCAGTAAAATAATCAATACAAATTATTTGCTCTACAAATAAACAAATCAATATTGATCCACATTATGCAATATCATTGTTTCCCAAGATACAATTAGCCAACATGTATGTAGTCTTGGTAACATGGTGCACAAGTAAGTAAGTCAAAAACTTACAGCTCAATCAAAGAGCGCAGATCAGAAAAAATACCTCTGGGCAGAGTTTTCATATTGTTGTTTGCCAATGATCTGTAAGACATTAGACATTTACAATGATTAATTTATATTAGGATACATCAATTTTTTCAGAGAACTGTAAAGTGTGCCTAAAAAAAGAAATAAAACTAGAGCTGATAATATTAAGGGTGTCAATAAATGTGCATGTTAAACAATATATTAAAAACATGAATTATAAATCCTAAACTACTCTAGATTAACAATACATAGTATTCTTATTAAGCATGTATCAGTTATTTGTAAACATATATTAACTTGTAAATGCAAAATGTAAAAGCTTGTAAAAGCTTGCCTTTCATAATCAAAAGTAATGTGAATTGACTTTTTCTAGCATAATTGCTTTTTCAGACTTCCTGTAACTGATACAGTTTAATGATTTGTGCTAGGCTTTAATAAATCTTGTATTTTGATAAGTACCTTCTATTCTGACCTTGTTGTTTGCCCTTATGTTTTGTTAGTCTTCGTGTTTTCTAAATAAATAATATAAATTTGGCTATGACTTCACTTTGCCTCGCTGAATGTTACATACTCACAGATGTGTAACATCACGTAGTCCTCTGAAGGCATATTTGCTTATGTCTTCAATCTTGTTACCTTCAATGAATCTAATTTGTCAAACAAAATAAACACAACAACGTTGACCAAAAAAGTTTATTTCAGTAGATAAAGAAAGGCTATTAGTATGAAGGGCAATAAATAATGTGTTCCTACATAAGAAATGCTTTATAAATGAAGTCTAATGCTGTTCCAGCCTTTTACAGTGTATATTTTATATTACATTACATTATATTATATACAGATATTATTGAATTAAACATTAGTGTTTTAAATAAGCTGTCAAACACTTACAAGTACTCAAGGTGAGGAAGACCAGAGAATGCATCCTCCTTTATGGCAGAAAATGAATTTGAACTAAGAAGACTAGAGGGAGGTAAAAGATTTTGCAAGGATTTTGAAAACTCCTATGAAAATCTAATAAATAACATTAAACATTAAAAAAATACATTTTAGTATCCAGAAATTACACATTTCTGTGTCAAAGCATAACAAAGTATACGTTGTTTATGAATGTATTCCTGTGTTGAGCACATAACATGGTGTGTGTGATGCAGATAAACAGGCAAATTCATAAGTGATGCACCGGTGATGTAAGTGATGCACTTACAGTAACTGCAGTGAAGGCATGAGTGAGAACATAGCCTCTTTGATTTCTGGAAAAGTGCAATTAACAAGACTCCTATATAAACAATAAATAAAAACATCGAATTAATACACTGACGATTAATACAGTAATCTGGTACTTCTTGTTTTGCAGCCTGCACCAACCACTGCGCATTCAGTGCATGTACTGTTTTACAATACAAATATGTTTATATGTAATATTTCGTCAGGTTTAGTATTACAATGCGATAAAATAAACTGTAACATATCAGACTTACAAAGAGTTGATGTCACTCGGTATAGATCGCGGGATAGACGACGAACCGACGCAAATGATGGAATCGGTCGTACAAGTGCATCCTGGCGGACATTTAAATATTCGCTTTGATCGGGACAGTTGAAAGGAAAAAGACAGCAGTATAGCCAACAAAATAAACCTGCGATTGAAAGATAACTTATCGTTTGTATGATCCATGGCTTTGAAGCTGGCTCGAACACCGAAAGCTGTCCTGTCCCGCACCAACTGCAGCGTGAAGGACCGACTTCAGCAGGTCTGATGCAGTCAGCGTTTGGACCGTCCCAACAGAAGAGGCCTGTGGTCCAATGAAATAGCCAGCCAATAACTGTCGATCCACAATCACTATTCGTGTCTTTATTTACATGTCTTTAGATATTAACACGTGTTATGTAGATAAAGGCCAAGGACCGTGCAAATTATTTAGCTTTAATTATTGTTTTTAACTCTCTCTTCTTTCTTTATTACAACTGAATGCATTAGAAACTTTTAATGTCATAAGCGTCTTACACAGAAGATTTGTCTTGATGCTTCTATATATGTGGAGCATATCTGAAAACACACAAGTTTATCTTGGCAATAAAACGTGGGCAAATTTAAGACATGATGCATGATGTAATGACACAGCATTTTATTGAATGAATGGCTTCTGTGTATTCTGTTACAAAAACACAAGACACTGTAGTTCACTTTTGTCCTCTTCCAATGTAGTCAACCATCTTATAGTGGTCATGATGCCCATGATGTAATTGTAAAATGTATATATCTATACAGTTCATATTGCAATATGTATAATAGGCGATGTGACTGGGCTCTATGTGTACCGTTAATTATTTAGAGACATATCTTATTTCAGCATATAAGCACTTTCTGTATGTATATGATCAGGGCAGTTGCTTAATGAAAGATTTATGACAATAAAATAACCTCTACGCTATAAGGTTAAATTTCCTATCTCTTCTCAAGTGCTTTTTGTAGGAGACAATATGTCACACATCTCTGGAATGTCAGATTTAAATTCCTTATAGGTTGCACTCAAAAACACTCCCTCATGTTATTCCAAATGCACGAGATAGGAAATTTCGAAAAATGTCGACGCTACCTTTTTCCTTTAAAAGAACAAAAAAATAAAGTGGTGGGGATCAAAGCTGTCTGTCACTTTCAAACATAAGAGTGAGTAAATGAAGACAACATCTGGGTGAGATGTATAGGTGACATAATTACCTTTATCTTTATAAACAAAACCAAAGTCATTAAGACTACATCTAACGTGGCTTCTCATACCCTTCTAGATCATTCTGTAAAAAGACCCCTTTGTTGTCTTGCGTCCTACACAATGCATTGAAGACCACCCACGCCATATGCCTTTGTTTATAACAACTATAATGTGTGTTTAAAAAATAATTACGATCCCTCGCGATTTCTGCCCAAATTAAACATTTTGCAAACCATTCCCCACCTTTACGTTGCACACCCCCCACAAAACGCCTAAAAACGAAAATCCCAGAATGAAATCGTCGTGGGGTAGAGCGGCGCGTGCCGGGCGACGTGATGACGCAACACTCGTTTTGCCGTGTATCTTGGGAAAATAACATAGCACGCTAGCACGCGCAGGAAGAGAGACGAATCGATAACCTCCGCAAAACGAAAGTCTTCCTCCCGATTATAGTCTTCATTCACCCCATCAAACGGCTATTAACCGGGCGCGGGCACGACCAAAACCCTCATTTAGTTGTCCGAAAAAACACTAAGTGTTCCCAGAGTTTGTTGTTCGCCGTATTTGTCGGCTTGTTGGATATTTAGCGCGTGTCGCTGTCGAGTTCACGGAAGAGGTGGGTAGTTATATTTATTTACCTTTCTTATGATACTATAAACATCCTTCGCTTTTTATTGGGTCCATCACATGTAGGATTCATGTATGCAACTATAACCATGAGCAGAAAATATGGATAAAGTGTAACGTACAAGCAGATGAGTAGAGAAGTCGGGATTTCAAGCCGGTTAAGTTCAGCGGGGACCGCTAGCTTGTGTCTATCATCTCGCCTCTTATATGTGTATATGTGCTGTGTGTTTTTGTTAGTTCATCCTCGTACCCGCTTCAAATAACGAAGGCGATCGACTTTGCATTCACAAGATAACGGGAACTCCGCATCCAGCGAGGTAACAGTCGACGGCGGTGTAAAGATGAGTTACAAGCCGATCGCGCCCGCACCCACCGGCTCCAACCACACGCCACCAGGTGAGTTTCATTGTGCTCTCTGCCTGGGCGTTTTTACACCTAAAATATGCATTTGCGGTATTTCATATCCATCTTTTCGTCCGCAACGCTGTTAATCCAGGGAAAGGTCAGTGAACCTACTGCAAAAGAGATCAGATGAAGGGATAAAGAGAAGGAGTTAAAGGAGCGATAGCCATCTGTCTTGCTCATTAAACAAATGTGGCACAGTGTGTTTTAAACCGCATCCTATTGCGTTTGTCTTCAAACTCAACAGGGGTGTTTTTGTCCCCGAGTGAGCCATGCCATCACACCTTGTATTGAATTCTGGTTGTATTTTTCTTCCTTTTGTGCTGGGTGGCGAAATGTCATTGGTTGAATTTGCCCTTTTAAAGGTTGCTTGTTTTGTGACTGGTGCTTTCTTCTATAGGATCCTGTGGCTCCTCTCCATCACTACCCTCCTCTTCAAACTTCAGACCAGCATTCAGTGACTTTGGTCCGCCATCAATGGGCTTTGTACAGGTAAGTTCTTTTATTAATCGCATTGGGTTTATCTGAATTAATATCTTTTAAGCCATCAGCATCTCCCGTCCATTTATTTTGTCTTTCTTATTTGTACGTGTTGTAGTTTTATTAACACAATTTGTTCCTCATTGTGTAAGCATGTTCCAGGGCTGATCGTTTACTTTAAAATATTAATAATATTTAACAGTGTGCCACACTTTTGTGGTCTTTCTATGAGGTTATCACTCAAAACATTTTTCCTCCAGCCAGTAAAAGTGTCCCAGGGATCTACCTACAGTGAGCTGCTCTCTGTAATTGAGGAGATGAGTCGTGAAATACGGCCCACCTACGCCGGCAGCAAAAGTGCCATGGAGAGACTAAAGAGAGGTACTCAAAACCAGTTTATCTCTTCTATATAGTCTAAAAAAGAATCAGTATTCCAACCGAATTCACTTCAGGTACAGTGGGACTGCAAAACCTGTTTATTGGTTAAAAATAGGCGAGGTTATTATTTTTGTTATTGCTGTAATATAGTACATTATATTACATGGGTATTTCTAGACCATTTTGTCATGTATTTAAAATATTAAGTGCAGAACGGCTTCCTCTTTTCTTTAGAGTTATAATAAATGTTTCTGTTAGCCGTCGCTATTAATGTTCAGCACTGTAATGTCTGTAATGTGTTTGTCTTTCATCAGGTATCATTCATGCACGAGCTCTCGTCAGAGAGTGTCTAGCAGAGACAGAGAGAAGTGCTCGCACATAACACCCACCCACCCACAGTCCCCCTCTGGTACTCGTCTCCCATTGTTCTGTCTCATAAGAAAGGCTTTCTTTCTCGGCCAAGCTATTTACACCAATATTTTATAACTTTTCTTATTGATCTATTTTGTCCGTTATGCATAGCTCAGTCCCCGATGTACCTCTTGTGGCGATATTGCAAATAGCATAGCAATTTTTTAAGCCCAATTTTTGCAATTCTGTATTTAAATAAAACAAAAATAAACAATTTGTCAATTTTTCCACTGTAATGCTGTATGTATTTTTGTGCTTGTGAAAAAAGGGAAAAGTTATTTATTCAAAGAGTTTGATTTTCTGTCAAATTGTTGCGGTTTAAACATGTATTTCAAAGGCATTGTGAAAAAATGTTTATTTGTAGTGATATAGGCATAATTGTGCAGTACACAAAAAAGGGAGAGTATACGTTTTCTGCTTTTTCGATTGTAAAGTACATACTTATATGTGCTGTCACAGTGCTAACATATTCCATTTCTTTGTTTTAAAAAATAAGCGTTCATACAAAGACTAATTAACAGTGAGGGTAACAGCAATAACATTAAAAAAACAAAATAAATACAAAACGCAAATGTGGGGATAAAGCGGTAAAAATTCTGCTTAAATTGGCATTTTGTTGTCTTTAGATTGTCTTTAAGTTTGTTTCATTTAAACTGCCCTTGTTGGAGCACTGACCTAAACTCAAACAATTCTGGGAGATTTTCCACCTATACAAAAACGTGAGTATACAGTTAAGGCATTAAGTCAGCATTTACCAAATCCTGGTGTTCCCGTTGGTGACTCATTGAAAATGTTGCCTTTTCCAGAATAATTCAGTCCACTCATGATAACTCCTTATCAGTGTTTGGTATCTTCAGAAGAAATGGATGACCAGTCTCTTCAAAGCTATGCAGTATATAACAATGTAATCCTCACTTTAATATCAATTTATCAGCAGAACATAAATATAATAGGGTGGGTTTGCTTTGGGCATGTCTGCAGAAAGAAAACCAATGGTGTTCGTGATACATGAACTTGTGAGGGATACATTTATAAGAATTCATGTGGTCCAAGATAACAATGGCCTCACAATCACACATCTCCTTCTAATTGGAAATTCCGAAGTTCACCTTTGTTTCAGCCCTAAACAAAAAGAAATACAACGCAAGTTACTTAACTGATAAACATTTTCTGATAAACAAATACAGGTAGAAATGGGGTATAAAATGCTTTGTGGTCACATAAAGAACTTAGTAACTGTAATAATAACAGTCCCTCAAAATCAGAACACAATGGTCACCAGAAACATCTTGATACCAGCAGAAAATTGAACCAATGAGATGAAGGACTGAACTTACAGTAGTAGCTGTAGCAGAAGCTTTGCTACTGTAGCTGAAAAGATTCTTGTAGCGTCCCTTCTCCTCTTTCTGTTTTTCCCGGATACGTTCTTCCATTGCTTTTAATTCCTTTGCAATTGAGGATTCGAGTGATGGGTCTAATGCAACCACCTTGGCAAAGTCAGCCCTCGCCTCTGCCTCATTCCATACGGCTGCGTGTGCTTTCCCACGTTTGAAATATGCTTTCAGGTTATCTGTTGAATAGGCAAGAGTATAGAAATGCAGATTATAAATGCTGTCACTGAAGAGCACAATCATGTTTACACCTGTTGAGTCTCCAACAGCACAACACACTCTTCCTTTATAATCAACAACTTAAATTCTGTTTCATATCCAGTTATTTGGCAAGTAGTGATTGAGGCTTATTTTGCTTCCGTCCCTGATCTCTGGGTTTATTTTTATGTACTGACTGTATGACTGTACAGTAACACATTTGAGGTGGCTGGATGTTATTGCAACTAGGTAGTTAAACAGCATGTTTTTGCATGTGACTGATTTGTTGCTTATTTAATAGAATTATGTAAGTTATATATGTTATATATGCTCTGGTGTTGACATTTACCATCATACTTATTGATGATAGAAGAGCAGTGGTCCAGAACCTCATAGTACTGGCCCTGGAGATGTTTGCACTGGCAGTAGTTGAGGAGGAGAGGGGTGATCATGTGGTCGAGTTTGATCCATGACTCATCACCTGGTCGCTCCTAAAAACAGATGTTTAAGGAACTGTGTAGACTGATCAGACTACACTGACTACAAACAACTTCATTCTTTGTGAAAACAATTATGCTTGATGTTTGCAAAATAAAAACTCAGTTGTCCTTCTGAACAGTTTAGGTTCTATTAATGCTTTGTATCTATTAATACAAACCTTCATTTGTAAACTCTTAAGGCAGGCTATGGCATTGTAGTATTTCTCAGCAGCTGCTGCAATGTCTCCACTCTTGAAAAGCGAATTTCCCTCCTCGTGGATCTGTGGTATGGCTCCCAGTTTCTCCTCATCTGTCATTGCCCATATTTCCATTTGGAAAGAGCCAGGGGCCAAGACCTTGGAAAGATGATAGAACATTATCACAAATATGAACCAAGTTTTAATGAAACTTATCAATACCTACTTTGTAATTAATCCAGTATATTATCTCTTTTGTTATTAAATCAGTAATTATACCTCAATTGTAGCACCATCCCATTTGCAGAGACTGACACCTAAATCTTGCAAACCTATCTGGTCTAGCAGCAGTAAAATTGCAACCCTAAAACATAACAGGATGCTGTTACCTGTAGCAACTCCAGAGTGAAAACAAGAGGCTGGGGATTGGTCTGCAGTTTATCCAGGTCTGGATAACCCATCGAATGATGCGAGTGAACCTGGGCTATTCCACAGCAGTGTCTCTGTCCTTCCAGTGGGTCTTTTCCTATGCTGATGTTGCGTAGTGACATTGAAACGTTTGGGTAGATTGCTGTATGCTAATACAGTACAAACAACAATTAAATAACAAAATAAGAAATATTCTTAGAAATATAAGACAATTTTGAAAAGATTAACGCAGTAATTGCTCATTTCTGTTAAGAAAGTATTTGATTACAGACCCTGACATCACAGGTGAATTCAGCAGTTTCACCTTCCTTCATAGTGATTACAATTTGCTCCCAAACAGGAAGTTTGAACTTCTTTCCCAGTATGAGCTCCATAGGTTTGCTGCGACCTCCCATGATCCTGGAGTCATCCAACACAGTCCCGTCACAAAGGCTTGTGCGGTAATGAAACTTCACCTTTTGAAAAGAGGTTTGCTTTTAAAAGAGTAATTATTACCATGTATTGTGCTATATTTCACACATCATCAGGGAATGAGCTGTATTAGGAAACTGATTAATTAGGATTCATATATATTTAGGAGAGATGCACAATGCAATATTATAAATGCACAGTTGGTTTTTTTTTTTAATTACTTTATCAAACAACTATTGATTACAATATTAGGTATGTAATATTGCGAACAATGTTTTTCCAATGCATTTCTGACAAACTGTATTTTGTACAAATTAATTGGGAAGCATTTAATTATTTTACCCAGAGAAAAACATTGGATATGCAACAGACATTATTATTGTAGTTAATTATCATTATCATACGGATTAACTATCCGTATGTTATTTTGGCATTTTTCATGCTATAGCCGATGGTTTTAAATGCGTAAATATCTCTTAATATTATACAAATAGTATTTATTATACAAATTATTTTCTACCTTTCACTCGTAAGACTGGTTGTCATGCCACTGCATGTCTGCGGTATCAATAAATACACGCCAATGTTGCGGGTTAAACCTTATTATGATATAATTGTTATATTGTCTTTGCATAACTTTTACTCAAATAGGAAGATCCTCTGTTTTCTCCCTTCTTAGACCCCTGTTTATGAGACCGCCTGTATGGACTTCTGCATCAGGAATGAAGCCCGATGGTTAGCTATCATGGCTAACCGAGAAAACGCAGCATTGTTGCATAAACAGAACACAAATCAATATAATTTTCCTCAATATGCATAACATCTAAGGATTTCAGATCACGTTGCATGTCTCGTGTTATGTTTAGACCGAAACAAGCGCATGTAATTGGACTTAACAAACGAATGAAACTGATCCAGCTAGCTTTGCGATCTCACTTTGACTCGTTACAGAATTAAACACAGTTTCACTTCCTCGAGATTTTCTGTACATTAAACATCCACAAGACCTCACATTACCTTTGTACCATCTGGGAACGATGAAATCTCTCCTTTTCCCGGAGAGATGACTTTTTTAACGATACCATCCGCTTTGAGCTTGATAGCAAGTTCCTCCATGATTCTTCAAGATGTATAACAGCGTCTAGATGGCGCTGCTAGCAACAGCATCACGACACCCGGGCTGTTTATTTAACCATAATGTCATTAATGTAAACCCATAAATATGCAATATCACATCTAATGTAAAGATTAACAGAAGGTTTACAGTGTGATATATTTCGAGGAGAGAATTACCTTCTGTTTATAAGACATAAAAGACACTCTGTTTTAAAGTCACACGTGTATGTTTTACAGTAATTGTGACATCAAACGCGCTCAACCAATCAAATCAATTTGATTTGTTTATGATTTTATTTAATTTCTATTCTAAAATCATTTTATTTAATTATTTAATTTTCATTATGTTAAATAACAAACAGTGTTTGTCTTCCGTTATTGTTGTTAGTATGTATCTTATAGGTATTTGGTAAGTATCTATAAACAGATATTGTAGTATAATCAACGTGCATATGAAAAGGTATATAATATAACTTATTAACGAATCTACGACGTCCAATCAAATTCCAATGGCTTTATTGTTCCTAATAAGTTTACAATTACAGTCAATTAAAATAAGCAATTTAAGAAATGTATTTATATGAATTAATTTTTTTTGTTTTTGGCTCACGAAATCCTTCGTAAGGGGCGTTTCATTGTGACGCACGTGCTTCATTTACACGATGTCCTCAGTCTCTTATAACTAGTTGTTGAAATGATCAACAACTAGTTACACTCACTGTACACTCACATCACACTCACTGTGATTCGCACCCTGTTGTATATCAATGCGGTTATGCGCTCCACCCGTCTGCAAATACACTGATTTTGAGAAGTGCAAATAAAAGTCATCTTACGTTACAATCAAGTCAAAACAACGCCGGGTTTCCTTCTATATATCTTTTGTTGTTTTCTTTGTGGCAGTACGCATGCCTGAAAACTTGTATCCTAAGCTACGTACTGGGAACCTGGTTTCACCGCGGCTGCTTAGGGGAAAGTCTCCGGACACTGGGCAGAGATGTCCTGCATACAGCGCAGAACCGCGGCTTGCGTAGCGCACCGATGCAAAGACGTCCTTCGTGACCGAGCAAGTGCTTGCAAGTCCGGCTTGTCAATGAAATGGATATGCAAGTGAAGTACAACGTTACTTAAACAGAACGGGGCTCATTCTCAGCATGCGTAACGTTTTATTGCAAATTGACGTAGCTGTTTCACGTTGATATTTTAATGGTGGGTTATAAAATAATACAAAAGTTTATGATAACCCAAAGTATCTACGTATGTACTATGGCACTGATGATATCTATACTGTTGTATGGATAATTATAACCAAAACGGGTTAATCTGGTGTTTTGCTCGTTTGATTTCTTCTGTCTTTCCATCATTTGAACCTCCCATCCCACGAGCTCTGGACCCGCCCAGCTGATCCCGCGATCCGCCCATATCTCAGCACCACCGCCTTTCATTCGCTTAACCATCTAAAAATGCAAAACGCGGTATTTTATGGGTCGATCCCACGCATGCGCACATCCGATAGTTTTGTTTGAAGGAGTTCTCGTAGCCAGGGAAGACTGGACTGAATTTGCCCGGAAAGAGTGGCTTCACCATAAGGTTGCCGACTAACATCATATTTTAAGAGAACCTATGAGTGGAAACCACTCGTTTTTAAACGACAGTTCTTATCTAAAAAGTGCATAGTTGCTTGATGCATCGCCATCGCAATGTTAGGGCATTATCCAAACGTGGAAAAATCGCAGCTTGTCAGCTACGTGGAGGATTACTTGGAATGTGTTGAATCGCTTCCTTTGGACATACAGAGGAATGTTTCATTGTTACGCGAGATCGACACAAAGTATCAAGGTAAGCGAAACATTTGTGAGAGGTGCCAGTACGATATGATGAGCATATCAGTACATTTACATCTAATACGCTTTGTTATGTAGACCGATGTTTGTTTAATCTCTTAATTTGTATGTTTATTTAACGTCTTAGTGTTTCTAGCGCTCGTTGTGTTTTAGTTAATTGTTTTCATTCGCATATGCAGCTATGTTTGTTCAAGCAACATTATATGCTACCGATCAGCCATTTTGACTAGTGCATACTATGTACTGTTGTTTGGCTGCGCTGTTTCTTAACGCATCGCTTTAGTTACCATAGTATCTGATACATTACGAAGTAATGGTGCTTTCTGTCGCCGAGCGTTTTGTTCGCATGTAGCTGAAACGGCTGATCGATGCCGACGCTTAGTAATGCCTTACAGTTGTGGTTTGCTTTGGAGGACTTAGATGAACGTTATCGTGCATTTGTCTTGTTTTTATATGCAAACTGTTTATTAAACGCCTCCACCTACTATTCGGTACCTCGTGTCTTTATGGTGCAAAGAAGCCCATATGCTCGTGCAGGTTACTACTGTTTTTGTTACACAACGGTATGGGAAGCGATAGAGCAACCCAGCCATGCAAAACAACAAATAATCGACTGTAGTGCGTTAAAGTGTCGCTTGGTTAAAGGTATTGGGCGTGCACGGGTTGCATCAGCAAAATTTTAAATGTGATTAATTGTGATTTGGAATCGATTTATGCTTCTCTGTTTTCTGTGCCGATCAGAGATCCTCAAGGAGGTGGATGAGATCTATGAAAAGTACAAAAAGGAGACGGACAGTGGGCAGCGCAAGCGGCTGCAAATTCAGTTGCAGCGTGCTCTCATCAGCAGTCAGGAGCTTGGAGATGAGAAAATCCATGTGGTCACACAGATGATGGAGGTCGTGGAAAACCGCTCACGTCAGATTGAGGCCCACTCGCCCTGCTTTTTGGAGCCAGGAGACACAGAGCGACCCGCAGAGAAGGTGAGGCACGACCCGGCCAGCACCTCTGCAAACGTCATGCCCGAGCGCTCTTCGGCACGGCGACCCAGACGCCAGCGCAACAGTGAGAGCCGCGACACTTGTCATGGTGCCAACGGAGCCCTGGAAGACCTCGGCGAAGAGCCTCCACAGCAGCCCCGTGAGAAGAAGTCCAAGTCAGCCAAGAAGAAGAAGCGCTCCAAGGCCAAGCAAGAGCGAGACGCATCTCCAGTGGAGTTCACCATAGATCCCAATGAGCCCACCTACTGCCTTTGTGAACAGGTGTCCTACGGCGAGATGATTGGCTGTGATAATGAGCAGTGTCCTATTGAGTGGTTCCACTTTTCCTGCGTTGGACTCACCTACAAACCCAAGGGTAAATGGTATTGCCCCAAATGCAGGGGTGACAGTGAAAAGACTATGGAAAAAAGCGCAGATAGGGCCAAGAAGGATAGACGGTCCAGGTAGTGCCTTACAGAAGATGTTCTATGTTAATATTAAAGATTGTTTAAGTGAAAGTATGCCTGAATGGGGACTGGCAATTGTTTTGTGTTTAACTTATGTTAAGGTTCTCCTCATGAACTTGGGTGAAAAGTTTCCAAACAGGTGCTGTTGTTGCTAATGCATTTGGATGGACGGTAAAGCGACCAACAGACTTCATTAACCTTGGAAACACAGATGTTTAAAATACTGCCAATAATGTCCTCAAGACAGTGAAGAGTTACTTTTATTTGTTGGTTTCAGTAAGCCTCAAAAATTGGTTGGTTGGTCACCCAGTCCAGGGTAATAAGTGTTTTGTTAAAAAAAGAGGCACATGATCAAAATGCACAACATTTTGTCCACATTCTTGGCATTATTTTTGTTCTTTCATTCCACTTTTTAGCAAATATATATATAAGAAAACACCTCTGAAATGTCTTCCAGTGAAAGAACAAATTCACTTTCTTTGTTACAATTTTGGAGTGATGTTTGTGTTCATTTTTAAGTTTCATCTATTTAAATAAATCAGTGCTTGTTATGTCTCTAACCAGCTTGTTGTAGTTATATAGCAGTGGCAAATTGGTTATATACTGTACAATACAAACCATATTTTATCGTCAAACAATATTCTGTGTATAACAAATATAGGAAGTATTTGAGTATATGATAATTCAGTAGGAGAAGCTATACTATACCATTTTAAGTTTGGACACACTGAATTTGTTTCTACTAATATTAAAGACTTTTTAATCTAGACAATTATGCTTAAGTGCTTGACATTAGAAGCATCTAAACTGTGCCTTTAGGATTTTAAGTAAAAACAAAGGACGACAGTCAAAAAATGCCCATCTTAAATGTGAACTTTTTACATACAGAGAAAACATGCGAGTTAGATACCTTATGACAATTAAAATGCCTAAATTTAAAACACTCAATCTAGGTATAGTTTTGGTTTTTTTGAAGAAGCTAAAATACAAAATCTTAAATGATAAAAGTTGGTGTGTCCAAATTGTTGACTGGTAGTGAGACAATAGTGTTATAATTACGGTTGCAATGGGATATGATGTTCTTTATATATTATCTGTGTAAGAAGGCCTTTATAGTCATTGTGTTCTAATTAAATGTGAAAAAAAAGTTTTTTAACCTGTAACTGTTACTTTTTCTTTTTTGTGACACAAAAAGGATGTTAGGTAATAAATCACCTAACGGTCTAATGTTTAGTTGAAGAGTATAGACAACAGTCCTCCAGCAGATGTCACCATGAAGTAAAAGCATCAAGTTCTCCAAGGTAAGTCTGACCTGTGAAGTTTTTATTGATCTCAGCAGAATAAGCTGGAACAAGGAATAATATTTCTTCAAAAGCAACAACTGAACTATGCTTATTTGCTTTTCGTGAATTGTTATAATTGTTTAATAAAGTTGGCTTGGCATTAAAGTCATTATCGTGTAGAATATTTCAGGAAAATATAACAATATTTAAGTCTAGTTATCACCCTTGTTATTTGTTGTTGCTTTTTGGGGGCAGTGACGTTTTGTTTAACAACAATTACTTGTTTTTTGTTGTTGTTGTAAAGCATAAATGTTCAAAGTGTTTAATAACTTTTAGAACCGTGGCGCTGTAGCGTTTTGACCTTCATATGATTGTTAATAATACCATTAGACTGTATGTAGGACACACGAGATCTGTTTTGTGGTTTAGTAGATCCTGGCTATAATCTTTAATAGTGCTTCAATAGAATCAGCACTATTGCAAATATAATTTAGTCACGTGAAAAAGGATTTTAAATTGATTAGAATAAGAAAAAGTTCAAAGCAACATTTTTCTAAGACATTGTGACGGTGTAAAGTATAACGTACATATTTAATACAGCTAACTATTAGGTCACCAGCTCTTTCAGCCATGACAAATGTTGATCATTACTGGTGAATGTATATTTGTTCTGGGTTAAACAGTAATCGGGATTACTCTATAACCTAATCTGTTTAGAGTGTTCTGTAGTTCACTGGAATGTTACCTAAGTATCAACCTTCATGAACATTTGGCTTTGTTATGTTATGCTAACCTGGGCATGTGGGAGTGTGATGAAATGCCAAACAATCGCAAATCCTGGGTCAGCATTTTAAAAGAGTCGGTCATGTTCTCTCTAGTGATACTCAAATCACTAAGCAAGAGAAAACACCCTGGGAACTTGATAACGGAAACCCGACACAAAAGCTCAGATGCCCTTTTTGTGTTCTGAGAAAGCAGTTGCATGATCATGGGAGTCTTAAAGAAAGCAACCTCACACAAATGCAAACCAGGCCAATTTCAGATTTATTTACAGATAGCAATTCACAAACTTACGTTTGCCTCCTCCTCAAAACTGGTTTTACTAATAATAAACTGTGGGCTATTATGTTGCCACCATTTTTGGCAAAGTTAAAAACTATTAATCGTGTAGGGCTTTGTATCCATCAATATTTAATTTATTATGCACATTTTCATGTTTTAATTTATACAATTAACAATTTATTCATTTGTTGTTATTATTTAACAATTGCTGGTAAAATGATGCATTTGAAATGTATTTTAATGTCGTAACCATGGGCAGTGTTTGCATTCTAGCAAGAAAACAACTGATACAGGCATAGCGCGACCTATCATCACTTATTTCACGTCCACTCTATTATTTTCTTTACGTGCAAAGTATTCAATTGCATTGAGCTAATAGCTGACAGTCAGCTCGGCTTTCCAAATTTCACCTGTTGCGAGGTTCATGCACCACGCTCGCCATGTTTTGAAGGCGGCCTGTAGGTGGAGTCAGGAAAACATCTGCTGATCCACTTGCGCACGGTCGCTGCGCTTCACGGAGCGTCCAATCTGATGCGCCGCACCGGACACCAGGCACAAGGCATTAGGGACAACCTCACAGAGCATGACCGTCTCCGGAACGAGTTACGGCTGTGAGTCTGAAACCCAAACCTGCAGCCTACACGAATGGTCAATGGTGTACAAGTTTCAAGAAGAGACCGAATGGGAGGCAACCTTGTAGTGCGCCAAACGAAGACGTGAATTAAAGGGGATAAGACATCTGCGCTTTATGGCCGGAAAACATCACCAATGAATGCAGTGATCGATCAAGTCACCGCCGAAGAGGCCTCGATGCTGGCGAGCTGTCTGAAGAAATCGGTCCAGGAATATGCGCTTTCTTTCGCTTCTATGCGCAGAATGCCGTGGGAGAGGTGTGGAAAGAGGCAGGCTGTGATCTATTAATATAGCCAGACCTATTGATTCATAACTCATTCATCTCAGCTGCTTTGCCTTTCAGTGCCTAGTTTTTATTGCCCACCGGACCATTGGCGTTAGGCTATGGGCTCACCATACGGAACGCAGCATTGTGACCATTCATTTTATGTATAAATGTCATTGGAGTCTCTCTCTTGTATTATGCTGGTGGTCCCTCCGCCGTCACGCGGAGCGCTTCGGCTCCTGGAAATAAATCCCAAGTGAAATACGGTGCAATGTGTTCGTTTTGGAAATTTAATAAGGTGCGCAATAAAACACCGTGTGAGGTAGAGAGCCGCGGAGCATCGGACAGGGACGCGAACCGCGCCGTGGCCTGTGTGTGAAACGCGCCCGAGAATGGAGAAGTTCCTGCAGATAGCCCCCCATTCCCTTGCCATAGTGCTGTCACGGGTCAGCACCGAGGAATTACCCGCGGTCACGGAGAAGCTTCAGCACCATCACACCGGCTATGAGATATTCGCCGACTTCAAAGCGGAGAACATGCAACACTTTTGGAATAAGAAAGTCACGGACGCCATATCGGAGACGTTCTTCTTGGGCTGGATAGATGAACATGTTCTGCTGATTCAGGGCAAGGAGGATCATTTGGAGGTGCTGAGGGAAAGCTGGACGCGGAGAGCCCTGAATCCACCCCGGGGGTTTGAGATCAAGTGCATAGGTAAGCCCGACTAAATGACACCGCGGATCGGCAGGGATCCGAGATACTTCTTGGATAGCCGTGGGAAAAAATGTTTTATTGATCTTTGGCCGAACAGCATGTTTAGTTGTTTAGTTTATTCTTCAAGAATGTGGAGTAATATTTTATGCAAAATGTTTAGAAACTGTCGACAGATGTTTATTGAGGTATAGGTACAGATTTTAGGAAAATATGAACTTTTCCTTCATAATGAAGATTCCAGTGAAGCCCACATGCATACATTTACATTGTGTATGTGACAGACATATACTCACACAGACATTGTATTTGATGTCTTAAGAATGGTCCACAGCAGTTGTTTAACAAGTCTTGACAACATTGACAACAAATGAAAGTGCCAACAAGAAATTACCATGGAAATTGTTGCAGGGTCCTTAGATAATGAATATGAGGTATGGAATCTAAGATAAATCTATTGTTTTCAGAATTCTGCACAAACATGTATAAGGAATTTGTTGCTTAAGTAATAGTCCACTGTTGTAAACACATACCCCATTCTAAAGGTCGTCAGGCCGTCCCATTCTTTGCTTTAACACTTTCATAAATCCTAAAGTCGGTTTGAAGGAAAAACATAGTTATTCCATTGAATTTCCATCATTCAAAAAGTTTGAAAGGCCGTTCTTAATCTCTGTGGAATGTTCTTACTGACCCAAGTGCCTGAAAATTGTATGCAAAAAAATTGAAAATCGGATTGTAATTTAAGTTTCATAATGAGCTTTAGCCCTTTCCTCACTGGGATGTGACCCAGATGAATTAAATGAATTTTATTGGTGATCACCAAACATTTAAAACATAACAGTAAAACCGTTGTAAAAAGTAAAAAGTTGTGCAAGGCTTGTTCATGTGGTTGTTCTTGTATCTTTGTGTGTGTTCAAGGCTGTATCAACAAAAGATAGTTTCAAGGGTAAGACTATGTCAAAATGTGGCTCTCCAGTTACTGGTAATGCAAACATACAAACCTGTACAGATTAATGCGCCATTAACTCTCACCATTAACTAAAGGAAAATTCTTCTCATTCCACTACCTGATACTGAATGACCTGTTTTGGAATGTGGTGATATGTGTGTAGTATTTGAAGGTCCTTATTTGGGTTTCTTTGCCTTGAATGGGCTTTACTACATTCCCACTGATAAAGAGATGGCTTTATCATGTTTTGCCATGACATTTGAACTTTTTTGTATGGAATTTTAAAGACACATTGAATCATATGGATAGTTTTCAGTAATTACAGTTTGAGGTCTCAACTGAATTCCGTCGCTAAAAGCTTTTTATTGTATCAAAGTTTGTTTTGCAAAATTTGTAACATACCATGTGCAGTATAAGGTTTATACATCTTTGAAAACTTTAACTTAGATGTGCAAACACATATTGAAGTGAAAGTATTTGAGCATTAAATCTGTTGCTTATATTTTAAGATATCTTTTAAGTGATAAAAGCATATGGCCATTTGTTCATACCTTAAACTTTACTGAACCAGATCACTCAAATGGTCTAAAGAAATTTGGATTCTTTACTGTTTACTAGTGATATTTCGTTTTTCCAGTACTTATTTAATTGTGCTTGTCAAAATATTTTATAACAGGTTAGTTACTTATAGATCATATTGCTAACAAAGCTGGTATAACATTAGAATGTCTTGTCTCATAAATGTTTTATGTAGTCTCATATTATATTACAACAGCAGAACTCAAGATTAAACTAACGAAATTGTTAACTTTGCAGCTGAAATAACTTTTTTATTCTGCACCTCCATATAGATATAAATATTCTACTCTTAAGTTGTTTTTCTTTCTTATATGCCAACATGCTTCCAAATGTATTTTTATAGCTGTATAACCCAGACATAACCTCTGCCCACAGACACAGTCACCTAGACAGCAAGAATGTTTTCCATTAGTGCTAAAAATGCTGTTTTAAAAAAAGGACAGACCCTTCAGGTATATAATTATAAACATGATAAACAGTTAGTGCCTAGTTGAGTTTATACCTGTTTGTGTGAATGTGGGGAGGTTGTTGCACAGTGACATCTGCTAAGGGTGACTTTAACTTATCTCCACTCTTTTAAAGCTTTTGAAATGAACAGCCTCAGTGTTTTTATGCATGCAAGGATAAAACACATTCAGATATAGTTGGTGAGGTATAGTTGGTTATACGTCTGGTATTGTTGGTTATATGTCAGGTATAGTTCTTTGGGAATAGGTGGAAATGGATTTTCTTGTTCAGGAACTGGACTTGTTCATTTTCTTGCAGTTTGGTTTGTGAAGAAGTCTGCATCTTTGAAAACACTCAGCAAAGGATAAATGAATGACTGTGTGATAATATTCCTGTTCTTGTAAACTTGTTGTCCTGCTTACAAAAGTTTAGTCAAATAGAGTTTTGGACATCAGAGTGACTCATGTACATTTTGTTGCCCAAAGCCACTTAAAGTGCATTCAAGCATATATTTGTTTCAGTATGTGCATTCCCAGGGGCAGAAACAAACAGTTCCCACAGTGTAAAAAAAACTGATTTTGGCTTTGGGAATTTAGCTGTAAAGACACACATTTTCCCAGCGTTTTGTAAATAGGACGTTTCTGCAAAGTGTGAAAACATAACCTGGTATTATTTTCTCTAAAAGATTTGAAATCCAAAGCTTTGTATTTCCTTGTGGGTGTCAGCATGGAATGGGTTGAAGATTTATACTCTGGGTAGATTGGGATGGCTAACTCTGATGTTTTTGTATTACTTGGAGGTCACCCAGAGACCGTGAAGTTTTGGATTTCACGGGACACTAACCGCTTAGGGCCCTGACCATACTCAAACTGATTCCTCAAGGCATCTGCACGACAGGAATCATTTGTTGAAAAGTGAGAATGCTCATTGTTTAGCATCCATGCCAGCACCCACTGGAATTATTTATTGGAATGCTGATGGCTCTCCATAGATCAAATTCCATAACTTGTCACAGAGCGGAAACATACCAGGACAGTGATATCAGAATGTCTGTCGCAGTCGCGTTCACACAGGAATTGTGACGGCAGCATTTTGTGGCTTTCCGGTCTGCTGTTGGTGCTGATGGGAAGGAAGGCGGGAGAACAGGAAGGGGAACACAAGTGGACACATGGTGAGCCCTAGATGCCTTGCCTTCAATGAAAGGAAAGGGAGGAGGACAAAACAGAATGAAGGGAAATAGTCAGACATCAGCAAATCAGCTTCAGCGAGAGACGTGTGGCTGCCAAAGTCACAAACTTCACAGACAAAACAAGTTTCTCTGACAGAAACTATTCTAGTGTTACAGGTTCCTGATATGTTCTGTGGTTGCCTACACTTGCTTCTTGTACATTCCCCTGCAGGGTTTAAAGTTTGTGAGGTGTGTCATGATCCCACCTAAATAACCACAGAGGGTAAGTCATGCTGTGCAAGTCTGTGTGAGAGAGGTCAACAGGCTGAGCAGTGCTTTCCCTGTGCGGTATTGAGTTTTAGTTTTCTTGAGTTAAAGAATTTGAGCTATTTAGAGACATAAGAAAATGTAGCCAGAACTATGTTAGTATAGCCAGAAGTATGTGAATGTGGTGTTTTAAAATGATTAGCAAAAAGTCAGAAAGAGAAATATTTAAATCAAACAAAGTTTGTTTGAAATCCAAGAATTACACTTTCAACCAAAGTAATTTCTCTTGATATATCATTGACCTAGACTAAATAGATTGTAACTATTTAGGGATTGTGAATTCACTAGTTATATTTGTGTGCATTACTTCAGTGGAAAACCTTCTTATTCAGGAATCATCAAAACAGTTTAAGCAGGTGCTACATGCGCTGAGATAAAGCTGCAAATATTTCGTTTAAGACATTATTTTTAGTGCAAACACACTCAGTTTTTGTGTAAATTAGGCTGAGAGTTTTCACCTTAATAATACAACTGTGAAGAGTTAAGATCACACTATTATCGTCCATGGAATGTAGCAGCTAAAAGCAATTTGATTACCAAGAAATGTTTGAGCAGCAGAAATGTATCAAATGATGATCAAATGATAAAGAAGAGATTTATAACTAAGTGCATATACATATGCCATGCAAATTTCAACAAGCACAAAGGTTTGTGCTGTATTTGCAACATTACTTGATTTGCATATGAACTTGTGGGGATGGTGCAAAAACAATGCAAACAGTAATGCAAATAATGTATTGGCAATAATTCATTCTTGAATATTAATTTGGGATCACTTTATATTACAATTACCTGAAGCTAAATTGGGTTGAATGGTCATGTGCTCAAAGAGTTTCCTTATGTTTGTTTTTAATGATGTAGTATAAAATGCTATGAGTTATGAAATGAGTCATGCGTTACAAAATACAGTTATGCTAGCATGCATTTACCAATAACTTTGTTTATTCCACCTTTAACTTGACAGCTTCAATCAAGTCTAAAACATGCAAACTGTTATAAGAAGTCATGCTTCCTCTCATTTAGCGAGTCTGTCCATATCTGCCCTGTCCACTTTAAGAAAATAGACTTGATTAATTTTCCAGTTAAAAGCCCAGCTGTGGCTTTGATCTTTGGCCTGTAAGGAGATCTGAGACTGATCTCTATGATCTGTTGTGGAGTCTTATTTACCCTGGAGCCTAACCTCCACTCTTCAACTTATCTTCACTCATGCATCACTGTGGTAGAACTTTGAGTGTTGACTCACTAACTGCCATTCTAACGCTCTTATCAATTCTCTCTGTGTGTAGACTCTCAAGAGACATGCAGAACCTTAAATAAGAGATACATAAAGCTTTTGCAGAAAGCCATCTATGAATCTCACAGTCGTTTGGTCTGTCAGGTTAAAGGGTGCAGTCTTTATCTAAAGTTCCAGCCAACAAACAAAAGCAGCCGGAGTACCTGGATAGTACATTTTTTATCCCATTCATAAGTTTGGTTCCCCTCTTCTGAATGCCCTCTTCTTTCTTTCTTGAATGCATTTGTGTTAGCATGTCACAAAGGCGTTTTAAGGCTGTGTCATTGAGTCAAACCTGTAGTCTTAAATGAGTAACAGCCTGTGGAGATTCTCCAGCCTGGCAAGTTCCCACTTGAATGTTATTCTGACATTTATAGAGTGCTTTGAAAGGAGAAAATTACTGTGATAAAGACAACAGTCAGCAACTCCTATGTCAGTTTGTTTGTCTGATTTATGGAAAGTCATGAGGCGTTAATGGAGTGCTGTTCAAAAAATATCTTATTCTTGTCATACGATTACTTAGAACATAATAGGAATATAAAGTAAATTTTTCTAATGATTCATTTTAATGGATTTATGGACTTGATCACAATGTTAATGCATATATTCGAATAACATCTTGTACTGTAGACATTGCAGTACTGTTTAGACATTTATGCATAATCTTTGCATGAAACCTCATATTCTTTAGCTCACACACCATGTAATACACAATTAAGCTGCTCAGAATCACCTAAATGATTAAATATAGGCAGCTATACAGTACTGAACATAGATTTGGTTCAAATCAGGTAATTTAAGTCTAATTTTATTTTTTACTGTTTATATTCTGACATAGAAATAAACAGTTCAACAAAAATGTTTTTTTGCTAACAGATCTGGGCCTGCAGCAGTTACTACACTGATATCCAACACACCAAGTGCAAAGACGGACATAAGATACTGTTTACCATCAGTGATATGCTGTAGTGAGTGGTCTATTAAATCTCATTGTTTTATTATCTGTGAAAATGTAAATTAAGGTCCTTCAAGCTCTTCTTTTTGTCTGAACTCTTTTTGTGTTGTCAGCTGACTGAGGCTTTATATTCCAGCCCACAACACTGTCTGATAATGTACATTTCTTAAATTAAGTGAATTTTCTAATCATTATAGACTTATTTTTATATACTATGAAATAACAAGTGTTATAAAAACTACTGGGAGATTTTAAACACATTCAAAAGATAAAACACTCACATTTAACATTATTGAAAGATTTATAAAGTTCTGACTAGAGCTAATTAATTATGACTTAATTATGTAAAAAAGTGTAACAATATTATTTTTTGCCATAATGATAGTATAGATGTCTTAATTTGGTTAGATCTGAAGGGCTCTTATTCATCCAAATGCTTTTGGTTTAACCTTTACATTGAGTATTTTCTAAGTAGGGCTCAGTAGATCTTTTCATTAAATGAAGCATTCATTGAAGACCACTAAATCTTCTTTCAGTCGGTTCTCATTCTTCACCCTATTAAATGTTTTTGAGCGTGAGCGTCCTCACTTTTTACAGTTTCTAGACTCCTTTTTAACTTCACTTTTTAATGAGTTGTAATCAAGCTGTGGATCTTAGAAGTGAGGTGGCTGGCCGTCTTTCCTTTCAAAGTAGGCTGACTTGAAGAAAGACATTAGTGAAGTTTTTCCTTTCAAGACTTCTTAAAAGTCTGCTGTCGAGCTCATTCGAGCTCAACTCATTCAGAGTTTTAGATATAGACTATATAAGAATTGGGAATTTGATACAGCATTTTTGATCACATTACGTAAGATATGTGGATTACATTAATGTTTTAGAGTACATTAGTTTTTAGAGTCAAAGGCTAATCGAAGTAAACAGATTTTTTTAAATGTTTCCTGTCCTAGGTCCTGTTTTGATTTTTCAAGTTGATTTTTCAAGATATGATGATGAGTAAAGAGACTGTTTAAAAGTAGTTTTACAAGAAAATATGAATTGGCTACCTGGCTAGGCAGTGACAGAGAGCTTTGATAAGGCTGGAATCTCATTTGGAGACTGGATTGATACATTGATGCCATCTAGAGGAATGGAGTGTAACTGTAGTCCACATCCTGCCTGTGTTATTATGTTTAGTATTTATTAATGTAATGTCAATCAGAAAAACTCTTCCATCTAAATAACTGGCACTCAATCAGCTATATAGCATTAAAATCATAATGTTTGTGCATAAAGGTTGTAGAACTGGTTGAGAAACACTGAATGTAACATAATAGTAATACAGACTGTGTTTGATATCTAGAGCTTATGAAAACATGTTACTTGTCATTATAACAAGTGTTTCTATATATAATATATATATATATATATATATATGTGTGTGTGCGTGTGTGTGTATAATTATATACTTACTAATAATACTGTGTTGTTATTATTATTGCAACAGCATTTAACATATACGCAGCCCTTCAACTCTTCGCCATATTTTCAGCAACGTCTCCACCATTCACCTTTTAGAGACGTTCTACTGCAGAGCCTATGAGCTCATCAAGCAACGTCGCCATGGTTACGGCTGCTGTTGCGGCTCAGAAATAAGATGGCTGGTGTTTTTCCCCCCTTTCTTTTTGTATGAATGAACCAGATCGCTTTCGCTTTTCCCCCTCCCTTCTAACTTCACTGTTTTCTCCTCACTCCGTTCCTCTAACCCAATTTCCCATCCTCCAATCAGCTGCCAGGCAGGAGAGTTCATGATTTCAGCTGATGAGCAGGCAGACCGGGATAGGACAGCGTGGGGAGGAGGTTAGTGGAAGGCCTCTGTCCTCAAATCTACCTGAGATGAACCTGCTCAGTCAAGTGCTTGTCATATGTTATCAGAAAGTTAAACTGCATCGCCGTAACATTAACATGGTGTCATATTATATCATATAGGGTTAGAGTTGTCATGGCATTGCTAGATGTACAGATGGTCCAGTATGTTTAATCCACACCTTAGGTCTTATTTAAACTATTGTTGCCAGTCATCTGTCTAAGGGTCTGTTTTTATCAAAACTACAAGAACTGGTAATGGTTAAGACTATACATGTTTTATGGATAAACCTAAACCAGTACAATTAGAAAATCATTGTGTCTGTACAGCAGCTTTTTAAGAGATGGACTGTTCGTCTTGTTGTGTCTGGGGTATTGTGAGGTAAGAGTCAATGTAACACAACTGCACCACTAGAGGGTATGTGAAGATTATACTCAGTGCAGAACCCCTGTCATTAAAAAAATAGTGGTTAAATAATAATTTCTTTATAGATGAGGATGAGTACATATGTGGCCATATATACTGTTAATAGGTTATTATTTATAGCAATTATATAGACTAAATTTGATTTCTCAAGTTTGTTTTACCGTAATGTTTTATATAGTATTTTATGTATTTTTATGGTATATTCAGGCTATATTTGCTTGATAGTTTGTGTATTTATTATTAGTGCATGTTTTGGGTTTTACAATTAATATTCTACATTTATGTTTTTGTCAGAACCATTTTTATTGCAAGAAGACCCGTATATTGTAGTTTGACGTTTAATTGGATAGACATAAGACAAAACTTAATGTGCTGAACACCTGAGGTGTCATGGAGATGTTAGCATATTAAATAAATTATGGAAAGATGCTAGGCTGGGTTCACGAATATACAAATATTGTAAACATTCTGACACAGCTTGAAGTTTATCTGAGGTAAAGAAGTTTATTGTTTACAGTGAGTTTTGGAAAATTTGCCACTGTAACATTTAATGGCAGGGTAAACAATTTTTGTTCCAGAAATATTTTTTTGTTATGCTAGCAGAAAGTTTCTTTATATCCTGCTAGTAATCACTAAATAGTCTAAACATATTTATATAAATATATGTCATCTTGTCCAATCATTGTATTCGGTGCGATTTCAATGATAGGATGTCCTGCTTGCCTGTCAAACTATATATGCGTTCATGTGTTGAAGGTGTGGTTTTGGTAAGGGCTCTGAAGGGACGGTCTTATGCTTTTTAAACTAGCTTGCTTTTGCTAGCCTGACAGGGGTCACGTTCACAGCATGTTGTACCACACCCCCTTTTGCTTCTTGTTAGCCTTTAGTCTCTGTAACGCCTTGTTGGGAGTTTGTGCTGTGGTCTCATTCTCTGTCATTTTAATTGCAAAAGGGGTGTGAACACATTGAAGGAAAGCCATTGGTGTTTTGTCATGGTTAGTTGGCCTCTAACCCCTCCTTCTCCTCTTCATTTAAGCCAACAAAGGATAACATCTACCATACATGACCCCTGCTGCTATCATCAGATCTCTTTCTTCAGTTCAGTTATTAGAGTTCTTTTCTCCCATTAGAATTCCTGGATCTGTAATTCTAGGTTTTATTAAATGTGACAAATGATGTAATTGAATTTCAGTAAGTATACTTTATTTATATTTGTTATTTTACAATTAATTGTGCTTATTTTGTTTGTATTAAAATGTCCAATGTGTTTTTTGCTTTAAGTCTCTTAAGACGTTTTTTAAGCACGTAGGTGTTGCTTATTAGCTAGATTACTTTAAGTTGTGGGTCATGCTTTTAGCTCTTTGCAACTGAAGATGTTGCACTTAAGGTTCTGATCTGTCTGTGACAGAAATCCAGAATGGCAGGTTGAATTGGATAAGTTGGTACCCAGATAACAAGGAACATTATTACAACCTAAAAAGTTGGGTATGTGGTTGTCTAGGAAGGTTTGGTAATGGATTAAGAGGTGGACAAGCATCTTAATTGTTTAGCAGCAAAGCATATGAATTTGACCAACATTATCTCCATGGTGATATTGTTTAACTGGGATCTTGCTGGCTAAAGTAGTTAAGAAACCTCTTGGGGACGCAAGTAGTGACTAGTTTTGGTGGTCTTTCAAGCAGGGAACCTTTAAGCAGCGTTAAGAGAATGCTATCTAATTTTGGGGTTATTATTTATTATATGTTATATATATTATTATATATATATTTTAAATATATGTGTTGCATGATGGGTGTAGTGAACAAATCTACAATTTAATGTGTTTATGTCCCTCTGTATTGCAGGGCTTATAAATTGATGGAACCTTTTTTTGGTTTGTTTATGTATGTGAGAGGTGTGTAATTTTACATGTGTGTTAAATAGGATAAGTACTTTGGCACAATTAGCATGAAACTAAAGCAGCTAACGGAGGCAAGATGGAGAAGATAAGCACTGGTTTTTATTACTAAATGCTATTTTAGAACATTTTTCTGATTTATACATATTTCATTGTTTATTTTCTTGTTTAAAATTGTTATTATTTTCTCCCCTCTCTCCATCCGCTGCTCCACGCTAACCCGCTTGCTTCATCTCAGTCACACGCCGGAACATGCACGCTCACGTACAGCCTCTGCCGCGCGCTTACACACTCGAACGCTTGCTCTGCTGCTCTCCTGCCTCCCCCCACACTCACACACTCACACACACACGCGCACACACACACACACCCCTTTCATAAGGTGCTGGCAGCAGCAGTGTTAGCAGAAGCGACGGTACCAGCGTTGAAAGAAAAGGACGCCTCGGAGACAAGATGTAGTCGCGTGAATGAACGTGCAGCGCCGTCCTCCTGTACCGTGGATTTACTGTGGAACAAAAGAGGAGGACCATTATTCTGCATCCGCGATTGCCATTTTTCCACCTTCCCCTTCATCGCGCGTTTTCCGCCCTCCCTTTGCGCGTGGCGTCGTTTTCGACGGAGGCTAGTGGCAGAGCTGGAGAGGAGGGAGGCTGACACGGGCTCGTCTGCAGACTGAGATCACCAAAGCTTCGAGGTCACCTCAGAGGCCATTCTGTTCCTTCTTTTTTTCTCCTCTCTCCCTTTTTTCTCGTTCCCAGGCCGGCCTTTTGTTTTTTAGCGGACTTGTCCAAGGGGGTTGCCGCCACCGTGCTGAATTGGGCTATTGTTGGACAAGCAGGCCTCTCTCTCTCTTTCTGTCTTTCCATCTCTCCCTCCAAATATGCTCTCTCCTTCATCTTCCTTTCCTCCTCCTCTGGCTGCCATCCTGTCATTGTGATGCACCTCGTTTAAACTCGTATGTGTATTCATCCGTACGCACGCGCCATCCGGATCCATCTTTACGTTTCTTCTCGTCTTCCTCCACCCACCCCCCAGCACTCTGCTCTTTCCCATCCCCGCAGCGCCTCAAAGTTAGCGACGTAATGTGCCCTTCGTGGCATGTGAATCTGGATGTTTGGCAGGGGGTCGGTGGGATTCATTCCAGCCAAGGGTGATGCCTCAGAGGACAGCCCAGCCCAGCGCTCCCACGCCCACCTCCAGCCAGCCCTCCTGTCACTGAGCACGCCCGCCTGCGCCACCACGTGTCACCCCCGATTCATGTGTGTATGTGTGCGCGCGTATGTGTGTATATGTGTACGCACGTGTGCATGTGCGAGAGCACCCTTACCATGACTCTGGCCTGATCTCTGGACTGGGGTGTCCCCTGCAAATGTGGGGGAGGGACTGAACCTCAGTTTGCTCCCCACCCCCTCCCTTCCCTTACCCCCTTTCCTCTCTCCCCCCTTCCCCCTTCCACGGGTAACCTGCCAGCATGAAGAAGACCCGCAGCACCAACCTCAGGCGGGCCTGGCCCAGCTCGGATCTATCGGAGCGGGCCTTGGAGCGCATCCGCTCTCGTAGTGAGAAGGACTACCATCACCATAAGCACTTTCCACCGCCCCCTCCTCCAACCCACATCTCCCCTTCTCCGCGGGGCTACATAACACCAGGTGGGTCCCCCAGGACCTCTGATTCACCTTGGACCAGAGGCTGTAGAAACTCAGGGGTACTAAATGTTTGTCAGCCTAGTGCATTAGTTACCTGTCGTTGTCCATCAGTGAGTCTTTATAGGCTGTGAATGTGAGGTTTAATACTTGATGTACTGATTGACAGCAAATGACAGGAGCTTTTAAGCACACTACAGAAGCAGGCAGTCACAACACAGGGAAAGGATGCAGAAGAAGAAATCAAGTATCTTGCATCCACCATTTTGGTCCTGGCAGTTTTTTTTTACAGCATTAAGTTTGTAGCACCATGAATAACAATTCAGGCAGCTGGTTTCCCTGTTGTACGAGCATAATGAGGAGATTGAGAGAGATTGTGAGATGGCCTCAGGTTTCATGGCTGTTTTTCTCCATTTTGATTGTGACTGTTCTGACATCGTCTGTAGTATTCAGCTGGAGAGCAGGTCAGACTTGCAGAAGAGCTTAATAACAAAATGACAAGTGAAAAAGCCCTTTTTGATCTGTATTGTTGGGGATAGAGAAAGTTTCCTTTAATTTAATGCTGCTACAGATGTCAAAAGCATCACATCTGTAGGTGTGTTTGTATAGACATGAATGTGTGTGTGTTGTTGTTCATAAGGTGTCAGGAGTTGAGTGCAGAGTTAGCTTAGGATATATTGTTAGCTTAAAAGGTGTAAAATGGAAGAGGCTTGTATCAAGTACCAAGGCACTTTCCATGAATTAGGTACATTTTGGGGTCCCAGAAGTCTTGATATTCTTGACTGAAACAACTGATATTAACTGATATTCAATTTGATATTTAATAAAATAAAGTTTTACATGTTTTTTTAAATCTTGTACAAAAAATTGTGACACCAAAAAAGTAGCATCATTTCACCCTTTCTAATAATGAAAAGACTAATAAATAATCTTATTTTATTTTCTTAATTTTTGCAAATTAATACAGTTGACAGTATCGGTTAGGCAAAATAAAATTATTTTCAAACATTCCAAAAATGTTTTTGGAAAATAACAAATGTATAAGTTATGATATAAATCAACATTTCATCCCAAACTAGATAGCTCCTTAGTTTAGGTAAAATCTGTAATTTTTTTTATTTTATTTCTTTAAATGATATAGTTCAGTTAATTTATTGTTTACAGCTAGAAAATTAATCACACACAATCAAACAAACTGATCAGCGTTTTCTGAAGGTTGGGTCCCCTCTTTCACTGAAGATTTTCTTAAAAACAACTTTATCCAGTTGTGTTGTTTTACAACATTTTTAGCGTTTCAAACCCTATATTGTACTCAATTTACAGAAAGTGCCACAAAGCATGTGTTAGTGTTCACCAGTTTTAAAATGTCTGTTCTCAGAGGTGGATGGATTTATGTACACCTATATAATCATTTATTTCCTGGTGTTGCTTTCTTAGACGGCTTCTTTAATGTGACAGTTCCGTTACAGCTACAGTAAGTGATTTAAGAGCTAAGAGATGGCAAAGAGTTTTTTGCCATCTGCCCTTCACTCCTTTAAGAGAACAGTTTAGCAAAAACTGAAAATGCTGTCATCATTTACTCTCCCTCATCCTTGTTTTCTCAATCTTGTTTTCTCATCAGTAGTTTTGTGTGAGGAGTAGACCAAAATTTAAGGTCTTATTTCTTAAAAATCGACCCCTCTGTCGTATCTTTTAAATCAAATTCCTCCTAGAAGCTGCGGTAGCTGAGCGTACGTTTAATTTATTTAATACACGCTAAATGTATAGTATGTATAGACCTTGAAATGAAAACAACTGCGGCATATGGATCCAGTGCAGCTATATTTTGTTTTCAGGATTGTGTCCCCACTTAGATGACAGGATTGTTTGTAAAATATAGTACTTATACTGACCTAGACCTGATTCTAGAATAACCTCGGGCTTTATACAATAAGCAGAGAGATACAGTAAATGTGTTGTGTTCTTGTTAAAGTGAGAACTTTATCATTGGACTAATATGGCTCTCCCCAGTGGAACTCAATAGCGTAGTGAACTCTGTTTTGCTCACCAAAACAGCCCTTCTGGTCTTATTAATTTTGACATAGTGATTACCCCCGTCCTTGTTGACAGTTATCGGGATGAGACGGCTGTCATAATATTTCATAGATTGTATTTCTGAGTAAAATCTCTGCAAGAAAAGTAGGTAGTTAAAAGCACATTTGATGTTTGACCCCCTCTTCCTCACTCATAGTTAAAATGGCAGAACGGTGAGATACAGCATCAGTTTACACATATCATAAACTGTTTGTATACAGTGACCTAATTCTAATACTGCGGCTGCCATTTTGCTCGCAAATTAAATGTTGCTGTTTGATTTTACAGACATTTTATTTATGTCTATTATGTTTATTTAAGAGTTTTTAACAAGCCATGATAACAAAATTAGACCTGAAGTTACCTGTAGGTACTTAAAAAAATCTAAAAGAAAACACTGTTAATCTGGCATGGAGATATATTATAGTTATTGTATATGGCAATATGTGAAAAGTTGATTTAACAATTGATAACGATTTATTAAGAACCATCCTGCACAAAATCATTCATATTGCTGTTAAAGGGTTTTGTTGTTGGTTGTGTTCATGCATTTTGTTTATTTGCCACTGAACTGTTTTGTACTTGATTTTAGTGGCACAAAGTAACTACACACATACACGCACCGGCCCAGCTGTGACAGAGTTCCTGATTTAGGCGTGGGAGAGAAACGAGGCCATGCTGGTGCAGTAATAGCCTGGCCTCTGAAGTAATGTGCGTGGAGGAGAAAGAGAGAGATAGAAGAGGCAGTGCTTGAATAAAACGGTGGTCTCCGCCTCCAGTCAGCTGGTAGATTTGTACAATCATCAAGCCACTATGAAGAAGTCAGTTAAGCCTTTAGAATCTTTTGCATTCAAAATCACACATACTCACAGACACACAAACGGCACAAGTAAAGTGTGTGTGCTGAGCTTAAAGGGATAGTTCTCCCACAAAGCAAAACCATAACTGCAAATATTCACCCTCATCTTGTTTCAAACCGCTATGAGTTTCTGTCTAGCATGGGACACAAAAGGAGAATTTCCAAATGTCCGGCTTTTCCTGGTTTCTATCTAGTTTCATTGCATGATAAAGAACAGCGTGACAATTTTGCAAAATATCTCATTTTGTGATCCATTAAAAAAGCCATAGAGGTTTGGACTAAAAATGAGGGTGAGTAAAGAACACGTTTGTTTTATTTTTGGGTGCACTGTACCTTTAAGTCCCTATATAGTCTATTAATATAGACCATCTCATTATTTCCTCATAACACAGTTTCTGTCCCTTGTTCTATTTTTTCTCCCTCTTCTACAAATACTATCACTCATTGCACCAGGCTAAAAATATCCACCCCAGTTCTGGACATCCCAGATGCTGACATCACTGGTCCCACTGCATGCAGGATTTGTATGGGATGATTGAGAAGATAATGAGAGCATGAACGGATGGAAAAGGATCAGGCCACAAAAATAGGACTACAGCTTTCATGCAGTGCACACAGTAAAGATTCTGCTATGATCCTCATCTGAATGAACATTCATTTATGGCCTATATAGCAATATTTGACCTTTCCATCATTTGGTACGATGGTCTCCATCTTGTTCCAGGCCTGGAGGTTGCTGACAAATCCTTATAGTAATAGTGAGGCCTGTAGTATGAATGTTTCTCCTTTGTATTCAGTTAATGTGCTTTTAGTAGTGTCGTAGTTACAGAGTACCACTGTTTTCAGATGGAAGTGGGTCAAGCGGAGAGTCTGGGCCTAGTCTAAGGGGACCAACCTAAGCATTCAGCTCTGTCCCCTTCCTCTGCTTTCCACTATAGCCTAGGCCACTAAACTTCTGAGTGTCAGGGCCTACAGAAGTTCATATTAGGATCAAGATTGTTGATTGCCACTGTAGGATGAAGTATAATCTTAGTTTCATTCAGGACTCACACGTTACACACATATATAATTATATCATTGTAACATGTAGAAGAGATCAGTATATTTCTGTTGCCACATCCTGAGACTCTCTTCAGAGAATGGGCTACTTTTGGCAAGGGCTACTTCTGCCCTGGCTATATTTGGAATCCTGTTTCAAACGTCTGATATTTCAGAATATCAGAACCCTCGTTTTTACAAGCTTTTTTTAGCTTGGGTTGCAGTGGAGTTGTTTTATGTATATATTTTTGTTGCCAAGTGTGAAAATGCAAAGCTTTAAGCTGGCCTATAAATAAGCTTTTCCCCTGGCCCTTATATTTCTGGTCATTCTGTAGAAGTTTTGTCTTGTAAACAAGTTTCTTCAAATGAAAACAGATACTCTACTTTACAAATACTCAAAAGTGTTGCGTTCGCATAGTAGACCGTGTGTGTTTTGTCCTTTCTCAACAGCAGATAATGTGAGTGTATATTTGGGTTGTTGAAAGGCTGGTTTGAACTCTGTTCTGACAGAAGCTAGCCAGACCAGTCAATAGCATAACGTAGTCTGTATTGATTTTATCTCATGGTGACCTTGGCTGCTGACAAAATAATACACCAAAAATTGAATAATTAAAAGTAGTACCTACTGAACTTTTTTAGTTTCTTCAGCGTATCAAAGCTAAAATTGTAGACGGTATGACAGTGCTTGTAGCATATGACGCAGACTGGCAGGATAAAAGTGTCTCAGGAGTGTAGTGGCCTACAGTCTGTATGCTCTTAACTGAATCACGACTAGGCCAGGCTAGCTGCAAAAGCAGTGCATTAACTCTGCTTGTCTAGCGTACACAATATTGTTCTGTCTTACGTCATGAGGGTTGGTATAATGTTGGATAAAAGTATTTAACCTAGTTATAAACTTAATGTTGCCTGGGACCCAAATAAATATTCAATAGGGTCCTGGATTTAAGAGAGAGAGTAAATTAGTGTTTGTGTCATCAAGACATTTAACTACATTTCACATTTAACTCATGTGAAATAACAAGAAAAGTTGAGTAAAATGAAACATTTAATGCTGTCTTGCTTTGCTTTTTGGTTATTTTAGTTGTTGTGATGACAGTTAAAATTCACCGTAGAAGGATTGATGCACCACATAGCAGGTCTACAAATGATGGTATGTTTCTGTTTATTTGACAAGACAGTACAGTGTGGCTTTATTAATTCTAGTAATTATTTGTTTAATATTTATTACACATGGCGGACAGAAGTATTTGTTTTGAACTTAAACTACTATGTACAAGCTTATTTCATTTACACTGAAGTAGCACAAATGCTGTCAAGTCAACAGTATGAACTAAAAGTGATGGTTTGTCTGTCTCCTGGGATGATGACCATGGTCCATATGAACTGCTTGAGATCTAAACAGACTCACATATGCTAAAACTTCTTCACCCACCACTTTCACACAGGCTGTGACTATACTGCTAATGTTTTCAGCATCGTTGAAGACTGCGTTATGCAGACATTTTCACTGCACTGTGAAGTAGATACACATAAACATTAAGTAAGTCTGTCCAACAGCCTGTTTTAGTCCTGCCAGTCAATCTGGTGACCCTAATCCATAACCTACCCATCAGAGAGACAGACAGAGAGAGAGTGGGTGTGTGTTTTATGGGTGGAGCTGCCATATGGGACATGATGTAATTGTGGGCGTGCTGAATGTGTGGGAGATGATGACAGTGGTACTATATAGCTCAATGCATTGAGATATCTTTCACAAATGTTTGCAGGATTAGACATATGTTTGTTACAATGAATCATTCAGTAGAAGCCACTATATATACATGATAAACAATTTTGTATCGATTAAAAGTTATTGTTAGCTATTTTCAGGCCTGCAACAGAATCATTAAGCAGAACTCTTTTCTGCAGAATTGAAATGTGTGTTTATTAAGTATTTTTGTGAATTTGATTATGCATTTACCAGTAAGAGTGTAATATTCTCAGCTCCATTAGAATTATGCATGCTGTTAAAAGAGGTTTCTGCCGTTTCAAACAAAAACCAGTATGCTGTTTTTGACCAAAGGAAATTTGTTCAGCGTTTTAGTAATATGTGGTGAATAAAGTAAAGTGAAAGTAAAGTTTTTTGTATGCATTAAATTGCTGCTTTTAAACAGCGACCTACGTGTTTAATGCACGAATTACCCCCAGACCACAGGGCTGTTGAGAGAGGCAGTTAAAATTGGAAAATCAGTCAAGACTCATTCCTGTTTTTATTGTGATGTACTTGGAAAAAAGGAAGCACATCTCTGATGTGCTTTTAAATACGTCATAAACAGCAATTTTGGTTCTGTGCACACTATGTGGATTTAATATTAATTCAGTCACCAGCGGAAATGTGACATCGATGTGAAAATGTTTGGTTGTAGAATGTGGTTGTCATTCCTGTAAGTAATTGAAATCTGTGTCTGCAGAACAGGATTAAAAACACAAAAGAGGAGTGACTCTGTATTTCCCTGCAGTGTGTACGTGAAGTTTGTGTCCCGGTACTGTAAAATGCACTTTTTCGTCTTTATGGATTGATACAAATATGATTTGCAGTTTCACACATGCGGCTGAAAGATTTTGATTTGCAGTTGGCTCTTGATCCGCACCTCAGTATTGCAGCCCATTCCAGGGTGAGTGGCACCAGAGCACAAGTGGAAGCATTGGGCCATACAATAGGACTCCAAGGGTAGTGTTGGCCACATTTGGTGTGTACAAGCAAACATTTTTTTCTGGTTTGTTGTCATGGAGACAGATCTTTTGTGTCCTCTCCCACAAAAAATGAGGTCACCTCTTGTTCAGTGGGCAGCTGCGAGGATTTAGGCAAAGGCCCTCTTTCCTTTTTCTCATTTTTCTTTGTACTTTTTAAAGGTACAGGTAACAAAGTACAAGATGTTCCTGAGTTATAAGTCAAACCTGATACTCGCTGAGGTGGGATGAATTATTGCATTGTTTAGATTATCACACTTTATTATATTTTTATTTAACAAAAGTAAGTTATGTTCCTAATACCCCGGATGCACTTTCCTGTTGGTTGTTTCATAACAGGCTTCTGCACTGTTAGACTATTTAGGAAATAAAAAGTATCCTGGTAGCGTTTTAATGAGCATATGTTATATGTGTATATATATTAAACATTCTTTGTTGTATATCTACAAACTTATGATAAAAGAATCAAGTCTTGCTGAAATACAGAGGGCCACAAGCCTTACGTATCAAATAGTTAACAAATCTGCACCCCACTGAACCTTATTCACTCGCTCCCACTCAATGCGAGATGTTTACATCAAAGATCACCACGGAGATCAGTTAGTTGACCAGGCCTCCATCTTCTCTTAGTGGTGTGGTGGCACCCCTGAAGTGATTGAACGTGATTAGGTGGAAATTAGGCTAGAAAATTAGACTTATCTCATATTAAATAATTTAGTAATTCTGGAAGATCCGGCTACAGATGGAATACTGCCGTTTGGATAAGCATTTGTTTGATATTCAAAATGTGTTTAATATTCAAAACTGAGCGAAATAGTAGAACGATAGTTGAAGAACAGAAGGTCAAAGGAAAACAGCTGTAATACATTTTTGCTGTCTATCCACATTCTGGTTAAGGAAGTTTTGGATTCCTGCCTCCATCTAGTGTTTCCTTGGACAAACTTCTACCTGGGTTTAACAAGGCTGTAATGGTGATCTTATTTACAATCTGATATACACAAGCTAAAAATAGGCTTGAAGAATTGTATAATTTTTTTGTGTTGCTCTTCTGTTTTTTGTTGGTGTCATGCACATTAGTCTTGGTGTCAGGCCAAACTGAACTAACAACAGTTTTTCACATTCTGTACAGGAACATATTATAACTGTATTTACATCCAACTATATGATGGTATCATTGTAGCAGTTCAAAAAGATATTATTTATAAAAGTATTTGGGCAAGTGTTTATTGTTTAACAATATTCCTGACCCCAATATTGTCTTAATATGTTGGATAATATATAAACTATATGATGGGAAGATGAAAATTGACCACATAACCCGAATGACCCTAACCATCATAAATAAACAGCATTGTTTGTGCTTTGTAAGTGACTGAAGATGGTTAAGCTACAATCTGCACTGTTTGTGATTACTAGTTCTGTTTTTATTTACTGTTAAATGTTTAAAGTGAGTAGTAGCCTTGTGTACAAAACAACTTCAGAAGTTTTGGTTGTCAGTTCTGTCAGTTCCAGTCATCACTCATCTCTTGATCTCACCTTTAGTTTTCCATCTATGTCTCATTTATACTTCCTGGCTTCCTCTCCTCCTTCCTGTCAGGCACTCTCGCCCAGTGGAATGACGTCACCTCAGATATTCCTGCAGCCAAGCTAACTTGATGCTGTTATTCTACAGGACATAATGTCAACAGATAGAAAAACAAATCTAATTATAATATATTACATAATATATTATAATTATTGTTTCAATGTGTGGGTTATATTGCAGGTCAAGCTGTTTTATGTTTGGTATTTATCTCTCGATATTTATGTATTTAAATTGGAGTCTAAGTCTTGATCTTGTGGTTTTGGTCTTAAGACATCTTGAGAATATATTAACGTTGTCTTAGTCTGGATCTGTGTCTCGTCCTCAGTGTCTTGGTCTGAGTTTTGGTCTCAACACTTAAAGTCTTGTTTGGATCTTGGTCTTGGCCTATGGTCTCAGGGCAAGACCGCTGTGTATTAAGCTGGGTGCACACTGTACAATTTTCAATAGTTCTTTATTGCTTGTAAGACTGTGCTGTACAACATAATCGCAACTATATCACTATCGCCATGTCACACTGTGGGATCTCAGTTGTCATTAATATCAGACTGTACAAGGCAAGAACACAAATCAATCATTAGTGATTTACGATTATAACTGCCATGCAGCGGTCGTGACTTAATTTGGTAGCCAGGGGACCAAAGAGCTTATGTTGCTGTACCATGATGACTTAAATCATAATTGAAGTATTTTTTCTGTTTATAAGTTATTCATATACATTTATATATATTATATACATTTTAATATAAATTTATTGTATGCCATATTTATGTAACTTCAGTCCAAGCTGGGAAGTGTGTATTTAGTTATTTTTATTTAGTTATTTTTATTTTTATCTTTATCTTCGTTTCTCTTGTTTTGTTTGATTAAATAACATACAGAAAGCGAGCTAAGAATGCTTTTCATTGGAGCTGTCAGTCAGTAACTTCATTTCGGAGCGAAAACTCCTCTTATAATGAATTAAGCCATCTACACTGTACATTTCTTATTTACATAGTTTGTTTACAGTGAGATCTTGTGACTGCAGTCGACCTAAAGAACTTGCTTGGCGAATTAATTGCTTTAGTGCCAGTGACTGATTTAAACATTTCTGATTGGCTGTGCATTCATGTGCTCAGATGACACGTCTGTGAATTTTAAACAGTGTTGTTTTACCATGTTATTAACAATGCATGTAAGAACAGTTCTCTGTTAACACTGGTTTTGTGATGTCTTAGTCTGGACCTTGGTCTTAAGTGGTGTAGTCTTGGTCTGAGTTTTAGGAATAGTATTCTTGGTCTGGGTCTTGAAGGGTCTTGTGTTGACTGTACTTCTGATTTAAATATATGATCATGCTTGCAGGTAGGGGGATGGACAACATATGATTGGACTAAAGTTTGTGTAGTGCAGGATGAGTCATCAAACTTTTTGGCCTGTTTTCCAGGAACTGAAAGACTAGTCTAAATGTGAAATGTTGACACTACTGTTGATTACTAGCATATAGATGACTTTTGATGATTTCATTGGTTTTTAAAAGGCATATTAAAACTTTACAGGTTTATATAATCTGCACCTCATTCATGTGCTGCTCCGTGGAATAAGAGATGATTACGTGTACAGAGTAACATTGTTCACTTATAGGAGCTTTTTGCAGGTTTAACTTAATCTTTGCAGCCAACATGCTCTCCTCAGTTTTTCATGAACAAGATTTAGTGTGAAGCACGAGAGCAGGAATGGAGACATGAAGAGCAGGAAGGTGGGTACTGAAGGAAGAGAGAGAGAAATCCTGGAGTAGCACACATCTGAGGAACAAGAGAGAGCAACTGGGATGCGTTGCCATAACAACAAATTCAGCAGGCCACCTACTAGCTTGTGTGTGAGACGGAGGAGAGGGTAGAACAAGCTCGGAACCAGAATCGTGTGTGTGTGTCAGTGAGCAGTGCTAAAGGAGAGTAAAAAAAGGTGTGCATAAAGCTTGCTTGTGATTGGTCACACCTCTCCTGTCTTTGTGTGGAGTGGTGCATGTTGGGATATTGTCTGTTGTCACCGGCGCCTCCTCTTATGGCTGCCGCACAGGAGCTGAGGGAGGAGTCTCTGCGCCTCCCTCCACCCTTCCGTTCTCTCTCTCTCTCCTCCTCCTACTAAAGTAAAAACAATAAAATGTATAATGGAGAATGACTGAATTTAGCTGATACCACACAAAACCAACACGAGGCTGCCAGCCTCTCTCACAGTCACTCATGCTTGTGCTCATCTCTAAACAGGCTCTCGGCTTGAACAGTAAAGCACACGGGCAGGGATTTGAGTGATGGTCCTTTGCCTGCCGTACACATAACCACACACACTCCGTCTGGATGATGTCATCCCATCTGCATCCTGCAGTGTTTTCAGTGCAGCTTCAGACCCTTTGTTGGCCTTTATGCTAAACCCGGACCAGTTTTACGGTTTCCTATAGCGTGGTCGGCTAAGTGTTGAATCAGAGCATCATTTGTAAAGGTTAAAGGACTCAGTTAAGCTTACATAGCAAGTTTAGGATAAGATATGGGATTTAATTTTGCAGCCTCTTTGAATGCTTGTGAACAGACAGTGGTATCAGTGTTTTTTAATTCTCAAATATGTGTTCTGTTGGTGCTTGTCAGTTTGGCCTCATATCTAAGAAAAAAGTTCTTAAATATTTCATTTAGAATTGAAGAATTGATTTTCAATTTTAATTTAGAATTGAATTTATTTAGTGTTTCTTATGCTTCTCTGTTTGAAATAGAAATGCTCTTCACACAACAGTGATGGGCTTTGGTAGCTGATTAATAATTCAAGTACCTAGTAAAATAAGTACCTTACATTCAGATGGTGAATAATGTAAAAGAGATGCTTATTTGAATTATGAGCTGGACAATTAAGAAATGTCACAAATGAAACAACCATTTTATAAACCAAACATTAATATTAAGTAGCCTAAGTTTTACACACAAAATTATGGTTATTTTTTTACTGGTGCTCCATCAACAAACATAGATGTAACCAGTGAAATGTTTCAGTCAATATCCACATTCTAAACTAACTGTGGTTTAAGCACATTCATTATGATCATGTGAGATATGTTTTGGTTTTGTCTTATGCATGTTGAAACGTAGGAAAGTAATTTTTAAATGGAGGCCTGGGGACAAAAGTGAAGTGTTATCTTTCACATCCATTATGTGATATAACATGTTTGATTTTCCCTGAGCTATGCTTCTAGTAAATCCAATATTCATGGGACATTTTTTGGGATCAATACTGCCGCATGGCCCGGGGTCTTTCTGCCTACGCAGGCAGGGGGGCTTGTTGCCGAGTGTGCAGTAGAAGGTCACTTTTGACAACACGCGATCATACATGCTAGATAAACGTCATGCTACCTGACTCCTGTACTGTCAGACCACGCACTGGATTTGATAAAGAAACTTCTGGACTGTTGATGATGTACAGTCTGTAGGTATACAGGTGTGTAGTTTAAATACGTTCTCTTAAGCGCAGTGATGGCATTTGTCTCATGTGACCTTTGACCTATGACATAACAGCATCAGCTGCGTCAGCGTTTTACCTTGGTGTTAAAAAAAGCGATTTGGCTCACTGTTCTCTGCCATGTTTATTTAACTTTTTAAATCTGATGGCCTCATGGCCTTATGGTAAGAGTGTCCAATCCTGTTGCTAGTGGGCCACGGTCCTGAGTTTTGCTCCAACCGTAATCAAACACCTGCCAGTAATTTTCAAGTAATCCTGAAGATCTTGATTAGCCAGTTCAGGTGTGTTTGATTACAGTTGGAGCTAAATCCTGCAGGATGGCGGCTTTCCAGAAGCAGGATTAGATATAGGGAAGTGTCCGTATGTATGTGTGTGTGTATGTATGTATATTTTTTGCATACTTGGTAGTGGAGGACTAAGCATGTTCTCCAGTTTTATAGTTTCCACACAGGTATCAATTTGCATGTTACCTTTTTAATTAAATATTGATTTTGTAGCTAAGTTGAACTAACCGTGATTTTGTGTGTATGTCTTTCTCTAGGTGATGTATCTCCTATCAGTATGTCACCCATCAGTCAGTCTCAGTTCATCCCACTGGGAGAGATTCTGTGCCTGGCCATCTCAGCCATGAACTCTTCCCGCAAGCCTGTCACACAAGAGGCATTAATGGAGCACCTTTCCACCTGCTTTCCAGGTAGCCCCCAAAACACACACACCTTTGTTTTCTAGCATGCTTGTGCCTTTTATATTCTTTTGGCTTGATAGTGAGTTTCTGTACTGATTGTAAACTGACCCATCAAGCTATTTGTCTGGTGCAATAGTTGTTGTGCTTATACCACTCATAGGTATCAGATAGTAAACAGGATTTTGTTTAAAAAACGTACATGTACCGTTTCTGTTGATCATTGTGCGGTAGATCAAATGATGGAGAAGAGTGTCATAACCATGCATTTATCCAAGTTCAGCCACGGTTGAGTTTATACAAGTTCAGATGACTGACACTGTGGGTGTGTGTGTTTGCATAGTTGCCTGATTTGGGTAATTCCTCTGTGCAAATAATTGTCTTAGGTGACAGTTTCATTTTAGTGTATCCACCCACAGTATTTAAGAATAGACATATTCACACTAAGAAATGACATTGTAGGATTGTGGAAACTACTTTTAAACTTTTTATTGTTTTTATATATAGACAAACACAGAAATCAGCACATTTCAAAAAGATAAACACCCCCCCCACCCACAGTATATGAGACAGCATGGATTTAATGCAAAACCATATGACATAAAGCTTATACAAACTGTACTTGCAGCAGTTAATGAGATGTGGTATTAAACAAACAGTATTTGTCTGAAATACATTCTCAATGTAGTTAGTACTGACCATGATATTAATTTAGAGAATGAAAAGTAAATATATTCGTGCTTTCATGTGTAAAATGCATTTTTCTTTCTTATATTAATAAGCATATGAAGCAATTTGTTTTTATTAAAGACATTTATTTTTAATCTGTAATGTGACCCAATTTTACCCTATCCTGCCCAGTCCTGGTTAAACAAAAATCAGTCATTCAAAGTGCAACGTGTGCAAACTTCACCTGAACAGGCTCTATCTTCACTTAAAGCAGTAAAAAAATTAAAAAGGAACAGAATTTCTGAGTTGCGTCATGTTGGCATGGCAACTACCACAGGATGATGTAATGGCAGGCAACACTTAACCCTGACTAGTTACAGCTTATCTGCTCCTTTATCCGTTGTCTGTGTGTGAGTGTGTTTCTGTTATTGAAAAGCTGATTTGGGTAAAGTGAGGACTTGAGCTCAGTATGGACACCATGTACTCTGTTGGTAACACTTGTCTGTAAGTGTACAGGCCATGTTTACTTCGTTTGCACAAATGATGTTAAACTCAAAGAAACATCCTCAGTACTGTGTAATGTCACAAGGGTAATATCTGTATTTGAGTGTCTAACTTTTTAAATACAAAATATACTTCATGTTTTTTTTTTAAAGGTTTTAAAATATTTTGCCACCAAAACCTTAAGTGCCAAAATAATTGCTTTCAAAATAACACTTATAACACAAATATGTATTAGGGTACGAAGTGTCACATTTCTTTAAAAAAACAAGATGATTGGGATGTCTTCAAATCATGCTGAGATAATATAGATCACCAGGTTTGACACAAACGTTGAGTTCAGTTCATATCAGCTGAAGTGCATGTTGTCATTTTAGCAAAGCAGCGACATACTTGATAAATACTAAGACATTCTGAAGTTCATTTTCAGTTCAGTTCACTTTATCATTTTTGAACTTTACACTTAAATTGTATTGATATTTTGAAGGCAAAAGTTAAGATAAATGAAGAGTTTTATAAAATGTTTTTTAGTCATATTAATTTAGTCATATGATAGAGAACCTCTTCACTCACACAATGGCAGTTTTGGGCTTGTTATTACAATGAGGCACTTAAGGTCTTGATGATGAAAGATGAGGTAATGCCTGGTCTGCTGTGATTGGTGGTGACATAAATCAGCAATGAAGGTTCCTTTGATTGGCCCTCTGTTGTTTGTGTGCTCACCACGTACCAACTCATGGATAATCCTACTTTTGGCACATCAGAGCTGTTCTAGATAATGCTGACATCAACATGAACCCACTAATCTGCTAACACCCCCCAGCCTTTTTATCCCACTTTTTCACATCTGAATGTTTACCTGTTGAGCTATTCTTTTGGCTCAGAATGTCATTAAAAACCATTAGTATTGATGATTGAAGATTGATGATTAACATATTACATAACCAGATAGAAAATGTCATGTCAGCACTAGGTTGGCATTATGAAATAGATTATGAATCTTACATGTGATTGTTTTTCATCAGGTGTACCCACTCCGAGTCCAGAGATCCTGCGGCACACACTGAACATGTTAGTGCGGGAGAGAAAGATCTACCCCACACCAGAAGGTTACTTCATTGTTACTCCACAGACCTACTTCATCACCCCCTCCCTTATCCGCACCAACAGCAAGTGGTACCACCTGGACGAGCGGCATCCAGAACGACAACAGCAACAACAGCAACTTCAGCAACAGCCACCACCACAACAGCAATGCACATCACCACAATCTGGAACCATCACTCCCTCCACATCTGGCTGTGTGAGAGAAAGGCCTAACACTAAGAACCACAGTGAGTCCTATAATGCACACCGTGATGAGGTGACCATCCTTCATACATCAACAACTCAAAAGAAGTCCCCAAAAGAACCCAAAGGAGATCCCCCTTCATACCCACAACCCCCAGCCCCTCCACCTGCCATTCAGCACCTCCCTGACCCCACAGACAGGAGCAAGAACATGCCTGCCACCTTTGCTTACAAGACAGACACACTAACCAAGAAAAAGGAAGGCAGTGGTGGGGGCAGCGGTGAAAGGCAATCTAAAAAGTTTGGGCTGAAGCTGTTCCGGCTGAGCTTTAAAAAGGACAAGACCAAACAACTGGCCACCTTTTCAGCACAGTTCCCTCCAGAAGAGTGGCCCCTAAGAGATGAGGACACCCCATCGGCTGCAGCCATCCCTCGTGAGGTGGAGATGGAGATCATCCGGCGCATCAACCCAGACCTCACGGTTGAGAACGTGGCCCGCCATACAGCTGTAATGAAGCGTCTGGAAGAAGAACGTGCACAGCGCTGCAAGGCCAGCTCATCTGCACAGCACAGCGCCCGCAGTCGCCGCAGTCGAGGCCACCGGCGTTTGCCACATGGGAAATCGCGTTCACACAGCAAGACACGGGCTTCTCGAGGAGACCCCTCTGAAGCCTCCAATCTCAACCTGCCAGCAGTAAGTCTAGAAAGGGACTATCGTTTTTTCAGTCACTCGCTGGTACGCTCACCAAGAGAGGGAATGTACACGGTGGAACGTCGAAGTGGTGGTGCCTACCTTGTCCACAGCAACCCCAACATTGCTGAGTCACACTTTCCTGTTACCCCCGAGTGGGATGTATCAGGAGAGCTTGCAAAGAGGCGGACAGAGATGCCTTTCCCTGAGCCTTCACGTGGGACATCACATTCAAAGGTGCACCGTAGCCACAGCCACACACAGGATCGCAAGTCACGCAACGAGCGGTCTGATAAGGCAAAAGAGCGATCACGTTCTATGGACAACTCAAAGGGCCCGCTGGGAGGTGGGAGCTCTACACTTGGCACACCTGAGGATTATGACCATAGTCCAGATGACAGAAGCCGTTATTATACTGATGATGGGACGCTGAGGGCCTCCTCTCAAAAGGCCCCGCACTACTCATGTATCATGTTCCCTGCTGCCAAGTTCAGTTCAGAAATGTCTGTACCTGATATGGGCAAATTGAGTCTGGATGAATCAAGGCTTTGCAGCCCTCTTGAACGAAATAAGAGCAGAGACAGCTTGCCAGCCTACAGTGACCTGAAGGCCCTGTCGCCAAAGCCTTTGGCTGATGACTACTTCCAGTGCAATACATCGAATGAAACAATCCTTACTGCCCCACTGCCTCTGGGCAAATCTGACCATGACACTTTAACACCATCTGACGGAATCTGTAAGGGCTCTCCAGCTGACCGACAGACACCACACCTCACCTCGCCTCACCCCTTGGAGTACAAAGAAGACTCCTCCACCAAGGGCCACAGTGGTTCTGGCAAACCCACACCAAGCCAGACCCCTGAACCTATGCCCAATGGACGTTTGATACAGCACCAACACAACACTGATCCAGGGGGCGGAGGTGGTGGTGGCACTGGTGGCGGGGTTGACAAGAGGAAAGAGATTTTCAGCAAGGACACTTTGTTCAAACCGCCACACAATATTTTGACTGTGAGCTATATGGACAGTGGCTACTCAAAGTCAGGCACATTGCGTAAGACTCCTCACATGAAATCATCAGAGGTTCTTGACACTCTGGAGGCCCAACAGCCAGCTAACTCCACCCCTTTGTCTGCTCCTGCTCCAGCACCTACAGGCTCAGAACAGGGTGCCCCCTCAACATCTGAGGCTGCTTTTGACTATTACAACGTGTCAGATGATGAGGAGGAAGTGGAGGAAGCTTCCCATAAAGAGGCAGCTCCAACAGAGGTAAAGGGACGGGCAGGGACTGGAGAGGGTGGTGGAGGAGGAGGGACCATGCAGTGGTTGCTGGAACGGGAGAAAGAGCGAGATCTGCAGCGAAAGTTTGAGAACAACTTGACTCTGCTAAGCCCTAAGGAGAGCGAGAACAATAACAACCAGAAGTCAGCTCACTCAGCACGGTTGGACAGCATGGACAGCAGTAGTGTGACTGTAGACAGCGGGTTTAACTCTCCTCGGTAAGTACAAGTGCAGACCGATTTAGGAAGAAAAGTTGTGAATTTAATGGTTATTTTTTAAACTATATATAACCCATATTTGCGTGCCCCTTGTCAATCAAATTGTAGCTTTATAAGATTTGACCCTGAAAGAACATTTATTGTATATCTTAGAATAGTAAGCTATTGGCAATCTGCAGGGGTTTTGGAGATCAGTTTACCTTTATACAATTAAGCAAGTTCTGATCTACAATGAACTGGCAATATAACAATCAGCTCAACTAACCACATAAATGTACCAAAAATTTTTTCCCAGCTTACAGCCTACAAAATAAAAAGCACATTTTTATCTGTTAAATGTGCTATGTTTCAAATAATGATAACAGCATTCATTGGTTTCGTGACCTGATTGAAATTTATATTTGAGCCTATAGTTGCCATAGGGGCAATACTGTATAATTCTTACTTCCCCACCTTACACTACTAGAATAAGTAGGTTGCTCCCTTTTCTCTGTCAAGGCCAAAGACCAGTACAAGACGGCCTTTAAGTGGGTTTCCCAGGGCTCAGTATGTGTTAGCAGAAGCCCTTTATGAGTGAGAGGGTAAGGACTTTTTTCAGCTGCTAAAAATAGACCCCTTAGGTCTGTATGACTCATTCAGAGGGATATGGCAGGGGTAAAATAACTGAAAAACAGTTCTACATGTTCTGCACATGCCGCCTTTACTCCTTAACATTGTGCATGTTTGTGGTTTTAGCTGCACTTGCTGATCCAGTCCATAAATCTGCAGAATTTTGGGACCGTTTGGGGCTGGAATATTTAGAGATAATTCCAGTGACCTTCTGACCTCGTTCTTTGATGGATATGTTACAAAAAGCAAGCTTGATGCGGAAACTTTCTAGTATATAATTACACAGTATAACTTTTAAAATAACACTGTTTGTACCAAGAATATTTAGTTATGTGTGTTCTGTTTAAAAATGTGTGCAATAATGTATTCTTTTGTCCATTATATAAACGGTTCCAATTGTTGTGACGATGATAAAAGGGCTGTGAATAGAGGTGTGGCCCAATCACTTTTCTCGCCAGTCCCATGCAAGTTTAGAGACCCTTCACAATAACAGTGCAGCTAAAATAAAAATTCTGTCAGAATTTAGTCATATACTGTACCTTTATGGTGCTGTTTTTCTTTGGTATTTGGGAACTTTTTTGTGACTGTCATGATCTAATTATATAAAGATTCATAAAAAATTCTCCTTTGATGTTCCAGAGAAAGAAATCACAGCATACTAGTTTGGTCCAGCATAAGAGTTAACAAATAATAACAGAATTGTAATTGTTTTGGTGATCTGCAGCTTGAACTGAGAGATGTAAGCTGAGAGTGATGTCAATGTGCTATGTCTGACCTATTAGCTTAGTCTGTGCGTCTGGTCTGAATTAATAGCCCCAAAAAGCTTACGAGACAAACTGCCACAAGTCTCTCATTTTAAGACCCCCAGCAGCCCTTACATACGCATACACACACACACACACACACTATTTTCTGGATGACTCATCACATTAGCAATGATGTCATTCCGCAGCTCCTGGAAAAACACCAGCATAGCTCTTGTGCACAGACACAATTTAGTCGTGATTGATGTGAGGTAGTAATGCAGTTACACAGAGTGTGAAATGCAAAAAAATCTGCTCTATATGCAGTACTGCTGTTAAATGTATCATTAGACTTTAATCTTTGTTTAATGCACTTCATCCTGCAATATCAATACACTTTTTCTTACAGCTGGGCATATATACTTTTCTGGTTTGGTAGCATCAGTTTGTTATTATTGTCATAGTGTTATAACGTCCCACAATGTTTTTTGTACAATTTAACAGCCTTTTAAACATGAGTGTAAGCATACACTTGCAGGTACGAATGAGGTTGTGTGAGTTCTGTTTATGAGGCCTTGTGTAATGTTGAAAACAGCTGAGTGACTTTTGAATGCAACAAATTAAATTTTATTAGTTACATTGACTTCCTCTCTGTTTTGTCCCTTTCCTGTTATAAACTTTATTCTCATTTTATTTCTCTCTCTGTCTGTTTCTGTCTCTCTGTTCATTTCTCAAACACATTAACCAGCACACGGGAGAGCTTGGCATCCAACACCTCGAGCATCGTGGAGAGCAACCGGCGACAGAATCCGGCACTAAGTCCGGGCCACATGGGTACCACCAGTATTGGCCCCCCATTTAGCTTCCGTGCAATCCCAGAGCCCCCCACCACGCAACCTGAGAAACTGCAGAAATCCCCCAACTGCCTTGCCTCCATCACCAGCGTCTGACATGGGCCCACATGGGGTGACGTAGGGTCAGGGTGACCTGCAACGCTGGGGTGCCTCAGTGCAGGAGGTTGGGTGACTCCCTCCATCAAGCACCTCGACTACATGGGGACTGTTAAGCCCACAGGCATGACTTCCAGAGACTGTTCCTACAGCATAAAAAGGTCACTGCAACAAAAAAGATAAAGGGAAAAAAATCTAAAGAAATTTCTCATTATAGGATTTACCTTAACAAGCAATTAATCAGGAAATTCTCCAGTTGGAATCAATCATTATTTTCCAAATAGTCTTGAAATAACTTGTAATTTAATGATGTTTTATTTTCAGCAGTATTTTTTGTCATCTTACAGGTTACAGATCATCCTGACAATGGGTAAAGTTTTGCACGCATTACGATTATTAGATGTTTATGCGCAGGTCTAAGGTATTAAAGATTAAGGTTTGTGATATTGGTATACAGTAAAAGAAATGAGGCATAAATGCTCTCCTCTGAGCAACATTTAAATCATGATTCATAAAGTTGTATAATATTCCTAAAAATAAACCCATTGGTCATGGCACTATGAGCTACGTTCGTAAAACAATAAGAATCAAACTCACATGCTTATTACAAACAATAAATTAGTGGAAAAAGAATGATATTGCTCTGAAATTAAAGATTTATTTAGGACAAAGGACTATTGATTTTTTTTTTTACCCAAACTTGTTGCACATACAAGTACATTGTATGCTGCTTTACATTAGTTAATGAACTTACCTGGTTCATTAAAGTTATGTCCATATTTAATCTCAGGTCATGGATAGTTACTCTCCTAAGAAGAGGTAAAAACTTCTGTCAGTCTGGAACCATGTTTCTCTGGATCATTTCATTACACCTTTGTTTCTAAAGGGAACAAAACTCTTGCTAGACAAAAATGTAAATGATTTTAATTATAATTTTGGTTTAAGTTTAATTTAATGTGCAGGTTATTTTTATTATTTTATTCCCTTTTATTATTTTATTTTCTGATATGAAACAGAAAAACATGCGGTGTAAGTTTTTTCCAGTGGGAATCAGATACTAAGTCTTGTGCGCCAGGACACTTGTGGATGTCACTGTTGGTTTGGAAACATGCTTGTCTTCTGTGTAGCTCGATGGCTCTGTTTGTTGCCGTGAGAGACGGAGGATGCTGGAAATCGCAGAGGCGGGAACACGGGTGTTGTGTCTATAACATCCGTAGCTCCATGGAAAGTCATGCAGTTCTCTTCCTTTGGGCCAACGGGATTCAGAAACTCTGCCCTTTTGCTGCTCCGATAAAACCTTTATTTTCTAATATTTTCTTACTTGAGTTGAATCCAGACTACAGTGTTTTTTATTTTTGACATTTTTTTTGCTTGGGATTTGAGCTGTTTTTGACGATTACCCGAACTTGAAAGAGAAGTGTATTCCACAGCTCCACCTGATTCAAAATGTTGCCAACACATGTATATTCGCAATCCTCATGTTTTTAATAAATGTTTGTTTTGGGTTGGAACAGATGATTTAATGAAAGTATGTAGAAATGATTTGCTCCACTGTTATTTGTCTTTCTGTTTCAGTGTCAGAGATGGATCACATCCTATTTTGATCCGCAGTGTCGTAAATAAGGCTCAGATCCGTGAGCGAAGGCCCATTTTCCAAGATTGAATTAAACATTAAAATACTTGCTTTGAACATTTGGACTATGGCTTTAACTGTTTGGCATGACGTCTCAAGAGTGCACCAGAACTAATGTTCTTGTCTCTTCTTGCAGTGACTCGTGAGAGTTGAGAATGAGAGCAGAGCTCATGTCACATTTTTGTTGGTGCTACTATGTGGTAATTCTCCCTTGTTATGTTCTGTTTGTTTTTATGGCCAAACCCTCCCTGACTCCATTGCTTTCTGATGAGCGTTTAGGTGGATATTCTCCAGTGGAACTTTAACACCGTTAACCACTTTCAGCTCAATCTCTCTCGAATATTATCCACACACACACACATGTACACACACTTGCAGTCAGCCATGCAAACAAGCCCACATACATGCACATAACTAGCTACCTCCACCACCTGTGTAACAACAAGGTAGGGACATGTACAGATTTGGATTCTTTGTCTGTGGAACACAGTGCCAACCGCCCTTATCTCTGTGAATGTTGACAAGGAGAAGCGGACAGTGTAACTAAGAGGACTTATTCTAAATAATCAGTATTCAGTGCTTCAGTTCAGTTTTTGACAGAAAAGTATTTTTCTTATTTGCAAGTTGTGCATAAATCTGTCAAGCACTGCATTAACAAGACATTTTAAATTTTCGTTTTTTATTTTTTCCCCTCTTCTTTATTGTAAACACCTCGTTTTCAGTTCTCTGCTGCCCCCCTTTACATAAATAATTATCTAGTTCATAAGTTTAATCCCAGTACGTTTAATTGGAAATACAACTAGACAACTAGGCAAGGGTCATTGACATCTTATGTGACAGATAATACGAGCTAATATTAAGCCCCTCAACAGATACATTATTTCAAATCAAATGATATAGGTTTAATGTCAGGCTTTCCAAATCAAATCCCACAGGTTACTCGCTGTGTGAGTTCCTATGACCTTCTACTTTTTGGCACAATTGATTGCAATAGTATTGTTTTCAATTTCCCACCTAATAATAAGGAAGTAAGTGTTTAGGGTTCCAGGGAGCCACTGGAGGTGCGATTGAAGATTTCATTACAGACAAAAGCCTCATATATTCAGTGGTAACTATATATCATTCCTAGACGTCATAAACATCTGAGATCAACATTTGACAGAGCAAGCACCTCCTAACATATGTAAACAGATCTATAAATGGATCATTTTCAAATCATGTTAACAGAGCTTTACTTAAACACAGATTTACTTATAATCACTTAAATCCAGAATTATATTTCAGTTTAGTGACATATACACAGTATAACTTTAATCAGTTTAGTCTTTCTTTACTTAGTAGGACTTTGCCAAAAGATACATGTTGGTTTCCTGTCGCATTTTGTGAACCGTTTTAATTTCGACCCTCTCCATCATCCGATCTGATCGTGTTTCTCTTTTGTTCCTTGCTTTCGTTTTTGATAGACTAAAGGGAGAAATGCAGCCAAGACTGCCTTGTAAAAAACATGTTTGCACTGAAATGCCTGGCCTCTGGTTGCTGTTAAGTTCATCCAAGACGGATGCTTTGTTTATATTGTAAAATATTTCATATGAAATAAAAATGACCATGAAATGTCTTCCCTTAACATTATGGATTTTAGAACGACATCAGACAACATTGTTTCTAAATGGTGACAGTGTACAGTATCATACTGTAAATGAAATCAATCTGCCATGCTTAGTATAACTTCAAAAGAAAACTGAAAGATACGAGGGATCTTTTTGTAATGTCTATAATATTTGAAAAAGTCCCTATTTGTGTAGTAATGGTGTTTCAACGTTGTGGTAGTGTATGTGATAAACCCAGTTGGGAGATTGTGTTACTTTTTAAGACAATAAAACAACATGTTTGGTTATGTGTTTTAAATGTCTTCTGTCTTGAACCATTCAGTGGAATGCTATAACATTAAATTTAATTGTTAAATATAAGTTTCGTTACAATAAGTTGGTTACAATTTAGCTATTTTGCCCTTTATATAAGAAACGTTTTGGTTTGTTCTGAACTCAAAAGTAAGCAATTCAACAATGGTTGTCTGAGACATGAATGACAGACATGTTTTAAAAAAAAACGGTTATAAGCCTTTACCAGCTTTACTAACAATTTTTATGTTTAATTTATTACGTTTCAACTTTATGGATCTCTATAAAACTGAATCAATAATAGCTGAATAATGCTGCCATTGCTAGGCTTTACTGTTGTGTAGACTGTAGCATGTCTCCATCTACTGGTTAACAGTGGTAAAACTATTTAAAGAGCGACCCTACAGTTGAACACGCATATAATATATAATGAAGGATTCAAGCTCTTTGTTGTCATTGTATAAAAGAACAAATTCGTCCGGCATGCCAAGTTAAAACATGTATGAATCAACGACAATCGATAAACACTGAAATTAAAAATGGACAGATGCAGTTGACATGATGTTGGAAAATTGACGAAGGACGTGTACTGGTGACAATGTTTTAATTCTCTCTAATGTATCTCTTATATCTCTTATATCGCAGTTACAGGTTACAGGCCTTTCACCTATTGTTATTTGGTCTATAAATTCAGATTTTAATAAATCGTATTTAGTGAACACTTTATGCTTTTCTTTATTATCAACCTAATAAAGTACTCCTTTTATTTAGAGTCTATTTTACTTATCTCATAAATAAATGCGCTCCTAATGTGAACTGCGGAGTATATAACATCTCTTAAAAATCTCAGCATCAGTAACTACACAGAACGCATGAAGGCTGTGATGAGTTGTATGACCTCCAGTCCTGCAGAGGGCGCCAGTGAGTTAATTTCTGTATGTTGTATTTGACCCACAAGAAAGAAGCAGCAGTAAACAGTAAAGTTTGCTGAAGTTTCGCAGTTGGATTCACCTAGTAAACAATACATTAAACAGAATATATAATTCTGTATACATTGAAGATGGATAGGGCATCATGGCAGAGAAAATAACGTGTAATTGATGAGGATCAGGAGCAATGGACAGTGAGTAGAGGATTCTTTGTAATCTTGCGGTTTTGTTCGCGTTATAACGGGACGATCGGCTCTTTGCCATTTAAATGTTCACGACGTTTCTGAAACAATATGTAAAAAGTGTTGTGTCGTGAAAAACAGAAAACTTTTCTTTTAAACGAATTCAATCTAAACAGTTATATTTTAATTATACGATGAAAGCAAACTTTTTACCAACCAACGAAACAAACTAACGTTTCAATTTTGTGGGACAGTCCCTTTACATTTATTTTAATGTAACTAATTTTAACTAAACGAAGATGTTCTTTAACTTTACAGTGCTTGTCAGTTAACATCCGGTTACTGTCTGAGCTATGGGGACAGAGTTCACAATCGATGACGCGTTTGTTCTGGACGGGGAGGAGGAAGACGTGATTCCTGGAGAGGATGTTGGGAAGGGGAGAGAGAAAGACGGCGGGGGCGAAATGACTTTCGGACCTCTTTCTTTTGCCAAAACACAATGTCATCCATCTGCATCCGCTGGCACTCCTGAACACAGCAATCTGAAATATCAGGTCAGGCGTTTATGCGCTTTGCAACGAGCGTGTGTGACAGTCGCTCTGTTGACTGACTTTATATTGTGATCACCCACAGAACCTGGAAAATGAAGATGCGTTAGGTGGCGCTGTGAACTCTTCTTTCAACAACTTCTTCAAAATCAGGTTTGTCTGTGTTAAGCAAGGAATGTTCTGGTTCACACTGTGAGAGACACCAAAAACTTTAGTTTGCCACAGTTCTTCATTGGCAATCTAAATTAGACCGTTAAGCAAACAAGCAAACTATTAAATGAAGTTTATTTAACAAGTTCATCATGCAATCATCATGCAGGGGTGCATATATATGCGCAT
>JAZGTK010000040.1:0-100158 GCA_036877625.1 Ambastaia sidthimunki
TTTATAATTAGTCGGGACAGGCCTGTAGGTCATTAACATTATACCATGACTTTCTTGTGTTACATAGTAAAATGTAACACAAAATGTAAAACGTCTGGGGAAGAAATTAATGGAATTACATCAATGAATTTAAAGAGAATAAAACAAGTTAAAAATTAATGAACTCTACCTGACTTTTTACTATGACCTTGATCAAAGAAAAAACAGACATGACTGACAAATTTGTCTGCATATGTAATGCATTTGTAAAACATTTCCTTGTAATTTTGTTTCTGTATCAGAAAACTGGAAAACTTCCTCTTATTTATATTGTATTCTGCATCATTGTAATTATTGAGGTTTAAACAAAATAGGTTTAAAAAATAGCTCAATTGATTATATTGTCCAAATTTAAATCTGTCCTGCCTAAGTGTTCAAAATGTATAAAAGATGGTCTTGGAAACTATTTTAAAGCAGACAATCATTAAACAATTCCAACCTGTTAAAACAAATTAACACTTAAAATAAACTAAAAACATAATTGTACCAGAAACTATAGCTGTGTTGTAGACGTTTTAAATATATACAAACCATCCTTTCCAACAGGTGGCGCCTGTTATTCTTACAGCGATGGATACAGCCTTCCACAGCTGAAACTGTCTGCCTTTGCAAGAACAAGGTACAGTATATCCACAGTGGAAAAATATTTACCTGCGAATCAATATTTAGAAAGACTTATTACAAATGTATATATTTCATAATAATTAAGCATCTTTTACTAAATATTATTTACATATTGTCACTGTTTATGACAAAAGCAGCTATAGTACCTCAAACCACATGTAGTTTTTATATGCTGTAATCAAAACACAGCATTTTTAAAAGTTGTTTTTTAATAGATTATACCAGTGGTGTCTACTTAGCCTTGTATACAATTCTGATACAAATGAAAACATTTTTGGCAATTGGAATTTTTTTTGACAGATCTTGGAAATGCAAATTTATTTGACAAACCTGCATAATTTTCAGAAAAATGTTTTAAGTGGCAACATAATGACAAGTCCAGCAAAAACAGCTATTTACATTATATTTTTCCTGCATTGTAGTTTTTTTCCCCATTCATGTCACAGACATTGACAGATTATCATTGTATTTAAAATGGAAGAAAAGTACTACCCCAGAACATAAATACCCATGGGGGCAATTAACTATGAAGACTATGAAGTAAAGTAGATATAATTGTTTAAAGAACATTTAATATGCAAATAAGTAAATATGGTTTCTTTAAAAGCCAGGGACTGATATGTGGACGTTTCTGTAGAGTGACCTCTTTATCTATTATTTATGATTTCTTTAATATGCATTGGCTGTATTTGAATGTCCTTAAACAAGCAAGTGACCTTCATAGTAAACATTTGAGGCCGGTGAGCCAGAGCTAAACTGTGGCCTGAACAGTTACTTGAAATTGTGCAAATGATCTCGGTCTGTGCAAAGTGCATCCAGCAATCTTCCGTAATGTGTACGTGACCGTAGAAGCATAAATATTGAATCACATGACCAGGATTAACATTTTTAAAACAGCATGTTTATTCTTTTATTTAAAAATAAAAAATAAACTAAAAAGGACTATTTTATTGTCGCTATAAGAAACAGTACGGAAGCACTGAGAGTCTTTGAGCACTTCTAGCTCTTCAAGTATGTTCATTCATTTTAGTTCATTTCATATATCAGGGGACTGTGCCTCTATGAGGGCAGGCAAGTAGAGACAAGGGGTCAGACCAGAGCACAGAGCACAGTTTCGACCTTCTCAGGTTAAGAGTGTTCTGATTTCTTGACCCAGTCTATTAAAGCCCATTCAAACCAAACTCCAGGTGCCTCTCCAAAAGAATCCATCTTTTCCTTCATACAGAAATTCATTCTGTGGTGAAGTCCAAACAGCAGCAAAACAGTTGTGAGAAATGTGACGTTATGAACACAGGAAATGAAAAGGAGTTAGAAACGAGATGCGTGTAAAGAGGAAAAGAGAGAAGATAGTAGAAAATAACAAGAAACAAAAGAAACAGATTAAGTTAGGAAAAACAAGAAGTTACTGTGGTATTAAAAAATGAGGAGAAGGATCTACATCCAGTGCATGTTAAAACCACTCAAGTCAAGTCAATGTAATGCAACACCCAGTAAATTGCATAAACGTATATCCTAACAATAATTGCAAGAACAGTGAACAACACGACTTGCATCATTTCCAACAACAAATAAAAGGAAACTCAGCAATACAATTTATGTTGACGGAAAAAGATCTTTAAAATGTAAACAAATTCACTCCTTCAGAGAAAGAAAAGAGGTCGTAGGATACATCCATGTCCACCACTCTTGAGCCAGGTCCCTCTGTACTAAGTGCAACTGAGGCAGTGTTAGTCTCTCCAAGCAAAGCTCTCACCCTGCAGTCCCTTCATTAAACAACAACAGCTCCCCTGCAGGTCATCTGGAGTGCAGCAGAAATCGGTCAAGGTACAGAGACATGGTTTCCCAATTCCGCCACAGGAAAGCCAAGATTATGACCAGGAGCAACGTGGAAAGTGTGCGGCTACGCGTCTTCATCAGCGGAACCACACAGTTTGCGACCGTCGAGACGAACACTAGGAGAACGGCCATGACGGCCAGCAACACGTTGATGAGTTTGCCGAGTAAAGTGCGTGCTGTGGCGTTTTCCAAACCCTCTAACTGAACCACTTGTTGCTGCTGTTGCTGAAGCTCCATCTTAGAGATTCGAGTTTGACAGGCCTCCAGTGCCTCCTACAGAAAAGCAGAGGAACGTGTTATGAGAAACAGAGACAGAATGAGGCTAATGCATTGCATGCTAAACTTCAGTACCGGTCAGTGTAAAACAGGCATAGTTAAAGAAACCTAATGGAGCATTTTAGCTACTTTATATATAATAAGCCTTTAAAGAAGCCAGTAAGTGAGTCACGTATAGATTTCATTATCAAAATTAGATTACGAGAATAAATGTTGTCCATCAGATTGATGCTAAATAGTTTAGGGAATAGAACCGACTCCCTTTCCAGCCAATAACCGTTGCATTAGTATAATAATGTTCCACTTAAAGTTCATACACCATATTGCATGACTTGCACATATGTATGTGTTTAAGATTCACACCTTAGACCATACATGTTTAATGTGCTTTGTTTCTGAAGATCAATTGATACAATGTGGGTCTCACGGGGTCCTGGAATTCATTGTTAATTGGGTTGAATAAAAAATGTCAGTAATGTCAAATACATAAATTTAAATTAGAAATACCTGAATGTCTCTGGCTCGTTCGTAAGACTGGTATGCGATTTTCTCCTCCATGCTGGCCAGTTCCTGCTTTAGGTTGAGAATCTCATTTTGATGTAGCTCTGTTAGATCATTAAGCTGCTCCTCTAGACGTTCACACCTAACATATGCACATACAAAAAAGATCAAATATAAAAAAGGGCGTGAAACAACATAACTAGCAGATCATCCTTTCTGAGGCTATTTAAAATATACAACATGTAACGTAACACTACCACTGCCAGTACATTCAGCTGTTAAAGTACCATGTACCTGTATCTTTCCTCCTGCAGAGCCTGCATGATCTCTGTGTAGTCCCTATGATAGTGAGTCTTTAGGTTTTCAAAAGATTCTTCTAGTCGATTCTGGTTTTCCTTTAGTTCCTGGATCTCATGCAGCAGTGTATCAAAGCCAGAGATCTGGCCGTGCTCCAGTGTATTACCCTTTGAACTCGGAGGCCCCCCAGGAGCCCCAGTGGTGCTATTTGCCGCTGACCCTGACGTAGCGCTGGAGCAGTCATCCTCACTGCCGTATTTCGGGCTGGACTGGAGCTGGCCAGATACAGAAGTCCTGGTGGCAGCCGGCCCTGCACCTGGCATAGGCTCGTCCCCTTGTTGTTCATCTAGAGAGTCCTTTAAAGCAGAGATGTTGTCTGCACTTCCAAACTTGTTGCGAATCAGAGAGGCAAACTCGCGGGGTTTGGACACAACTGCTCCTGCGGCAGAGTGGGTGGCCTGGGAGATACTGGAAAGGCCACCAGTCACCTGTGAGAAAACGTGATCGTTTTGTGAAATATGTATATAGCAATTTCTTAATTGGCTAGTTTTTTTTCTAATCTTACAAGTGGATAATCATGTATACCCTTAGTAGGATAATAAGAAAAACTGACTTGCTGGCAAAGGACATGACCGGGTCATATTGCACAACCTAAAAGTTTGTTTGATACAAAACCAAAGCCAACAATCTCCAACTACTCCTAAACAGAACACTTTAAAGCAGCAGACAGTACCTTCGCACCCACATCCTTCAGACCCTGGTGCATGTCTCGCAGGACATCTTTGGGCTGGCGTGGTATTCCATTGTGCTCCACCTCTCTGAGCTTGCGGTGGTAATGTTCCAGCTTCCTCTGTAGCTGCTGGATGGTCTGCGCAGACTTCTGATTCTTCTTCTCAAACACCTGCTTGATGCGAGTGCTTTGCTGTTTGTCGGCGTTGTTGGCCAGCTTTAGGTACTCGGCTACATTGTCATCCCTTGCTGTTTGTTCGATTTTTATCTGTTCTGTAAGTTTGAGGATCTTCTGCTGTAGCTGGGCGATGACCTGCTTTGTGCGCTGAGGGTCCGGGGTGCCATCCACTGAATCCACACCATACTGACCACCATCTGAACTGCCTGACAGAGCGTTTGGAGATATGGCAGGGCCAGATCCGTCCAAACGATCTTGCTGCAAATAAGAGACATTTAGGAGATAAAAGATCCATTGTGTATTCATATTTCCCACATTTCAATTAATAATGAACCAGGTCATTTAAAGCAGAAAATCTAAAGCTGTATTACTATGTATTTTTAGTATTAGTAATAAAGAAATTAACTTGAGATAAACTAGATTAAGTAGTCTATAGTATATAAAAAGCTGTACAGCTATGACAGTATGGCAACTGTACTGCAAAATCCTAAAAATACATACATAAATAAATGATCAAAATACTTAACCGCTATTGAAACCACAATTATTGGCAGTTCAGTTCCAGTGTTCATCTTCACAGGTGTGCCACTTTGAACTGTGACTACACCAGTTTCAGGTGCCACTAACCATTTGGACCTCTGTACATAGCTCACATAGTTCAGATGACATAGTGTTAAGATAATGCAGGGCATTTGTTCAAGTAACTGATAAGAAATAGCACACTGCACACTTTTTTTTGCTTTTACTTTTCTGTATATTTTAAATAAGTTTTCATCTTTAGCATGACATCACACTGGAATGAACTTCGTCCCCCACCTAATGAAAGCTAAAAGGCGAAACCTTCTTATCTGTAATATGACGTGTTTGTAGATAACACATCTATGGATGATCTAAGCATCCCTTACCAAGTAAACATGAAATGACTACAGCATTGTTCTATATTGTTAAAGTTAATTATTGTTAATAAAGCCAGATGAATTCTGCAATTTAAGTTCCAATTTGCAACTTGATATAAGTAGATTTCTGGTAAACAGCCATTTGATAAGACCCAGATGACACCTGTAGACCTGTAGAAGCGGCACCATTGCCATTACAGTACTGACTTCTTTGAAAAGATTTTTTTATTCGCATCCCAGATCTGTTTATCTGGGAATCCACAGCTGTTTGATTTGTGGTAAAGCCTCTAGAGAAGCTGAGCAAACTCTATGACAAAATATGGTGTATAGCACCCGACAGCATCTAAATTCAAGAAACTTTGCTGTAAATCTTTGGGGCAATTTGTCTACTTCAAAACTACACAGCAGCACACAGCCCCCTGTGTATCCACAAAACCAGCCCTCTACTGAGATAGCCAGGCTCAAACAGTGGTCTGAAATACATGACAGGGTTTATGTTTGGACACTCCTTTGAGAGAGGAACGTTCTGGATGGTGCCACTAAGCTCTCCAACAAGTAAGTTTTGGCAGACACCCAAATCCTTTAGTGTGTCTGGTGGAAATGCTTAGCTGTCGAAAAAGGCATGCTTAAAAGGATAGTACTATAAACTGTAAGCATAATTTTTCTGCAGAGATGCATTAGTCAACGTTTGTCTTGGTAAAGAATACTGATGGCTATTTTAAGCGAGCAGCAGGAATACACAGCCGTAACATAGAAAAGCTGAGCAGAGGAGTAACTGGTTTTTCAACTACCTGAATGACGTTTCTAAATAAAGCTGCCACACCTGCTGTGTAACAGCAAATTTACCCTTGACTGTATCCTTAAGGACACAAGAAAGCAAACAATTATCCTGATCCCAGATCCTAGAGGTTGGAAAAAGGGGACTGATTTTGTTGCCTACAGAAGTGCACTGCACTGAAGTGCACCCAAAGACTCGGCTAAATATAGCAGAGCTTAGAGAACACAGTGACCTGCCACAGAGGCTTTCTGACCTGTGGACACTGTCAGCTCGTCCATCCATCCTGCAGATTTCTTTAGGACACACACAGCAAGCAACTGATTCCTGTCTACACAGACTGCAGTCAAATTTTACTTCAAAGTTGACCTTCTGCTATGTTTAAACAACATGCTATCGCCTGCTATTAAACACTGATAGTGTTTCCATTGGTAGAATGATTACCGGGTATGTGCAAGGCATGCTGGGATACTTAAACAACAGTGGCAATAAGTGAGATATGCCAAAGCAAGCTTTAAACATGCATTCCAGACAGATCAAAACAAACCTCTGTTTAAATGTTATAAAAGCTGCAACATTGTACTTTAAATACACTTTTACAGGTTTGTGTCATGATTAGATTCTTCAGTAGAACTTGTTGTTGTGCAGAGTACAAGTACAGAGCCAATGATATGCAACAGGTAGACTAGTAAGTTGTCTACCAAATAGACAGTTGACTGGTATTTTGTAATACTGAATACTAGGGATGCACCAATTGATCTGCCACCAATCGTGATCAGCAAAAATGTTATTACTGTTAGAGTGCAGTGATAGATTTTATGAAATGTACATTTTTGTCTGTTGCCGTAATCCATGTAAACAACAATGTGCTCTTTGCAACAACAAAAAAAATCAATAATCATTTTAGTGTTTACTGTCTGACATCAGTTCATTTCTCTGCCTGTAAACTGAAATGATACTGCATCTATGAAAATCTTATATACAGCAATTTAACTGTTGGAAATGGTGGCCACCACTGATGACCACAGCCTGATTGTGTATGAAATCCTTTTGGCAAATGTGTGACATACAAGACATTAATGGTCCCCTTGAAGATACTCACCCGTTCAGACTCTTCTGTGGAGTAATTCCCCGAGGTCAGCAGCATGTCTGTCAAAGCTGGGCTACTGGGGGTATCTGTGGTGGAAGATGAGCGTGGCCGTCCTGCTTGCAGCAAGATTTCCTGGGTGCTGCGCCTGTGGATTTGTGGGCTGCCTTTCTGGGGGGGCTCCCCTCCCCCCCCTGCCTTGCTGCGCCGGCTTTGCAGGCTGGTCCCTCTCTTCATCATGGGAGGGGCTCGAATCTGCTGCAGCACACGGCTCAGAGCTGCAGGGGGGGCGGAAGCGTGGGGGTCAGAATTAGGGGCGACGACCGTAATGGCAGGCGCTTCCCCCAACTCTGGCCCCGTGTCTGAGGGCTCAGGGATGGGGCCTGTGGAGGAAGAGGTGGGGTCATATGGCAAGACGGATGAGCGTCTGCGCTGAGGTTGGAAGAACTGCTTCAAGCCATGGCCCAGCGCACCCATGTTCTCCAAGGCATTGTGGGTAATTTTGGACAGGCCATGATCAGGCTCGGATGCCCTCCTGCTCACCTCTCGCTCTGTACAAGCCCCAGAATCTGGCTCCTCCACCCCAAGCTGCTCACTACCACCCTGATCCATCAGGAGGCGCCAGTCTCGCTCAGAGGGTCAGCACAGGGGTGGGGTCAAGCTAAGCCCCTCCTCCACCACCCTCTGATGAGCTGAATCAAAAGCCAGGAAGCAAAGGGTGGCAGCAGTCAGGTGGACTCTGACAGCATACATGCACCTGTGGTTTAGCGTAAAGACATGCTTGTCTACCACAGAAGGAAAATAAAATGGATTATGTCATGCAGCTGTGAGCGATGGAACATAAGCAGCAACTACATTAGTTAAAATTCAATCTCAACATTGGATGGCTTAAAGACAGAAAGATGTGGATTATATTTTTAACTTCAGCCTGTTGCAGATGAATTTAATTTGTATTTTATGTCATCAAAAGAATGACAAATATATTATTGACAGTGACAGCAAAGGTCACAGATTAAACTGAAAGCCACGCCTTAATGGTTCTGAGCCAACCAAATGAAACTACATTAGCAATATTACTATTGACAGACTTATAGCACTCTACAGCCATGGGTGTTGCCAAGCAAATGAGGCATGACAGAACTACGGAAACATGAGGGTGCTAATTTCTGCAATGCTCCAAGGGTCAACTGTTTCAGACCACTCTAAAACATATCTCCATAAGGTATTTGCTATATTATCAATCAGTACGTAAAAGACCCATTGAACTTCAGACCGTTTTAGTAAAAATCATTGCAGAAATTTCTTAAAACGTTATTGAAACCCCTGTGGATGTAATTTGAAGCATAAGCTAGGGTGAGTACAGGTTTTAGCATGAGGATGAGTGATAGGTTTGCGTTGCTAAACACCAAAAAAGTGAGTTTGGGCAAGATGACAAACAATCCTCTGAAGCTGAGGCAATACTAGGGCCCCAGGCGGCCTCTCAACCCAACCAATCATTTATCCATCAAGCGCAACCCATCTAAAACTCCATTAGGCTTATTTGTTTTGAAAATTATTTCATTAGTTTAAATAAACATACCATGCTAGAAATCAACCCTCTTTACAGGACAATATCACATGTACAATATACATTTAGACAGTATACATTTAAAGACAAAAAAAAACTTATCAGCACACAATGACATATAGTAACAGTAATTTGATGTTTAAAGAGAGATAAATAGTGCCTATGACGTATAGTAACAGTATTTTGATGTTTGAAGAGAGACAGTGCCTCCTACCATCAGTCCAGCCTGGTCTCCACTGGCTCACAGTTCAGGGTTGGCTGTAGAAGAAAATGGTTGTCACTATTACACTGGACCAACATGACACACAGGGATCTGACACACACTGGCATCTTTTCTTTTTCAGTAGCCATAGTTGAGCAATTTTCTGGAACATTCTTTAGGATTACATCATTAGAACATCATTACATTACCCGATTCGCTAAATACCCTCTTATGTTCTTTATCAATTTGCATAGTAACTTTACCAATTGTAATGCAGGCAAACCATCATGGCAAATATTGTGTGGAACTATTGGGAAGCCTAAAAGAAATCTCTTTCATTTGTCCACAGAGCCAGCAGAGTCCTAAAAACAGCCCTAAAGCTTCAGGTGTGTTGAATCGAGAGTCTAGTGCTACAGTACAGGGTTAAGATGGGCCTCAAATGGAGAGAATAACAGTCTGCCCTAATCCTCTTTATTCAGCTTACTTCAACACACATGAACCCTCTTACTGCAATACCACAGCGCTCCATAATCATTTCAGCTCCTAATATCAGTGGCTTACAGTACCTCATGAATGTTAACCTCTTCTCACCTTATTAAGCCTTCTGGGAAATATGCAAATGATTTTTCTCGCCCTTTGCAAACAAGCAGCATTGCAAAAATAATCTAATGAATACCCAACCACGCCAAGATCAACCATCCATACTCAAATAGACAACATGAAATATGTCAACATCAGTCTGCGGGGCTCAACAGTCTGCTTACCATGGACCAGTGTGTGAAACCGTTGTGGGCCAGTTGACAGAAGTGCCACTTCCTCAGTTAAGCCAGTGCAACACTGCCACTAAAACTTGCATTTGTTGCTCAAGAGCATGTGCCTTGCAAAACATTTGGTTTCCGTGATGTGCATTCTGCTACAGCTTTAGATTAGTAATGCAGATGAGGTTTCAACTTAAATTGCAAGAGTGACTCAATTATGGAATTCGGCCATAATTTTATTGCAGTTTTTAACCTAGTGTTTTTTAATAAAGAAACAAAATTAATAACACATTCACAGCTTTGTATTTGTTGGAGGGGATGCAATATGAACTGCTGGTGGTGCCAAAAAAATTTAATCCATTTAATAAACTCCCTGTTGAGCCCTGATCCAAGTTAAACTTAACCTGTGCCTCACACCTGTGCGGTAAATAACACTAACCTTAATTAGTTCAAAAACATAGTATCCTTCAGATGTGGGAGTGGCATGAGAGCAAGGTGACACTGTGCTGTGAATGAACTGGCGTGTCTGTGAAGCTTTGCCGGAAAGAAGTGTTGATGTGTCTGTGTCCTACATGCATAATTAAAGGGACGAGTGACAGAGTGACGCATACGCTTAGCACAGCCATTCTAACACAATCATATTCAACACAACAGCAGTTTAACAAGCCAAGCACACACCTAAGAACGCCCTGGGGTGCTGTCACACCAGTTGTGTTACAGCCTAAAAAATAATTGCATGGATAATAGCTCCAGTGACTTGTGTGAGCAACATTCTTGTTACCAGTTTATTCTAGTGTTTTGAAGTTATTATTTAATGCTTCCCCAGCCTTGAGTTGTAAATAAAATCACAATAAGCTTTTGCAAGCATAACAGGTCGTAAGAATCCCTGGGATCGAGCCCTTCTTTAGGGACTTTTTTCATTTGGATTAATTCATATTTTAACAACATTGATCACTGACTAACATGTTAATAAACTGATCGCTGACTAGCACAATCACCTCTATATGACAAGCACACATAGAAACCCACACCTTCAAAACCACTATATTTTATTTTTGTGGATAAAATGGGTCAGCTTTCTCTTCCCCAGTCCCGTTTACATAGCTTCCCAAGGTCACATCACTCTGTGTCTGTATGTGTGCCTTTGAGCAACAATACACTCCACTATAGTCAAGACATTTAGAACATGTAGCACATCCCACAACAGTTCCATTATAAATCTTCATGCATCTGTCTGCCTGCATATTCATTGCATCTTATTTTGCAAAATATCTCACAGTGAAACAAGCTACAAGTTTTTCTAAATACAATTATAGGTGATTATGACATATACACAGCACCATACCTTCACTTCCAGTCATCAGTAGGCCAGCTCTGTCTTCTCAACATAGAAAGCTGATACTGTGAACAAATCTAAGGGGTAATCCGAAACTGTCTTCTGCACATGGACAATGAATCAGTACTGGTAAACTGTCCTCTTGACACTTTAGTCGATTTGCCCCTCTTATAAATGTGAGTGTTACATGCTGAAAAGAGCAAAAAAAAGTATTCCATAATGCACCATGGATTTAAAGGAATGTAAATTTCAGCATCTCAACACTAAAATCACAAAGGAATACCAATGTGTAAAACATTACAAGCTTTCCTTATTATGCCTAACAACTCTATCTGAAAACCAGACAAAGTTAGCATATAAGAAAATAGGCAAAACAGGTCTATTCATGAAAGACATTACACGACTATTGACGGCTGTTACTATTATATTACATTAAACTTGATAGGTTGGTTTTGGTTTTTGGTCTCCCACGTTTATAAAACAAAAATATGGAGTGATCATAAATTTAGACATTGCTACAAAGCGAAAATTGATCAACACGACTGGCCAAGTGTGTGAGCTAATAGACGCTGCCCTCTCTCGCTGTGCTATTGTAACTCGAGCTGCTGTCACTGACAGATTTCACGATGACATGCAAAACAGAAGGTTAAAACATTAAAACTAACCCATTTAACCACGTAACAATGAGAGATGTTCCTGAGGGCTGAATTAATCCGATAATTTTTCCGAAATGTCCGTTGATGCAGTCGCTAGCTGAGTTAGCTGTCCGGCTAGCTGGTGGATGGAAGTTTACGCCCAACCCAGGGCTAATATTATTATTATTAAATGGTCGATACAACGCAACGCTGTACACGTTCATCAGCCAACACCGATGAAAACATCGGAAACGCTGTACTCACAACGGCCAGGCAAAAGAAAGAACGGGCAGCACTTTAAAACTTGGTCTGAGTTACAACACCGCCTGTACGTTAATGTATGTCAAAGAGAGACCCAACATCATCAGCATCTGATCAAGCGAATATGCTTGTTTGGGTGGCACGGCGCAGCGTGAGCGGACCTTATATCAACACATTCATTGAATACAGTGGACATTTAGGACAGCAGCAGTTAGCGGTCAAATATTACTGTAAACGGAGGTTTTTGGTGATGTCTGACCTGCTGCACCTGATCTCAAGCCGTGCTCGTGCTCGTGCTCTAAGCGAACAGAGCGCGGCTAGTCTGCTAACGTCACAGCAATTGGATAACCAACACAAGCTAAAAGCGATTAGCCAACAAATAAACCACACATTTGACCGCTCCTGTTGTCCAAACTACACCATATAAGAGGCCGGTATAATAATATTTTAAATGTTATGAACTGAAATATACGCGTTTTGAGATTACAACTTACTTGAGCGTTGAGAGAATTGTGCTGATGCCCGTTAATTTCTTCTGATGGAACACGCCCACCATGATGTCAGCAGCGCGTGCACGAGACGCGTGAAGCGCAGCAGTCATACTGCGCGTGGCACCATATGACGGAATCATACCACGTCAAACGCTCAAAAGCAAAATTTAGTCAACGAAATGTTGTGGTAGCGTTTCCCGTTAACTCACGAGTGTGTTATTACCGGCAGCTTACTTGTTGGAATCGTTTATGTTAAACAGTACAGTTGCAAAGAAATCTTATTTTGTAAACCAAGGCTTTGGACAAAAAGATGTCAGATCACAATTCTATAACATTAAAAACTTAAGCACAACTATTTTAAATAACAGCACAATGGAATCAGTGGAATAAAGCTTTATTGGGGGGTATGAACCTGAAAGAAAAGAAACTCCTTGAGGACACAATTTTTCCTTCAGGCAAATAAAAAACGTCCTCAAACTTGTCACTTACTCATTGGACTCTTGAGTCGTGTCTGCGAGACCTGAAAGCAAAGGAAGACCTTGCAGGACCAGACACAGACTTGGAGCTGCGGGGAGCAAAGACTGGATCCTGAGGAAACTGGGGCATGAAGGGGTATTTAACAGCAGGTGGCACATTTGGCTTGATGGGCTGAGGGCCAAAAAACAATGGGTACATTTGGGGATAACCTGGGTACAGCACAGGCTGGGTAGCAGCAGTGCTGGTGGTTGTGGCAGGTGTAGTGGTTGTGGCAGGTGTAGTTGTAGGAGCTGCAGGAACGTGGCTCTGAAAACCATATAAATATTGAAGATGTGGTGGAAGCAATGGGTACATGGCATATTGCATAACCTGTGGGACATCAGCTGGTTTGGCAGGGTTGGTTGTAGTAGTGGTGGTGGTGGTGAGAACAGTTGTAGGTGGTGGTGCGGTAGGCACAGATGCCACAGGATAGCCTGGGTAGTGGTAGGGATGTCTAGGCCCTCCATATGGAAAACGTTGATATGGCAAAAATGGTTCATACCAGCCTGGCTGTTGAGGCTGGAATGGTGCTGGGGAGGCAGCTGAAGCGCTTCCATGGTGATGGTAAAAGTGAGGATTAAACATCTGCAGAGGGTACATGTGATGCGGGGGCATGGGCTCATGAGGAGCTAGTGTTGTGGTTGTAGTTGTGGGTTGAGTAGTGGGAGGGGCTTGGGTAGCAGGCATCATATGGCCATGGGAGTATGGGAAATGCCACCATGGTTCTCCATATGGGAAAGGAGGAAACATCAGGGGTGCTTGATGTCCATCAACATGGGCTGTAGGGGCAGCAACAGGTACAGTAGGGGGGGCTGCAGGTATTGTTGTTGGGGCTGTTGTTAGTGGTGTCAAAGGGCAGGAAAGAGTCACTTCACGGTCACCATACAGCAATGGCAGGCGTCTTTCAGTATCCTGAGGACAACAAAAACTATGTAACAAACTTCCAGAATTTAAAAAAAAAAAAAAAAAGTTGTAAAACAATAACATGGACTATGGGGGGGGTGGGGGTGGGGGGTCCATAGTCTTGCCATTACCGTCACTTCCCAACAGCTTCCCTTGAATGGTGCCGTCACAACAAGCGCACCATCAACAGTCTCTAGTGAGAACTCACATTTAGAGTAGGTTATTAGCAGAGGTTGCCATGATCCTTCAACTAAAAGATAAAAAATAAAAAAGCTTTAAGATTCATAGGAATGTCATCAGTCTTGGTTCTCATACACTCCATTGCTACCTTTTATTTTAACAGTATCAGCCCTCATTCCAAGAGAGACAACCATTCCAGAGGGAAAACAAGAAACTGTAGGAAGAGCTGTCACAGGGCATGAAATCTGCACTGGTGTCCCCATTATAATTAAAGGCAGAATGTAACTTCCACCCTGTCAGGAAAAATGGAAGAGAATATATACACTGGCAATTTACCCTTTAGTGAGTGAAGATGCAGAACACTGCAACTCTGCACTCACCTGTTGTCTGACATGACAGCCACGGTATGGAGCAACAAGAGCACTGTCTCGACGCACACGCTTCACAGAGAAGCCACAGCTGGCTGGAATCTCAGACACAGGCACTGGAGAGCCCTCTTCTAAGGGGACATGAAAATATTCAAGAAAACATCTTGACATCACTTTAGAGAAAACGTAATAAGCCACAAACTGATGGGTTTACCTCTATCAACCAAAACATGTGGTGTTCTTGGTCCAGGAACACGCAAGGTCATAGCATTATCACCACATTGCACAGAAGAGCCCAGGCGCTTTAGCTTGGCCTCAGCGAGATGAAATTGTGCTTTATTTGGGAGGAAATTGTGATTACTTAAAGGTAACAATTCAATTCTGTCAACCTATAAAAAATTTTTTCATTGGTCTTTCACCAGAATGTTCGGATATCATACCTTCTGCACCATTACCAATTAAAAGTTTACCAAATTGAAATTTTTTATCGGTGCTAGAGCCATATGGAGCACCCATTACTGAGGAAACCTCATGATAAGTTCTTAAAGAGCTTGCTGCTATCACAGCTGTTGTGAAGAGTAAAATGCCTTTAATCCACAGCATTGCAAGTTTATATGTACTAGCATACACCAAAACAATCCTATTACTGAAAGAACCTTAACTGCAAAGGTTGGCAATCTCATTGAGACATGTTATACTATTTGTACTCACCTTATGTATTCAATTGCTTGCTAATTTACCTGTTTGACCAGTCAAATCAGTCATCTGTCAAATCATTAATCATTTAGCTAGTTGTTTTCACCTGTGTCTAATTAGGATGCGAGTTTACAAAAGTTTAAAANAAAAAAAAAAAAAAAAAAACAGGTCCCTTCGAATTTTCTTTATTGATAAGAATTCATTCATGTTATAGCTTTTAATGGTTTACAGTAATGCTTACAAGCTTTAAAAATGGCTTTAAAAATCAAGTGTGTAAAAACAAATGTGCTTTACAGTACATAAAACAGATTCAAGTCAGGTTTCAAGTACAATTCCTGCAAAGAAAGTTTCTGAATAACTACCTACTTACGCTGCATATATTTATTTTATATAATACAATCCAGTGAATCAGAATTTAAAAAGTCACAATATTTAAAGAGTAAGATTATTATTTGCATTGTCTACTTAGAATCTCATCTGCTATTCTGCAAGACAAAAGTGCTAAACTTTGTAATAGTTTAAAGACTAGTAACATCATCTTCACTCGCTATGTTGGACCAATCATCATCTTCATTGATTCTTGGAATAGTTGAATCTCTTTCCCACACTTTTCTGATGGTTTCTGGAGTCAAGGAAGACAGGGGCTTAATCACAGACACCTGTGTCTGTTGAACTGAAGTCCCAAAATGCTGGGTGGAGACGGGTCTCAGGCAAGAATCTAAAGCCCATCTATTAGTTTTGTTAGTTGGGATGGTGGGTGATGTAATGTTTCCTTCAAATAGTCCCTCATTTTTGTTCCATGAGGATGGTGATGGGGTAAAAATGGCACCCACTCCGAGCAAGTGGGCATGAGGAAGGGCACAGTCAATATTGTGACTAAGGTTAACAGGTGAGGGGGGGTGAAGGTCAAACTCAATTAATGAGAGCAAGCATTCATGTTCCTGCCATTCCACACCACTTGTCCACAAAGGAGTATCATGACAGTTATTGCTGCTATTATAATGGACACCTCCACCAATAGTTCCAGTGTTGTCATATACAGTAGTGAATGAGGTTGCTGGTGCTGCTTGATTTTGTGTTGTTGAATGGCTAATATTCTCTATGGCCTGTTTTTGCCCTTCCCAATTATTTGGGAACAGTTCAGTCCAGTTTCTATCTTGTCTTATCCAAGGCCCCATTGGTAACTGTTCCAACAGTCTGTTCCAATGTGACATCTTTTTACTTTTTTGTGCTTTTTTATTGGCCCTGTTCCTTTGCTCTGGTCTCTCTTTACCTCCTTGTGGCCTCCAGAATACTTGAGATCCCAGCAGCAGGAGAGAAAAACTCCATGCCAACTCCAACACTCGTGCCCAGAGTTGGTTGAGCCACCAGATCCACCCAAATCTACGCCAGTCACCAAGTAATCCATACAGCCAGAGGAAGCCATAGATTTGTAAAGCACAGGAGAACACCCCCAGGAGTGCACACACCAATAGCACACGCCTGACACTGTTTACTAAATGCATAGTGGCACTCCACCTTGGCACTGGGGTCCTGTGGGTAGAGCAGAGTTGCTTTAAAGTCTGGAAAAAGATTCCTAAACAAAGTGGTAAACCCCAGCAAACAGTAAGTGTCTGCAGCATTAAAGGTAGTGCTGGAGAGAAGGTATTTGACATCAGGTCAGCCATTAGGATGGACGTACAATGCAGTGCTGCCAGTACCCTATTGAATGAGAATCTTTGGGGAGTGGTTGGGTGAGGGTTTAGCCTACCTTGCCTTAGACAAAGTAGTGATAAGGTGGCTTGTGCCCAGAGCAATAAGGAAACAGGTAAGTTATACAAAGCAGTAAGTGTAGGGCGAGGTAGAATGTTTCTTGTACCATATGGGTCAATTATGAACTGTACAAATCGAAGCAAACCTGCCAGCAGCAGCAGGACATTGGTCAGAGTAAAAGCTTCACAGGGTGGATGGAGCATTTGAGCTCCACCAATCACTCCATAAGTAGCAGCAACCATTACCAATAAGAAAAGCATAGCTGAGCCATAGACATGGAGATCCCATGCAAAGGTTAGTGTCCGTTTCAGATCCTCCCACTGTAGCTGGGTGATGTTGTTGCCGGTGGAGACAGCACATTGGCCCAGTATGCAACCTGTTGTACCAGACTGGCTGCTTTTTGGTAACAGTCCAAACAAACCTTCAAGCCATTTTGACTTTTCTTCTGTAATGTAAATGAACAATATTTTAGTTAGTTTTTCAAACAGCTATCTACTCTCAGGATAGCTCTATATAGAGGATAGAGCTAATTAAAGTTAAAAAGCTTAATGACTACCTTTCTTTTCTGGTTTATCAGTACTTGTTTTCGCCTGCATAATGGATGGATCTGTGGATGATAACTCTATAGGGATTTGTAAATCAGAGGTAGTGTCCTCACCTCCAAACTGACCTGAAATTTGTATATTTATTGTAATGGTTATGAAAAAAATATCAACATAATATTGATATATCATGACTGATGCTTTGTATAACAGGATAAACAAAGATGTTATACTAACCAGTCTGCAATGGAGGTGTGGCTGTAGGCGCGTGGTTTGTGACATAATGTTCCTCTTTCACCATCAGATTATCAAAGAACTCTTGGATAAAGTCAGATTGCATCACAATGGTGCCATTGTGTCCCACTATTTCAGGCTTTGTGATAGATCTTAAAATCTGTGTGGATGAAGCATGCTTTGTTTCTTGAAAAGTCTTTGTATTTACATTGTTGTTCATCTCTAAATTGTTCAGAGATGTACTGTGATCAAATTGGTCATTGGTAGAAAATGTCTCTATGTACATATTGATAGGAGTAGAGTTTACTCCAGTATTAATATTCTTTCTGATTGGTTTGGTGGTTGTCAACAAAGGTTGGTCTTTGTTCATTCTCTCATTGTTATTTATAAATGTGGTGTGGATGGATGTAGTCAACTGAACAGGCATTGTGGAAGTGGCTTGATAAAGGCCACTGTTTTTGTTTGCTAAAATTATATCTTGATCATCGTCATTGTTTACAATATGTTGTGTTAGCCTTTGTGGAGCAGGCGTGGCAGAGGAAGAAATCGCAAATTCTAGTTTCTCTGCTCTGTCTGCAATGAACGTGTCCATCTCCAACAGACCACTAGAGGGCATCATAACCTCAAGGCTCTCCTGGAGACCACTTCCATCTCCAGATCCATAATTTATGGAGAAGTTGGGCCAAAGGGGCAAAAGCATATCTCTGTACAACCTATTGTCAACCCTTTCTTTAATCCATCTTGAGTGACGAGATACAGGAAACGTTTGCTGTTTATTATTTATTCCTTCGGAGCTCAGGTTGTTTTGGTTTAAGGGCTCTCTTGAGATTGAGCCATGTGTGGTGGCAGGTTGCAGGAGAAGAGGCAATCCTAAAATAAGAATAAGAAGCCGAGCCATTGTGTTCTGGTGATTTCCTAAGTCTGTTGAGTCAAAAGAATGCCAGGATCTGACCCACAGCAAAACAGAATATAAATAGATTAATGATTATTTTTCACAGTGAAGAATTGTTAACTCAATTAAACCAGGATAAACATACAAGATATACAGTATGAAGGGAGTGTAAAAGATAATGCAACGGGGTGGCAATTTAGCTCAGTATGAGGAACTAGAGTAACAGTAAGTAGCTATATTGTGCATCATAATTTTTTGCTGAACCAGCACCTTTTATGTTCCTGCAGATAGTCAATTTATAGCTATTTTAAGATGTATGTATATAACAGTTTTTGGATAGTATAACATTTGCAAAGCAACTGTTAATGTATTTACCATTCTTAAGTGAAAAGCATGCAAATTGCTAAGAGGTGAAAAGAGGTGATTTAAATTTATAATTTAACATGTAAACATGCAACAAGCAATAATATACAAAACTTGAAATATCAAAACATATATGCAGCAGTGATACTTGGAGCATACCAGGTCACAGTCATCACAATCATTTTCATCTTGTTCATCTTGTCTTCCCTCGTATTTGCATTCTAGTCTATAGAAAAAACTTTAAAGATTCCAAACTTGCAACTTTCATTTTAGAACACTCACCTATTTCGATTGACAGATGTTAAGCTGAATATCAACATTCCTATTTGTTTCTCAAATGCGATTCATTTTTGTTTTTCACTGCTTTCTTCGTGATCAATCAATGTTGTCTTCTTCAAACTACGGCATCTTCAAGCTGATGCTTAAAATGCTATCCACCTGACATCGCTCTGTAATCTTTTTGCCATCTGGTTGTTGCCCTACTGTGCTTCTGTCTTGAACCCTGATCCTCCATTTAAACAAAACAGGTTAACAAGACCCAGGAAGCTGTGAAACCATCAACCTTCACCACAACAAAGAAATGTCATTATCAGTTATTAAAGATACATTTAAAGTTTTTGATAAATTTAGACAATTTTCTCCCCCGTTTTTTGTTATATTTGCTATTTTCTGGAATCACAGATGTTAAGGTAATCTCTTTAATAAAAGGGATTTAAGTAAGACCATTAGCATTACCCTGCACAGCACGTTCGTATCATGACAAAGCATGCTTATGACTATTGGAAAAAGGAATATATGTAAATTATAGTAACACCCAAAAAAAATGCATTAAACTCATTGGGTTTATATTATGTTTATTCTGCAGTAGTTCAGGCTTAAAAGTAGACTACTTTAGGTAGACTTTACATTTATTCACTTAGTAGACACTTTTATCCAAAGCAACTTACAAAGAGGGAGAGAAGTAGGTATTAAAAAATAAATTGGATACTTTTTAGAAATGCTTAAAAGTCCAGAATACTAAGGTTTGTTGGGTTCATCCCAGTAAAAACAATATAAAAACAAATATAAATGTGTTGTACATGTCCTCAAAGAGGTTTTATGCAAATGTTAGATTATTTACAATGCTGTTTTTAGATCCAAATGTTAAATTGTCGCATTAAACGCCTGGTCATGACAAATACAGAAATCTGATGTTACATTTGGTTTGATGATGTAGGACCTAGTTATGTCATATTACGTAACCTAATAGCTCGTGAAGAACTTTAAATTTATCCAAATTGTAGCAGCGGGTTATTCTGGGGTTAAGGGACAGACCGTGGGAATTAACTCTTTCTGAACCCCTAACAGTTACACAATTAACCGATATACAGCATATCTCACCCGGTCCACCTTAAGAGCTCAGTTAGGCAGTCTTTTGCAGGGCGATCAGGGGGAGGCCCTCACAGACACATGCTTGGCGCTTTAAGGCGGACTGGAACGAATGAAACACTGCTTAAAGGCACAAGCACGCTAAAATGAGCCACACTGAATGACAGTTCGCAACTGTACCTCTCGCCATAACATTATTAACATTATAACATTATTATAGTATTGTGATACATGAATCATTTATAACGCAATAAAAACTTTCAAAACATTGTATTCAAATGTTATTTGAATACAAAGTACCAACGCCTTATTGATTAAAGTCTATAGTGTAATCACAAGTTGATAGGCAATAAGAAAAGCAAACACATGGGTAAAGTAAAAATAACAAAAACTGTAAATAAATTATAAAATTCAGATAATGTTTAACAATAATTTAGTTACAATAATTATAACACAAAGCTTATTAAGTATGCTGTGTCTGCTACAGTACCCTATAGTCCTTCGACTGCATACAGTCAGTGAGTGCGCGTACCCGTGCCATCTGTAAACAGGCTCCGCGTGCATGACATTGTGAATGTGCTTGCGGCAGTAGTGCAGCCGGAAGGGGGAGCTGCGATTCCGTCCCCGCCTTCACCCGACACGGTGCTCAAGCTACAGGACAGCCCGGGGTCTAGCGCTACAGCAGGCCTACTTCCGTCAGCTCTATCGAAAATATAGTTATTCAAAAACAACATTTTACAGCCATCCGAACCGTTCGAGCAGCGAGTTTGTGTTTTTTCCCAATACGGTAGGATATGGTGGCACCCGATCGCATGAACGCAGCGGGCTTTTATCGCTTTGATTTATGTGTGTAGCAGAATAAGCACACGTCACGATATAAATCGTACTTAAATTGGCTTTGGAGCCCATAAAATAACCATTTATCGAAAAGAGACCGCGCTTTACATGTGCACAGCGAGATTTAGTTGGGTTTTTGTTTTTGAACGGCGTGTTTTGGCGGAAATTGCTTTGGCTTTTATTTAAGGTAGCATGGGAAGATGCACGGCTATGTTAGCATGCTAGTTCACGTTAGCCAGATAACTGCGCGCACAGCGCTGCGTTTACAGCTGCAATAGTAGTTATTTGCATACAGTAGTTGAATTTAAATTTTTAAAGTCCTCATGCAAGGGCGTATTGTGCACGGTTTTGAAGTTGCGTTTGACAAAGGTTAGCAAGTTAGCATTGATGCTAACATTTTTTCCGTGGCAAAGCCTTGTGTGGTCCACTGTGTGGTTTACGATATGCAGAATTAGTATGAAAACAATCTTTATGATTGCTTATGTCTCTGCTAACCAGTGCTAATTTTATATTCAATGACCGACCATTGATTGTAAGGTTAACCTTTTGGTTAAGGATCATAAAATGCAATTCACTAGCTTTGGTTGAGGGGTCCAAAGTCCAGCGGGGTTAACGGGTGTTTTATTTCTAATACACAAACCTCTTCTCATCAGTACTAAATTACATGTAAAACCTAAACCACGTGAAAAAGCCATTTTTGTCACCATTTGTTTTGCAAACGGATTGATACTGACTTGTTGTTACGGTTGTATTAGCTGCTGGTGCACAGCTGGATATTAAATCTGATTTCTGCATTATACAGCGATTTCATTGAATGCGATTCATAAAACCTATGCTGTAACGTTAACAGTTTATTAAGTCCACATCTCCTACGTATGACTACTGATTGTAGATACTAGACTGTTTTAGTTACTAGATTTGTCAGTGTAGCCATTTGACTAATGCAACCTTGAATGTTAGTTACCTCAGCATTTAACCTTCAGAATAAAGGATCGATATAGTGACGAGAAAATTCAGTGCGTGTCCGAATGTTTTAGTTTGTGGCCTTTATTAATATCAGTTTAATATCTTATGTTGCAGGCTCCAGTACTGGGTGGACTGACCTGTCATGAATGAGCCCATTGAAGGCGGTGCAATCTCGTTTGACGAGTATGTGCGGCAAAAAGCTCGCACCATACCTCAGCACCGCATGAAGGAGTTTCTGGAGTCCCTGGCCACCAAAGGCCCTGAGGTGCTACAGGAGTTCAGTCAGCAGACCAGTGGTACCACCACAACTATGGTCTACCAGCAAGGTGCCAACTGTATCTATACAGACAGCACAGAGGTGGCAGGCTCATTGCTGGAGCTGGCATGTCCGGTAGGGGAGGGTCACTTTATTTCTTCCATTCAGGATTTTAAAACACACAACACTAATAGTCTCTGTTTTGTCTTTGAACAGGTGCAGGTGACATCCACACAGATCTCCCCCCAGCTGGCTGCAGCTGTGCACCAAGCATCTGAACAGCAGATCCAAGTACAGGTTTGGCTCTTGTTACTCTGTTAATGTGTGTCTGATCTACAGAACAATTTTACAGTGTTAACAGCACCTTCAGTTAAATATATGAAATCTATTTAAGGAGGTCTGTATTGATCTGTCTGTTTAAAGTATTTAAGGTGATAAATAGTTAGATATTAAAACATTAGATTATTTTCATTAGAATTATTTTAAGTTCCTTTTGTAAGCAGACATGTTTCTGTATTTGTTTATGGGAGTGGAAATACTAGGAATAAAAGAGAAAACAAATATATGGTGTCAAACAGCCAGTGGTCTGTTTTCTGAATGAAACATAAACCTCCCATATTTTGTTAGAAAATAGATCATGGTTTCAGGCATGATGCCTGTTGTTTTGATTTTGCAGTTGTTGTAGGCAGTCTTATAATGACTGTGTTTGTGTTTCTGTGTGGTTTGTTTTGTATCATAACATTTTCTTCTTAATCTTTTCTTTTCATCATAGAACGAAATACAGTATAAACAATATAGTTGTTTATAGAACAGAAATGTAGTAAAAATAATACAATATTTTATGCATTTCAAAGTTAGTCTGAGAGGTAGTCGCTGTGTTTGGTCATGTATTACCTCAAATAGAAAGAGAACATTTAAAATATGTCTAGTAACAATAAAAAGTTATTGATGAAAAAAATACCCCAATACCCCCCCCATATACCCTCATTACCCACCATATGCCTACTGGCAGGTGCAGATTCAAGGGGAACAGGGTCAGACGGTTGGCCAGGTTCTTCAGGTGGCCTCGCCTACCCAGCAGCAGCTACAAGGAGTTACCACAGCACAGCTGGTCCAGCAAGGAGAACTTACAGAGGAACAGCAGCAGCAGGTAACAGACATGCAGCAATATGTGCAACACTAGTCAGCTTTTGCAGTTGATACATTTTAGATCCATCTATAAAATAATTTAGATCTTCTCTCAGATCCAGGCCCAGCTGGTAGCAGCAGTTGCAGGTGGTCAGCAGATTCAGATCCAGACGGTCGAAACTCTGTCTCCTCCTCAGCAACAGGGCTCCCCAAGAGAGGGAGAGAGAAGATCTGGAGCCTCATCTGCTGTCCTCCAGCCTGCAAAGAAACGCAAGGTGGATGTCCCAACGGTTGTCTCCTATTCATTGCCTCAAGGGCAGCAGCTAGCTACTGTACTGGCCATCCCACAGGGTCAGCAGCAAGGCTACCTGTCGCTCCGACCTGATCTGCTAACCGTTGATAGCACTCACCTGTACAGCGCCACGGGTACCATCACAGGCCCAGCTGGCGAGACCTGGACCATACCTGTGTACTCGGCTCCACAGCAACAGGGCGTGGCCCACATTGCTATTCCACAGGAGGCCTACAGCACCGTGCAGGTACAGGCCTCACCTACTGATAAAGACAAAGATAAGATGGTAGCCGGTGTATCTCAGGCCGCCGGGGCAGTGGCCATCCCAGTGTCTGGTTCAGGAGTGACCACCCAGGAGGAAGTTGTACATTCGCTGTTTCCGGCGCAGTTCATGAATGGAAACATTCAAATCCCTGTAGCAGTGCAGACTGTGGGGGGTGCTTACTCTGGGACAACGCAGGCCCTGCACATATGGGATCCTCAACAACAGCAGCACATACAGGATGGAGAGGCTCAGGAACAACAGCTCCACCTGCAGGTCAGTATGAACACATACAAGAGTGACTTTTTCTTTTAACATCCTGTAGAGTGGCTCCTTGTTATTTACAATGTACTTTTGTAAGAAAATCATATGGGTTTGGAATAACATGTAAAGTAAACAAGTGAATAATGACAGAATTGTAATTTTTGGGTGAATTAACATTTGTAGCTCACAGGACACCTCTCAGAAGCCATTTTAAGTTTCTTTAGTAGGTGATGTGCATTTCAAAGTCTAACACACATCAGGTCTTTGGTTTGTAAAGATGTGCTGCTGTGTTCCTCAGGCCCAGACAGAGACGGAGCCACAAGTGGAACCGCCCCCTGAGCTGGTTCTCCCCAACACACTGAAGCCTGAGGAGGGGCTGGAGGTGTGGAGGCTCTGGGTTCAGCGCAAAAATGCAGAGCTGGACAAAACTGAACAAAACAAACTGGCACCTATAGGACGTGAGTTTGTTTCTCGTTCTACAAAGACTCTTCTGTCTGTTTGCTATAACTTAATTGGTGATTCATTGCAATTCTTCCACACTTTAATGATTACTGAGAATCTTCCAATGATTAAGCTGCAGCAAAATGAATCCGTTTCATGCAGGTCGGCAGCCACTGCGGTTTCAGGACGATTTGGTATCGAGTTCAGTGGGTGAGCTGAACTTGGCCCTGTCACTGATGACCCAAGAGGCTCGTGGACTGGAGGGGGAGCCATTCGAACCTGACTCACTCTACTATGTATTTTTATGTATACAGAAAGTATGTCCTGCCTCTTTTTTTGTATGCAGAAAGCATAAATCTCTTTGTATATTACTACTATGATGTTGAATATTCAAATGTACCTATAGATTAAAGCTGATTTTGTTTTCTGTTTGGTGTAGTACATGTTTGAGAATGGCAGAGTAGACGATATCTTCTCGGATCAGTACTATAGCCGCTTCTGTCAGTGTTTACACAAAATCCTGGAGGAGTGGAGACCCAGTGTTCACCCTCTCGGTAAGGAATGTTTGTTTTGAAACATCCTGCTGCTTTGGCATCTTGGGGGAGTGTAAGTCAACTGTCTTTTTCTCCTGCAGGCTACATCATCCCAAGTCATGTGGCCGAGGAGATGCTGTGGGAGTGTAAGCAACTTGGAGCTCATTCTCCATCTACTCTACTTACTACACTCATGTACTTCAACACCAAGTGAGTCTTTTATTGTGGATGTTGTTTCTCTTCCCAGTTGTGAAGAAGATGGCGGCTAAGTGCTTTAAATGATGTCTCTGTGCAGGTATTTCCACTTGACTACGGTAGAGCAGCACATGAAAGTGGCCTTCTCCAAAGTGCTTAGACACACCAAGAAGAACCCCACCAACCCTAAAGACAAGAGCACCAGCATCCGATACCTGAAGGGAGTTGGGCCCCATCACATTGGACAGAAAGGTTAGAACCATATATATATATTAGTAGTTTTCAATAGATACAATTTTTGCAATGGCTGATATGGATATATTTATTCAAATTTTACCAAAATGTGTGTACAAAGAAACAACCATTTCCATTCTGGAACTGGCAGACATCAATTTACTTTTATAATATAATCGTTTCAAAATCGACGAATCATGGCCAGGCTGATTGATTTAATCTGTTATTAATAGTTACCAGTTATTCTAGCACAAGTTATAAAAAACCTTAACATATCTTGCTGATTTTGTTGTAGTGACAGATGACATGTACGCAGAGCAAGCCGAGGACCCAGACAACCCACTGCGATGTCCTATCAAACTCTATGACTTTTACCTCTTCAAATGGTGAGCCACTCCTTTTGCATTCTTGGCTCATAGCACGGTTTTCTCAGTACGCATTAGCCTCAAGCCTTTTTAGTACTATTAGTATGCAATACTGTACACTTACATATTTTGTTGCTCTGTCTCTTTCTTATCCTTGTTTTCTTATTGTAGCCCTCAGACTGCCAAGGGTCGTAATGACGTGTATTACCTGACGCCCGAGCCCGTCGTGGCACCAAACAGCCCTATTTGGTACTCCACTCAGCCAATCACGAGCGAGCAACTGGAGCACATGCTCACGCGCATCATGATGGTGCGGGAAATCCAGGAGATAATCTCCATCGCGCAGGCCAACGTACACTGAGAGGAGACATGGGGAAAGAGAGCGAGATGGAATGAGAGATCACCTTTCTCCATCAACGCTCCCTCCTCTCCTTCCTCAAAGAGACTGAATATGCCTTTGCAGTCTCCTCCTCTTCATCTGTGATTAACAGGAGAGCAAAGAGGTTTCCAACGAACTGGACACTCAAGCCTTTTTTTTTTTTTAGATACAGAAGCCTATTTCTATGTATGTTCTCTTAATGATCATCAAAATGTATTGACCCAAATCTCGTTTTGTGCATTTTCTCTCCATGCCGTGTATGTTGCACTCCATCTCATTTCCCAATGCTTACTTTTTGTGCTGAACTGAAAGGATCTGATGGTTTTAATATTTCAAATTTAAGTCATTTCTTGGCAGTGGGCTTGAGGAATCATGTGATGGTCACTTGTATACACTTACAAACACGGACTCATCCACCTTTAACATAAACATAATTCTACCCCTTTGTACCCCAATGAGCTTGCAGTCTACATACCTAAAGAGTGTATCATACATGATGTTTTGGTTCTGTTTTTATTTTTTTTATAAAAAATACATGCATCTATGGTAACCTGATATGTATTGATATTATAGTGGTGCTGGAGAGTTGAAGCCTGTGTTTTCAAACATGCCTTTTTGTACAGCGAGTTCCCTGCTTTTGCGTGTCTTCCTTGACTCCTTCAGTAGTCTTTGGCCAATTCCATTACACAAATCTAGAACACACGGCCTCATTGAATACGTTTTTGTGTAAATTGTTTATGAAAGCATTTTGTAATTTGTTGCATTTAATACAACAGTTTAAGCAAGAATTGTTTCACGTTTAACATGCCCAGGATTTGTTTTCTGCTTGTGTCCATAATTGAGCCATTGCGTCACATTATCATGATCTATAAAACATTTACAGATTTCTTTTTAATTGAAAAGTTTGCACTTTGAACATATGTGTCAGATTGCCACACAAGAACATCACTTAAAATATCCTGTTGGTTTATCATAACTTTTTTCCTGCAAAGTCGTCTTATTCTCAATGCATTTGATTGGTAATACTTCAAAAATACAGTTGCAGCTGTGTGATACATTTGTGATCCATCTTCTTCCTTTCCTGGTAGTGGGATCTGTAGTTTTAATTATTAAGGAAGAGGGCAGGACACTTTTTCGCAATGACCTTTGACCCCTGGCAGGACGATTCTTCAGGATTTTGGAGTGTGAAGAGGGTATCAGGTTTTACTCTGCACCAGATTCAGCTGTTGCAGCGCAGCTTCTGTGATCAGAAATGTGAGACGTGTGCTCAGTCTTCAAACGTGATGATGAGTCATGTCTTAAAACACTATACCACATCCTGATATTCATTGAAATTCAAAGAAATGCTCTTATTAAAAACCGGAGCTATAATTTGTTGACAAATGGCTTCCTCATTGTGTCTGTCCTATTCTTAGATCCAAGTTAAACAATTCTGAATTAATCTGTTAGTTAATTGAGTAATTAATAAAGTAATGAATAATCGTTTTAGAAATACCTATTCTGAAGTTGTATTTATCATACCTGGTGTTAGTTTGTTCCTGTTATCATACTGATGGTCTTCCAGAATGGGGCAGACCAAATTATGAGCCATGTGCACTCTAGACACTGAGCTGGTTTTTAACTCCTGAAACATAAAATGCACCTGGTCACAAATAGAAATAACTCTTGATTTCAACTCTGTTTTCACACTTCATAATTAGTCGGTACCTGTGACAGCCTGCAGTTCCACCACTGTTGCTGTCTAACCCTCAATACTTTGTTACTGCACTGTATGCTTGCCGGTGAGCTGGCACCCTGGTCACTTCATCTCCCTCTTCTTTCACTTTGGGCTTGGACTCATCTAAGCAAAATAAACTTGACTATGTGTTAGTGTACTTATACAATTACTTTTTAAAAGTAGATTAAGATATTATTGAGAGAAGGCAATGTTAGAAAAGAAATGTTATATTACCTTAAAGTGTGGTAAACTCCCCTTTCTATTATGGGAATGTCAATCACTCCTTCAGATGGAACAAACACACCCACAGTAGTAATTGCCCTGAGTGAGACAAATAGGAATATATATCAGACTGTAGGCATGTAAAAAATACAGTTATTGAGGTTCAAAGTTTAACATTACAAGTATTTCCTTTCTGCTTGGTGTGTCTGATGTGTTTGCACAAGATGTCATAATATAAATAGACACCATATGGTTTATTTATTTAAAGTATATTTTGGTGCTCCTGTAAATTGCCTTGGAAAATACATTAGGGTGCACAGACTAGTTGCTGACTTAACTGTTTGAGTTCATGTAATCTTCTCTGTAAAAGGGAAACCTTTGCCTGAGTATCATTACTTGAAGAAAGCTCACATGGGAGTCGCATTATCACAAAAAAACCTGTTTAATTTACACTCCCAATGTGTTAAAATGTGTTAAAACACACATGGATCTTTTACTCACAGGTATGCGTGTCAGATCATAAGATACGATAGTAATTAAACGTATTTAAATTAAACGTATTAAAAATAATTAAAACTAAACATGAAATTTAACGAAAATAAAAACTCATTATAAAAAGACAACACTTCAAACAAAAAGTCTTTGCCTAAAAAACGTATTGTAGTTTTACTCAGTTAATTGTCCTTAGCACGGTTTATTCAGATCAGCAATATAAAAATAAGATTAATAAAACAGTATTTTCTTTTATTTGTCATTGGTCAAACTGGGCAATGTAAAGTGTTTGTTGTAGATATAATAGAAAAAGAGAAAGAATTAAGAATTTAGTGTAGTGTGTGTGTGTGTGTGTGTGTGTGTGAGAGAGAAAGAGCGAGGGAAAAATTCTGTACATCAATGTATCTTTGGAGGGAGGGCTGTGCGTGAATAATAAATAATGGCTGAGTCAGTGTGCTCACAGCAGAGTTAATTAAACATAAAGCCTCAAGTATGTTCTCTCTTTCCTCCTTTTATATATCCCTAAATACTATCAGATTAAAATTGTTCTGTCCTTTTAATGCATTCACACGAAAAACAGAACTGAAGACCATACCCATGCACTTCAACTTTTGCAGCAAATATTTTCAAAGACCCCACATGCAAAATGTCAACATTGAGATAATTTAGTATTTTTAGTGGCTTTTCAGTAGTCATTGTAGCTGTCTAAACGAACAACCACCTGCTGGTTGTCGGTCAGCCTCCTGCATGGTATCTCATGTCAGGTTGGTGGAATTTGAGCTCTTAAAGGCCGGAGGCTGGTTTACATGCTCCTATGAGGTCTTCAGTGTGTGTAAGTGATAATGTGCCATTTCTTTTCACAAATGGGGCGTTTGAGGAGGCCTGAGAAAGACAGAGAATACACAGACTCTCAGGTACAGTAAAGCATTTCATTCTAAAATCTGCCCATCCACATCATCAATGCAACTCTATCAATGTTATTCTCCTCAAGGGCTCCCGCTGATAGATGAATAGCTCTAGATAGGTGGTTTACTGGAACCCATCTCCTGACAGGTGTAATATTAGGCTACACATCTTCCTCAGTTCCGCAGATCGGGTTTCAAATAGGATTCCCTGGGTAAAGATGCTTAAGTGGCGTTGATGTCATTGTACAGAAGCGAGTTGGACCACACTGCTGGGCACAGTGGTGATAATAGTAACTAGCTTACTCAAGACAATAGGAAGACACTTTAATCTCGGAATTCTGGCTGGACTAGACAACTACTGGAGCTGTTTGGGATGTCGCACCAGACAGGAATTCATGGTAAGCAAAATTAGGTCTTTATGTCACTTCAGACTGCAATCCATTTACGTAGATTAATAATATTTGAGTAAAAACATTTTGTCTTATTTTATCCTCCGTGTCACTCAACTCATTCTTGTATATGAACAGAAGGTTTGGAAAATGTATACTTTATATCAGCTTTATGGTTATCCACAATAAAGGCAAAAAACTTTAAAAGTTAGATTTTTTCTGGTTTGGAATGACACTTTTTTGGCTACAGATATAGACTATAGCATCAGTCAATATAAGCAGCAGTAATTTCAGATTTTTCTCAGATTTTTCTGTGTACATGACATAAATCTGAAGACAAAATGAATTAAGTATTTTAAAAAAATTGTTTTTCTATAAAGTATTTTTATAGCTATGCTTAATTTAGGGTTCTAATACATAAGCTCTCGGTTATGATCTATCATTTAAGTTGATAATGAAGAGATAATATCAGGCTGTGTTTTATCTGAGTAATGATGTGAGGTAATTTAATATTACGGGCGGAAGCACCGTTCTTCAGCCATCTCACCTGCATCTACATCATTTATGAGTCCTGATGCCCGGTTACCATGGTGAGGCCAAGAACAAGGCACAGGCCACAGCGTGGAAGCTGTTTAAAGTTCCCTTTGTTTCATTCATGCTTATGTTTGTTGTCTTGTAAAAACATACGTGATGGTTCACCCACACTATGAACTATCCAACACTATGGTGTAGAGCAAGTCTTAATTTATTCTTGATGACTACAGAAAGGCTAACAGTGTGGATATGTGTTCTACATTTCTTTTACTGTTTAACCAAATGTGACTTATTGTCCTCATGTCATATGCTGTATACTTCTCTGTTAAATACAGCATCTGCAGATTTGAAGGACTTTCTTGTAAAGGCAAGAAGGACAGCTGTCAGACTGGTGAAGATAGTTATCAGGAGCGGTGAGTTGAAGAATTTGGTCTGTGTGTATATGGTGTGTATAATCTTTGCACATTTAATTATTTCAACACTCACATGGTGGTTTTGTTGGGACAAAACAATCTTGTGATTTGGACATGTAAACTATGCTCAAAAATTAATAGAAATAAAAATAACTCCACTTTACGGAGACATTTTTACAACGAATCAGAACCAATTAGTACCACAGTCATTTTTAGTGACTATATGAAGTCAGTTTTCTTGAAAGTTTACACAGCTCTCCTAGCAAAGATTATCACCTTAATTATGGGCAAGTTTCACAGAAAGGTTTCAGTATATAATGCTTTATCTTTTAAAAATTGGTCAATTAATTTGCTTGAATAGATTATTTGGGGTTTTTTAATTGCCACATGCTCTCACACATTCAGAACATCTAAAAATCATGCAATTGTAAATGAATCAAGAGAAATTTCCAGCAAAAACCTGTTATGCCATAAAATATTTAAGTCACATGTTGACTTTAAGTAAATGCTGAAAATAAACCGGAGGTGGAATGTTATATATGCAATGTGTGATAACAGCTTCATGACACAGTTTTGTTTTTGGACACAGACTGATATTCAGAGCATTTATTTAAGGTTACAGAAAGTACTCAGTGTTTCTTATGAAGTATGTATGTGTGTATCTGTGTGTGTTTCAGAGCAGCTGGTGTTGGGGGCGTATCGAGAGGCTTCTCAGAGCTGGGATCAGGATTATGACGCTTGTGTTTTGCCCATACTGGACACTCAAGAACCCTGTTATATCCTTTACCGGCTAGACTCACAGAATCAGCTGGGCTATGAGTGGCTCTTTATCTGTTGGTCACCAGACCAGTCACCAGTGAGTACAAAACACCTGTTAAGTCAAATGTGTGTGCTGAGTACAAACTCTTGCCCTCACACTGTCACTATAAGACATTTCTTGTTGTTAATTAGTATTATAAATGTTCCTCTTTAGCTCCCTGGGTTTAAAATACATTCTGCATTACACAGGTGAGGTTAAAAATGGTGTATGCTGCTACCCGAGCCACACTAAAGAAAGAGTTTGGCGGAAATCACCTCAAAGATGAACTGTTTGGAACAGCCCAGGTGTGTAGACAGATAAAAATATACTAAATAAAAATACACTATATTATTTAATATAAACTGATAATGTGTTTTTATGAAAATGAACCTTTAGCCATCTGTTTTGTTTTGAGCACTGTTTCCTATTTTGACCTGCAGGAAGATGTCTGTTACCATGGTTACCTACAACACATATCCTCTTGCTCCAGCCCCGCCCCCCTCACGACTGCTGAGCAACAGCTCCATCGGATTAAAATAACAGAGGTGAGGAAGTTCAAAATGTCTACATTGCTTTATGTTAAAATCAGTGCTTAAATTCTTTTATATCTAATAAACTCATGTGTTTTCTAATGATGCACCTGACAGGATAAAGTCACACGGGTGAGTTTCTAATAAGTTTCTAATTGTGTTTTTAACAACGTACCTGAGAGGCTGTAAACTAAACTCAAATTTTGTCTGACATTTGTACATTTTTATTTAGGATGAGCGGAGACACAATGTCACTGTATGTGGACGAGCAAAGGTAGCCTCAGCTTTCTCTCTGCAATTGAATTAGAAATATTCATGGTAATATTTTGGGGGGAAAAATGTACATTTGGGTTTTCAAAAATTCAAATGACATGAAAATCACCTGCATTAGTTTGGGTACTAAATGAGGCAGTACATGGAAATCAGCAGCATAGAAATCAAGTTAAGCACACAAAAATGTTTATGCTTCTTATTATTAATATTACATTATTCAAGTGAAGTTTTATTATGTTTTAAAGTACAAACTTTTAATTGTTTGTTAAATGACAATTAAATCAGAGTTTTGTGGATTTTTCACAGATTTCTGCATATTACCTGTTATTTTTCTATTGTTTGTATTGATTTATTGTTTGTATTGATTCATTTGGTTTGCTCTGATTAGAATGATACCAAATTCTTGTGTGTGTGTTATATGTGTTTCTGATACAGACAGAGATCAGCGTGGAGAGTAAAAATGTGACTTTGCAGGGTTTGGCATTCCCGTTACAACAGGAGGCTAAAAATGCTTTACAGCAACTTCAACACAAACGCATCAATTACATTCAGCTAGTAAGTATAAAATGTACATAGCTGAACACACATACACATAACAAAATGTATTTACAGTTAAGTGTTCATTTGGCTACATATTATTTAATTTAATTATGTATGTTTATTATAATATAGTAGAAATATACTTTAATTATGCTGTTCTGATATAGATTGTTCATTCTGCAGAACTGTACAAAATACGTTCTTTTAGCAAATATGTAAAAATCAATGATTATATGTTAATTACTTTTTTACAATTTACTTTTTTATTACTTTTTAATGTACTTTTCAAGAGGCTGGACACTGAAAGAGAGACAATTGAGCTTGTCCACACTAGTCCTACAGAGACACAACAGCTGCCAAGCAGAATCCCCACTGATGCCCCACGGTACCACTTCTTTCTGTACAAACATGCCCACCAGGGACAGGCAATGGAAGCTGTCGGTTAGTACAAAACCCCTAAAGAAATGTTTCTCAACCAGGAGACCACTAGGGGGCCTCAACAGACTTCCAAGAATGCCTCAATATGACTAAAATTGATTAACAATAAGACAAACCAAGCATTAAAATAAACTAAAATAACTAAAACAATGGGATTTCCTAAACAATAGGGAGGCCTTGAAATCAAAAAGGTTGAGATTAATTGCCTCAAAGGAGCGACTGTTCAGCTGTTTGCAGTTTTATCTTAACCCTCTAGATTGCACTGTGGGACACATTTTTCATAAAGGTATAGTTCACCTAAAAATGAAAATTATCTTATAATTTATTCACCCCCATGCCATTGTAGGTGTGTATGACATATATTATATTAAATAGTATAAAAATGAGAGTTATATTAAATAATATCCCGGCTCTTCCTGGCATTACATAGTGCCTGAGATATTGAAGCTCCAAAAAGCACATCCGTCATCATAAAAGTAATCCATATGACTCTAGTGGGTTAATAAATGTCATCTGAAATTATATGTTTGAATAAACTATTCCTTTTAACTGACCAAATATGGTCTTGTCTTCTGGCCCTTCAAATCATATTTGAAAGATAAAGTTCCCTCTTATTTTCTTCAAATCTAATGTGTGCTGTGTTTTTGTTTTAAATAAATGGACCAGTTTTCATCTATTCCATGCCTGGATATAGCTGTAGCATCAAAGAAAGGATGCTGTACTCCAGCTGTAAGAACCGACTGCTGGATGAGGTGGAAAGAGACTATCACATAGAAATCGCCAAAAAGGTATTTAATCATTTGAACCCTACTTACAGCTTGAAAAAATTTCTGTTTTTAATGTATCCTTTATTTTACTTTGCTGTTTATCAAGTGTGTATTATTTTACAAATACAAAATCACACAAATTGGTGAGTTTTAACTTTTAAACTCAATTTTGTACATTTCAACCAAAATTGAAAACAGCTAATCACCTCCTTCAACTGACCATTTGTTAAAACAGAAAAAAAAAATCACTTTTAGGCCTTAGTTTGTATCCTATTTGTGTACAAGAAAGTGTCATTTCAGTTGTGTTGTTTATATATGTGCAGATGGAGGTTGAAAGTGGAGAGGGGCTGACAGGAGATTTTCTGTATGAAGAGGTGTACCCAAAGCAACACGCTCTACAACAAGCCTTCACCAAGATGAGTGGTCCTATGGGGAAACTAGGGCATGGGAATGAGAGCTAGACTAAATATTGTCAAAATAAAATGACTTCTAAAACATTATAAAATTTCACTCTCAATGATCTGTTTCCTGTTTCACAACTGATCTATCACTGTTGTTGTAATTATTTTTTATTTTAAATTGTAACTAGTTTCACTACTTTCACTTTGAAACTCATTTATACCTGGTTTGTAAGGCCACATAAATATGTTAGATTATGATTTTTATGTTTAAATTAAAATAAAATACATTAATCTATGGTACATAATGACCATTTTTATTTATATTTGTTTTATTTGTTATAAGTTAATATAAACCATGAACAATGAACATTATATTTGTACAGCATTTCTTAATCTTTTGTTTATATTAGATAAAATCAACATAATTGTGCATTAATGTTAACAGATACAACTTTTGCTTTTAAAAAAAGTGCTTTAGTAAATGTTTAAATTGTTGACAAACGTTAATAAATATTCTAGAAGGATTGTTTATTGTTAGTTTATGTTAACTAATGAACAAATAGAATCTCATTGTAAAGTCTTATGGCATTACTTTTAGATTAATGGAGCTCTATCAGCTACCTCAACATTAGATGTTATTAACTAACTGGTTACAGTCAAACAACACACGTTTTTAGGAATTAAACTGAACGTGCGTTTACCTTGAAGACACCTTTCACAAATTATAGCACGCTCGATGCTCTCTCACAGTACATGTAGCTGGCGCAGAGGTCAATTTCAACGACTGCTTTAGCGTTCCTGGAAAGCCTTTACCAGGAAAGTCATCCGCAGCTGAAACCGGCCAGGGCGCTTTGTCAACGGGACACGACAGCCAATGGAATCGCAGAGGGGCGAGAGCGCAGTTCTGCGAAACGCAAAGCGCCGCTGATGAGGCCGTGAGCGCTGATATGTAGCGCACTTCTTGGAATTAAATTCCTAGAATGCTCGTCAACCCATAAAAACCCAAATGCACAGCAAAGGCGTTTCTCGGTGCTGTTTTTTTTCAGGCGTATAATAGTCAAGCCAACAAAACAAACTAAGCGATTTACCCTTTGTTAGATTACTTGTAAGCTTGTTTTTTTGGGTTTCGCGTCAATTTCGTCCCTACCTTTATCCGTGCCTTCTTGGAGAATATTTTACAAAGAAGGTTGGTTCGGGTAAAACGAGATTAGGGATTATTAAATGTAAAATGCCTTGGTATTGACGAGATTACCCCTGTTTGCGGAGCGGGCGGTTTGTCGCCATTGGAGTCCTGCTGGAACAATGTCAGACGCGTTGGCACCAAACTGCACTTGGATTCGTGTGAATTTTACAGCCTATCCGAAATTTTCAAACTGTCATTGGAAGCTGAGCTGTCCATTGGTGTGCCGAAGGTGACGATTCTATGCCCACAAAGGTAAGAAATCTCCTATATGTGCCTGGATTCAAAACCCATTAGTTCAACATTGCTTTTACTTTCTTAGTAACTGCGTGACTGCAGAAGTGGCCAGACGTGTTTGATGGGTTCACCCATGAGATTAGCTGTAGAAAAATAATTAATGTCTTACATGTTAACAATCGATTCCTTTTTATATTTGCTCGTTTAACACATCCTGTTATAATTGTTTGTAATCCGCTCCTAATTCCTGCTGCTTATGTTTGGAAATGGGACATTTTGTTGTATGCTGTGTGTTTTTAATGATGCAGCGCTCATTGGCGGGCAGAAACATTCACGGAATGTTTACTGATCGTTTTGTAATGTTTTGATACAATATTAAAAGGCCAAATTTAAAATACTTTAGTTTTAAAATCAGAACACGTGTAAGCATTTCCCTGACGTGTAGCTGTTTTGTCCAGGCCTACAGTTCAATTTCTTATTTCAGCTTTCATTCATTTTGGTTTATTTTAAGTGTAATATTAAACTGGTTACACTATTTGTAAACACCAAATTCCTTTCTAGCTAAAAAAGCTTTTCAACCACATCCCAACAAGATTTATAATGTTTCTTTTACAGATTTAATCACATGTCTATGTTTTGGATTTGTTATCTTGTAAAATCTGTTGTTTACCGTTTTGCTTACGTTTTGAAGTTCGTCACTTTATTTAAATACCTTGTGAATGTATTTTCTGGTTCTCACACCCCACTTCCTTGATTTGTTGTTCTGTAAGCTTAGTTACATTTAAATTCTAAAAAACTGATACAGAAAACACCAAAACTTTCTTTAACCTTTGAACTTCAATCTGTGCTTTCTTACCTCAAGTTGTCATTTTTACAATGTGCAAATTTGTACAATGTGTCGTTAATTGCATAATGTTGTTATGCAATAAATTATTTTCAAGAAATGTGTTCTGTCTTCCATAGGAAGGCTCGGTTGTTAGGGCCACCTTCAGAAGGGTTGCTAGGGGGACAATTACTCAGAATGAGAAAGAAGAATTTGAAGTTCTTCAGAGCCATCGACCCAGAGAACTACCCGATTCCTCCAACATGTCTTTACCGTGGGCTACTGCTGAGGACTTGCACTTTATCACTATTACCTTTCAGCACCTACACACCTCAGGTAAAGTCATGTAGACTCATAGCCATTAATGAGGCCTACTGCAAAAATGTGACAAAATCTTATGATATAGTTCATGACAAAATCGGTCAGCACAAGACCATTTTTAATCATCAAATAAACTGTTTTCTAACATTTTCTAAAACATAAAAATTGCAATCTTTGGAGGGGCTTTTGAGCCTGGGGGCTTGTGTGTAATAATGTAGTCTGACTTAAATGTGTCATATATGTAGTTATGTGTCTCTACAATGAAACTGAGCAGTCACAGATCAGTATTTACTCGGCTGTATACAGTTTATTAGTCTGTTAGACACAATGGTGACTGTAATTTCATGATGTGTAATTATTCTGAGGCAATAAACGTCACCTGGAGCCTATGTGTAATATTGCCTGCTATGAGCAACTCATGATCTTAGTTTCAGAATGGCTTTCTCTGAACATGAGGTCTTTCATAATTTAATTTAATTTCTAAAATTGATATAATTTTGTTTGTTTACATTTATTATTTTGTGTCTGGGATCAGTTTGACAACACACACACACACACACACACACACACACACACACATTTATTTATATATGTAACATATATCATATTAAAAAATTGTTCTTTTTATATTCTAGGATGGTACTGGAGTGGCATGACAGCCACTGAGGCAAGGGATGCCCTTATTGGTGCATCAGAAGGGACTTTTCTTGTGCGTGACAGTAGCCATCCGCTCTACCTCTTCACTCTCTCAGTAAAGACTTGTAGAGGCCCGACTAATGTCCGGATAGAATACGACAGCGGCCGTTTTCGCCTCGATTCCAGCTTCACGGTCCGATCTTGCCTGTTGTCCTTTCCCGCTATTCCTAGTCTTCTGCAGCATTACGTATCCGCTAGTCAAGGGGACGAGCGGAGGAAGATATCAGAAGAACATCAGGTGGTGTCGAAGGACAATGCTGTTCTGCTTAAACTCAGAAAACCTCTACACAGGCCTCAGGCCTTTCCAACATTACAGCATCTCACACGTCTCGCTATAAACAGACACACTGATTGCCACGCACAGCTGCCATTGCCACGCCCACTGTTGCTGTACTTGCAAGAGTACCCTTTCCAGGTGTGACGACACTTAAGAAGGACATTGCTCCATTTAGGGGGGTTAGTCTTTGCAAAGTCTTGGGCGATTTCCCCATTATGTACGTTGTAAATGTTGAAATAATGTAAATGTTGCCTTACTGGGTTGTAGGTATTGTTAGAATTGTCAGATGAGACTCTGTATTCCAGATTATAACATTTCCATTGAATGAATAAGGAGTTAAAAGAGCAGAGTTTACCAGGACTGCTTTTTGTACATTTTGTTTTTAAATACTTTGTTTTAAATACTTTTGTAAATATTTCTCTTTTAAGTAAACCATGTTTTTATCTTTTTGTGCTTCCCAGTATTTATGAAGCTCTATGCATGTGTACTGCTATCAGCAGGACACTGAATAATTAAATATCAAAATCAGTATACATGAATACTGTATTCTGACAACACACCCCAGTGTACTAATCTTTAAGCAAGCCATTCAGTATATTTAGAACAAATCAGGTATCCTAGACTACAGATATCCCAATGCTTAAAAGTTTTGTTTATACTTTCTTATTTAAGATAAAAAGCGCACTTGCACTATTCATTATCTTAACAGTACTTAATAGAAGTATGAGGGTTTGCTTTTGTGATTATCACATACTGACTAACCAGTTTGTGTCGAAATACATTTAATATTGTAGCTCCTATGGAAAGACCTACATGTTCTGACTAGGTTCTCTTTGGCTTAGGCAAAAAAACAACTATCATTTATCATTAGTACCATGGCATTTATTTTTGACACATATAAATGCTAGAAATGCTACAGAAATTCTAGCATTGAGCAGGAAATATGGGTCAGTAAAACACCAGCTTAATGCAGGTTGAAACAATTTCTTCTTACAGAGAATACACGTGGACATGCATGTGTTGTATCGCATAATGATACAACAAGCTTTCTAGACAGACAGACTTATGTCACTAATTACACACTCGCTGACAGACATCAAACAAACATACCACAAACACTTTTTGTGTGGCAATGACTCATGCATAGAACAAAGAATAATTCTAGGAAGAAGATGCTCAGAGTTCTTAGTAAAATACTTAAAACCACACAGTCAACTAATTACAAATTAGTGAACAGTGAACCTTGTTGCACTTACAGGTTTAATAGTTAGGTAACAGCTAGGTACTTGACTCCATTTTACATTGTTTTAAACAAGTGCATGTTGTCATCAAGACTTTTATCACCAAGTTAGCTGATATTCAGCTGATAAGAAATAAAATGTCAGTTTTTAGATATTAATTCATTTTTATCGGTTTGACTTTAATTGAAAATGTACACATTGTCTTACGGTGCTAATGTCTAAAGCAAATGCACCTATAAATACAATTGCAATTATACAATTATACAAATATTACAATGGTAACTTGAAAAATGTAATGTAATGTTATACACTCATCTTGACATAAACATATGTACAGTATGTTGTATCAGATGTCTAAATAAATTTCACAAAATTAGCTCCTTAAAGGAAATTTATACACTTTCAACAGTAAAGGCACAAACATAGAAAGAAAAAAAAGTGTTGTCAATCAAGGCCTATCAAGGCTAAGCACAGTGTCAACATTTTATCTTCACTGATAGTGGTGTAAATTTTACACCATCATCATTCCAGGAAAACTGAATGGCTTGTATTATTTAAACACTGATATGAGTTTCCCACACAATAATAGCTTGTGGGCTGAAAAGCACCTGCACATTTATTAGACCTAAACAACTGAAATGTCAGTACTATTAGCATTTAGACATTTGTATTTACAAACAGCTATCACAGAAGTTTCAATTTATATTAATTTAATCAATATGTAAATGATCCTTCTGTATGTGACACATGGGATCTTATTTACTTAAAGCAGGGAGGCAGTTTGAAAAGCTTTGTAAGTTCTTCCTCCAAGACATGAGTGCATACATAGTGTGACAGGCAAGTAGGAAATCCTATCATTGCGTTTGGTTCAAGTAAACGGATTGAGCAAACATTTTGTGACACTGCACCTTCCACAGAAGGTTTATATTTATATAAATATATTTAGACCACTTCACTTAGAGATTGCTATCAGGACATAGAGATACTTTAAACCAGCAAAACAAAATGTGCTGTTTTGAAGTTAACTTATGTAATATCAAGGAACAGTTCATCTGTATGTTGTTCTAAAGTCATATGACACCAAGAGGTGAAATTTTAAAGAATAATCAGACCTCTCTTTTCCATAAAATTAAATGCAATAGTTTGTCAAGCTCAAGCTAAATAGTGTCTGTCAAGTGTTTGCTTGCACAACCAAAGGAAATTTAGTAAAACGTGCGAAGGGTGTTATCAAACACGTTCTTTTCTGCTTTATAGATGTACCAGGAACTGTTTATTAGTAAGTGGAATTTTAATAGGTGAAATACTTTAAATGTTACATTGCTTCTGGGCCTAGTGCATAAAGTTGCCCAGCTTGTTCATCAGGTGCCTGAATACAAACAAATACAAAGAAACTCTAAAATGTCCTGGAATTTAAAATACTATATCAAATATCATCATATAGTTAAACTGTTTCATTTAAATTACAGCTCTATTATCTCTCCTGTCACACAATGAATACTTCAGGTGACCTTTTGCTGTGAACAAAGACTGAAATTGATTGAAACTGACTTTGCATTTCAGTATGTCAAGCATTAAATACACACATTGTGTGTACAGCATGAACATGGGATTAAATCTGATTCTGAGAGTTTTAAAATGTTATAATCACATTTAATTTGTGCTTCAATTAACATTGAATTGTATGCCAACAGTCATATAAATATCTTAAGGGATAGTTCACCCCAAAATAAAATTCTTCCATCATTTATTCACCCTCATGTCATTCCAAACCTGTGTGACTTTTTGCTTTTGAAAAACACAACAACAAGATATTCTGAAGTACGTTGGTAACCGGAACAACAGTGTCTATCGACATCCATTGTATGTACAAAATCACTAACATTTCTCAAACTGTCTTATTTTGTGTCCCACAGAAGAAAATATATGTTTCATATATCCCAAACATATATAAAGCATATATGTTTGGGATGATATGAGGGTGGGTAGATGATTGAAAGAGAATATTTTTGGGTTAACTGGTATTCCTTTAGTTAAGTGTCGTGACTTTTATTTTGAAAATAAAGCATGCGTCAGGTGGACTGCGTTGCTTTTTTATAAGGTTGCGCATTTCAATTTTTTTGTGTTTTTGACAATATGGCGGAAGGAGAGGAGCCGTAAGTGATATTTTATACACAACTGAAAATAAATCCCTCGTAACAGTGCTTGTAGTTCAACCAACAGGACGCAAGACTTTAACTTGCGAGTAGAAGAGTACGAATGAACCTTCTTTTATTCTCTCTTTTTAGGGAGAAGAAAAGAAGGCGAATAGAGGAGCTGAATGAGAAGTTAGTGAAATGAAAGATAATAATTTAGCTGCAGTCTGCAGGTTTTTGGGGGGTGTTAAAATCAGTCTTATCTGTTATGCAGATACTGTTCAGATTTTATTTTGAACAGCTAACCACACATATAAATACTGTAGAATCTAGCTCAAAGCTAGAAGATAAATGCTTGAGAAACCTCCAAACACTGCCACTACCTTGATGTCATAACACTTAATTTAAGATGCAAATTTGTAGTAATTAAGAAGCCCACCTAAAGGCAGCACCATTCTAGCTATAATTCAATTACCAATGGTTTTATATGCATTTTACATTCATTAGCTTAGTTTGTATTATGTTTCGTGTTAGTATAATTGATTCATAAATAATCTGACTATGTAAGTTTGAGTTTGTGGTGTAGTTAATTGATTATTTTGTTTTAAATCTGTTTTAATTCAGTATGGTTGTGGATGAAGGAAGTGTGGACGAAGGTGACTGGCAGGGGAGATGGGACCACGTCAGAAAGTTCTTGGAGAGAGCTGGACCGTTTACTCATCCTGATTTTGAACCCAGCACTGAAGTATGACACACAATACAATTTTATACCATGATTCCATGTATAAATATCATTTATTTTATGTAATATTATAAATGACCCTTTATAAAACCATTGACTACCCCCAATTATGCACAAACAGCCATGTTGTTTCTTCTAGCCTATTTTGCTATTTGCAGGGTCAGTTGTGCTGCAGTAATGTTACTGCTTACTATACAGATCAGCTGTCCAAGATCAGTTGTCTTGTTGTTCTCCTGTTTCATAAAATGTGCTTATTTTTTTCAGTCTCTACAGTTTTTATTGGACACATGCAAAATTCTGGTTATTGGAGCTGGTGGGCTTGGATGTGAGCTGCTCAAAGATCTGGTACAGTTCCTGATGCCCTGTTAAAAATGTGTTACAGTCTTTGCATAACAACTGTTATTACTGTTAATTACCTTTAATTACCATTGCTGAGTAACTTACATGTAGACATCTAATCTATGAATTAGTTTAAGTTACTGTCAAACTAATGCATGGTACAATTTTATCTAAGGCATTGTCAGGTTTTCGACACATTCATGTGGTGGACATGGACACCATTGACGTTTCCAACCTCAACAGACAGTTCTTGTTCAGGTTAGTCTGAATCAGCTGTTGTTATCTTCACACCTGTTCTTAAATGGGTGGTGAGAAAGTCAGTTTGAGTTTTGTTGTTCTGTATTTACTAATGCAAACTTCTCCCTGTTGTATCTGCAGACCTAAAGATGTGGGGCGACCAAAGGCAGAGGTTGCAGCAGAATTCGTAAACAGTAGAATCACAGGATGCAATGTCGTCCCGTATCCCTCCATACAAATGTACTTAACTGCATCAAATTCTTACATATTACTTCAATAGGTTCCACAGTACATTTACATTTTGAGATGCTGCACCAACAATCTTTTGTTCCTGTAGCTCAGTTAGAACATTGTGTTAGAGAGACATGTCAATTTCTATTTCCAGGGATTCCCACATGCTGACAAAATGCATACCTTGAATGTAAGGCATCTGTCAAATGCATTATTATAATGCATTATTTTAATGTTATATTTATGTTTCTTATAATAAAAATGTCCTTAATTAGCACTACAGGCATTTCAAGAAAATTCAAGACTTGGATGAAGCATTTTACAAGCGTAATTACAACCTTCGCCTTTTACTTTCTTATTAAAAACAAGATGGTTATTCTAATCTAACACATCAGATAACATGTAACAAATTTGTGTCAGAAGTCATTTTGTGTGATAATTCTACTAATTCTAATGCTGTGTTGCTGCATAGAATTTCACATAGTGGTCTGTGGTCTGGATTCTGTTGTTGCCAGAAGATGGATGAATGGAATGCTGGTATGTGTTTAATGTCCATCCAAAAATATGGAGTTCTGGTAATGTTTAGTATAATGTTGTAAGAGTGTTTGTGTGCTGGGACAAGTGTTTAGAGTTTATGCATCTGGTTTTATGTTTATCAGCTGTCCTTGCTGATCTATGAAGATGCTGTTCTGGACCCCAGCTCCATCATTCCTCTAATAGATGGAGGTACAGAAGGTTTTAAGGGCAATGCACGAGTCATTCTTCCAGGAATGACAGCCTGCATCGACTGCACCCTGGAGCTCTACCCCCCACAGGTGTGATGCATACCTGAGCTTTATCTGTAGAAACTCTTTAAAATGTCCATGCTGTTTTTACATTAGTTTTATGTTAAAGCTGTATGTTAAGTCATTTATGTCCTCTTTTTAGATTAACTTTCCAATGTGCACTATAGCCACTATGCCACGGTTACCTGAGCATTGTGTTGAATATGTTCGTGTGCTGCTATGGCCCAAAGACAAGCCTTTCGGAGGTAAAATACATTTGCACAGTGCTTACATTGTCCTAAATCTGTAGTGTTTTCAAAAGCAGGTTGTGTAGATGGTATGTTGTCTATATGTTGATCAATACATTGATTTCAGATGGTGTTGCACTTGATGGAGATGACCCAGAGCACATTCAGTGGGTGTTCCAGAAATCTCTGGAGAGAGCAGCAGAGTTCAGCATCACAGGGGTGACTTACAGACTTACCCAGGGTGAGCGAGAGAGGCCTGGACAGTGGGTCTTTCTGCATAGACAAAGCCTCAAATCATGATCAAAATATGAATATAACTTGCTCATACTAAAGGTTTGGGATTTGTAACTGCAGGTTATAACTATATATACTATAACTATATATATAACTATATATATATCTATAGACACAAATGATAACTCAACTGGTGCTTGTTATTTTCAGAAACATGCATTGTTAGCAAACAGACGTTGTATTATTGTGCTTCATTGTATTTCAGGGGTTGTGAAGAGAATAATTCCAGCCGTGGCATCTACAAACGCTGTAATTGCTGGTATGTTAACAAGACAATACTCATTGATCTTTGCAAAATGTTTATTTTTTACAATTTAATATACCTGCGAATTTCTTGCACAATATAGCTGCTTGCGCCACCGAGGTTTTCAAAATAGCCACAAGGTAAGTTGTTATGGCATACTTCACAAAAGAGGATATAGAATTCTGTTTTCTTTCATGTGACATACTTTCTCTTCTCCTCCTGAGTAGTGCCTATGTTCCCTTAAACAACTACTTGGTGTTCAACGATGTTGACGGGCTGTACACGTACACCTTTGAAGCTGAGAGAAAGGTCAGTCATTTTGAATCTGTCCCTATTGTGTGGTATAGTTAGGAACTTAAAAAGACAGTTCACCCAAAAATGAAAATTGTCATTGTTTACTCACCCTCATGTCATTTAAATGCTGAGGGGACTTAATGCTAGTGTCTAAGAAGTTACTGATAAAGGCACATACTTATAATTTCACTAAAAATGGATTAGCTGATGTGAGTTTCAAATTTTGCTAAATGTATAATAATTAACATGGTTTAAATGTTTTGCATGTGTAGGTGAATTGTTCTGCCTGCAGTCAGGTGCCGCAGGACCTGCAGTTTTCACCCGCTGCTAAACTACAGGAGGTTTTGGACTACCTAACTGAGAGTGCATCTCTGTAAGTCAATGTTCATTGTTATTGCATCTGTCTATTTATTTTTGCCTGTTGTTTACATTTCTCCTGTTTGTAATAACTCTTTGTTTTTTTTAGACAAATGAAGTCACCTGCTATCACTACAACTTTGGAAGGAAAAAACAAAACTCTTTATTTACAGGTTAAAAGTGTTTTGCAACATTAATTTACCAGTCGTCATAAATAAAAAGGACTGGCATAAATTAGTGTCCAGATTCCAAATGTAATACCCTTTTTGTGTTCATTTTTAGACTGTAGCATCTATTGAAGAGAGAACGCGATCAAATCTAAGCAAAACCTTGAAAGGTAGAGATATAAAGTAGCATATGGGACTATCATGTTTTAAAATTATATTGATGTTGAATTACAAGTGAATCATTCTCCATATTGTATTTACAGAGCTCGGTCTTGTGGATGGCCAAGAGCTAGCAGTGGCTGATGTCACCACTCCCCAGACTGTGCTCTTCAAGCTAAACTTCATCTCATAGGACAAACGCTTCAGTCACATCAATAGTTATAAGTGGGTATTGCAGTAGTTTTCCAAATGAACGCCCTTGGAAGTGCAGTCTGTAAATGTCATTAGTGACATCACATGCACATACTCACCTCGAGTAGTATTGGTTTGTATTTAGTGTTTAGATTTTTTTATTGGTCAACTCTGTCCATCTCTCAAAGGCACTCAGAGAGGTCTCTCGTTTCATTGTTTTGCACTGCTATAGTATTGCAAAGAATGCATTTTGTGCATCTAATTTTCTTTTAAATTCAAATTATGTATGTATTTATTGTTATTGTGCATTAATGCCATCTGACAGTTTTCTGATCAGTGTCTTGTAGAAAAATAATTGTTCATGTCTGAATTAAAAACCAGATATGTTATTTTAAACAAGTATTCAGTTTATCTTGGAATCTCTTCATTTAAGTAGTTAAAATATCAGGTATCAGGATGTTAAGAGACTTAAACCAGCATAACCAAAATGTTGGAAAAAAAAAATCACCTACCCTTAATATATTTAATATGTCCCAGCTGTATAATTACTTTATACATTAAAATCATAAGCCAGTTAGTGCTTTCATATTTTAAAATACATATTTCATTTTTTTAAAGATTTTTTTTAACTTAATATTATTACCAGAGAAGTAATATTCATCTGTGTCCTACATTTATTTGTCGATGCACGCCAGTTACCGCATGATGTCCAGATATCTGTTTAAATACATTGCAGGTCGTAAACAGCGAATCGCTTACAGTAATGCCCTTAAAATGTCTATCCAGTATTCTTATTTATTCAGTATTCTTAAGTAATAAAACTATTTCTGTATATATGTTTCGATTAGGAGTTGATCTTTTCATATAACTATAATTTATTTTTTAGCAAATGGTGAAAGAAATATTTTTTAGAAATATATCGTTTTATAACGTTTGCTAAGTGGCGTATTAGAGGCTGGTGACGTGCTCTGACGTCACCTGTAGGCTGCGTTAATGCTACGTGTATAGGAAGTTGTTCTCGAGCAGCCAGTGAGGAACTAAACAAAACAATGCAGAGAAGTGCAACATAGAGGCATAAACAAAGACAAAATGCCGCACACCCCGCTGCTTGTCTATCGTTATTAATGTTTGTCGCTTTAAAATGGAGTAATGACGATTGTCAACGAAGTGTCAGTGTTTTTTAGCTGAAGCTAAGCTAATGTGGACAACGGCCTAAGAGAGAAACATATCAACCTGTTTTTGGCAGTGGAAAAACGTGCGTATATCTGGGATGCTTCTAATGCTAAATTATTTTATGTAGATGTTTGGCACTCAGAAAGGCGAAGGCACTGCAAAGCAATATGAGTTGGTTCAACGCGTCCCACCTGTCTAGTTTTGCCAAACAAGCTCTGACAACTGCTCAGAAATCCATCGACAGAGTTCTGGACATTCAAGAAGAGGATCAGTGGGGTGGCACGACCGAGCAGACCTTTACAGGTAGGTTTAGAGTTAAATGTTTTTTTATTTAAAGTTTAGAAAAGGCTGTTAAAGGACACACTGACATGCAAATATGTGTTGACGCAGGGGATGGACAGTGCAGAGTCCCATTATGGACAACATCACTTAAGTAAAGCATCGAGATATAGAGATATTTAAGAGATGATAATGATTTATGTGTTATAAATGACGTGCTGCAGTGTTTCCACAATACATACAGTCGTTACTTGTAGACGTTGTAGCTAAACGAGTACAACCATTTTGCATAGTTAATATCTCATCATAAACCAACCTCGGGTAGTCATAAAACTTTTAAGTCAAAGGCAGGGACGATCTCACACAGCTAAAAAACAACAGTAAGCTTTACTATCAAATAATTCTGAATTTGATTGGGGAAAAAACATTAAACATTTTCTCAGGGAAAAATGTTTCTGAGAAGTAAGCTGATATTATACCATGGATCAGCCACTAAAGAATAAAAAAACAATGGATTGTGTACATTTGTGTTTGCCAAGGTGAGGTTGGTTTCTTTCTGTTGCTCTTCCAACAATTCAGGAGAAATGTTCAGATGTTGTTTATACCTGTACTGCATAAGGAGTGTACCAAAATGTTTTTAGCCATCATAAAAGCATTTACAGTTTTATGAAATGTACATAAATCTGCAGTTTTATGCTTAGTTAGATAATTTAGTTATAGTATGTATCCAGATGAGGAAAAAAGCCTGTTCTTTTGGCGTTTTGATGAATTTTCCTTTTACATTTTTTCAGCTGCACCCGGCAAGTCAGTATCAACAGGATGGAGTATGAACCAGTGGAACTCTCCCTCAGAGGAATGTACCAAGACTCTCCCCCCATCATCAGAGGCTATTACTAAACCTGTTACACGGACTGTGCTTGATGAATCTGAGGATTTCTTCAGTGCCTTTCTGCCTCATGGGGATTTACAAACTGTGAGCAAAGATAAGGTGGTGTCTGTGCCACCTTCCAAGTCTAATCGCAGATTACAGGAAAAAGCAGGCAAGGATAAAGAACTGGAAATTAAAAACAAGGTTACCTCTCATTTACAAGGTCAGGTGGTCCTCACTAGATGCAGCAGTCAGGAAACCACAGAGACAAAACCAACTGGGACAGAGCTGTTGGAGCAAAATACATCCTTAGCAAATGTGCAGTCGCAACCAGAACTGATTGTTCCTGCTTCACAAGAGCAGGCTGAGGAAACGGAGACCAGTGTGGACAGGACAGAACCTGATGGCTTGACATCAGATGTCACACTCGCAAATGTATCATTATCTTCCTCGGAAACCGAATCGGCCAGTGCTTTTGACAACTCAGAACCAGCTTTGACCACTGAGACCAAAAATCCAGGCAAAAGCTCGCCTGTCGCAACTAAAGAAATCCTATTAGAATCCAAAGACGCTAAGTCAGAGGACAGACAAAGTAACACCCCGTCACCCCCTGTAAGTGCCTTTTCTTCTGGGACTTCCACTACCAGTGATATAGAGGTTTTGGACCATGAGAGCGTCCTTAGCGAAAGCTCTGCTGGCTCCAGACAGGAGACAGCTGAGGCTAAGGCAGGGCTCCACCTGATGCAGAGCTCCTTCCAGCTGTTGTCCGCTTCAACCTGCGGTGACTTCCCTCGTTTGGATGAATACCCAAAACTCACAGAAAGCTGCGGTTCCTCCTCGGACGCCTTCGAGCGCATCGACTCGTTCAGCATGCAGTCGTTGGACAGCCGCAGTGTCAGTGAAGTGAATTCTGATGATGAGATACCTGGCAACCGCACTTTGGCCTCCATCACAGCTGGACCCATGTCCGCACCTGTTCAGTCGGTCACACAGACCAAACAGGGGGAGAAAGAGGAGGGCATGATGGAGTCAATGAATGACCAAACACTGGATGACAATGAGATGGAGGAGAGTGGCCGGAGTGCAACGCCAGTAAACTGTGAGCAGACAGATGAGCTGCAGGAGGGCGACCAAGAGCCTGAGATGGATCCTACGCTGACCAGCCAAAAAACAGACATAAATGAAACTGTGACATTACTGACTACTGAAGCGAAACAAGGACCTTCAGCCAGTCAGATTTTGGAGCTCCAAAAGGTTGGATTTATTTCTAAATATATTTAAGTGTGATGGGAATTATGGAATGTTTCTCTAAGGTAATAAAACATGGTCCAGATATTTCATAAACATGCATGTTTGTTTTGTTTTTGGATCTCCATAGATTATTGAGGAGCTCTCAAGCCGACTAGAGAAGAGAGAATCACAGTTACTTGCTGTCAGTAAGGACAAGGCCAGGCTTGAGGAGGAGTGTGACAATCTCAAAGAGTGAGTTGAGGAACATGTGCTCTGCTAAAGTGTTTGCTTGGACAAAATTTATGGCTGCAATAGCTAACAAGGCATAGAAACAGATGGAGGAAGCAATAATATTTACCCAGCTTGAGCAAAAATGTCAATGAGTTAACACTGTTGGTAGACCAAAGATAAGATAATGGGGAACTGGTCATTTTGACACAATGTCAACGTATTGTGGCATTTCCATAGCATGAAAAATCCTTAACCAAATAGAATCCAAATTGTTTGTAACTGTACAGATTATCCTTGAGATCATATTCTTTGCATATTAGCAAGAGCTTGGGTTATTAATGCATGTTGTGAGGGTGTGAAATCTCATTTAATTTAAGACATTTCACTGAACAACATATCCACACAGTAACATTATGAACTCTCAGCGTTAACAAGACTTGTGTTCCACAGTGAGATGATCAGCCTGAAAGAAGAAAGCTCCTCTGTTCTGTCTTTAAAAGATGAGTTTGCTCAGCGCATAGCGGAAACTGAGAGGAAGGGTCAGCTAGCCTGCAAAGAGAGAGACATCGCCAAAAAGGTTTTTATTTCTTACAATTGTCTTTACATTAGAATTCCTAAAGTTGACAGTTTTTGTCTGGTTTTGTAGCTCGACAGAACATGTATGTTCTGTCGTAATTCTGTATGTTCGAATGTAATTTATTGTCAGTGTTGTAATTTTTGTGAGATGTTAAACGAAGTGGTTCATGATCAGAAACTTGATCTTGTTTACATTTAAATGCATCATATTTTATGGCAACAGGAAATTAAAACCCTCAGAGAAGAACTGGCGAGCAGATTAAACTCAAACGAGACTTTGGAACTAATAAAGGAAAAGGAGGAGCAGATTCGAGAGCTTCTTGAAGAAGGTGATTGTTCTGACATTAGGATTGTATTATCAAGATAAAACTGTAACTGTGTGATCTTGGAAAGGTTATTACTGCGTTATTGCTGAAGGTGTGTCTTAATGTTTACTTTTGTTTCCTTTTCCTGGTTTGATCAGGTGAAAAACTGTCCAAGCAACAGCTGCAGCACTCCAACATCATAAAGAAACTGCGTGCAAAAGAGAAAGAGAGTGATGCACAGATTACCAAACAGACCAGAAAACTTAAAGAACAGGAGGAGGAACTTAAACACCTGCAGCAGGTGAGAGGGACACAACCTTTAATCCTGAGACATGAGTGTACAGTTGTAGAGAACACTGAATGTTGAGAGCAGAATGAAAAGAGAATTCAGAGGTTTGTGTTTGTTTATTGTAGGTTCTGGATGGTAAAGAGGAAGTAGAAAAGCAGCACAGAGAAAACATCAAGAAGCTGAACGCTGTGGTCGAGCGCCAGGAGAAGGAATTGAGCAGATTGCAGACCAGCAACGAGGAGCTTCAGGAGAAGACCCGCAGTTTAGAAGCAGCCCTTGACAGTTCCTACAAGTACGTTCTCCTAGACAAGACAGGCTTGTTCACCGTCACAATGTCATTTTAGTTTGGCCATGGATCTTTGTCCCTTCTAACTCGCTGATCATTTGGTTTATTTTTTTGTTGTTTAGGGAGTTGGCAGAGCTGCACAAGGCCAACGCCACTAAGGATAGTGTGGCCCAGGAGCAAGCATTGAGCAGAGAGGTGCAGGCGAAAGAAGAGCTGAGTCTGGCACTGGAGAAAGCCCAAGAAGAGTCCCGCCTCCAACAAGAGGCTCTGGCCAATCAGGTAAATATTTCCAGTAATGTTTGAATATTTCGTACTTGTTAAATATTTGAAGAACTTGTGTACTTCAATTCTAGGAAATTGGTTTGCTTATCTAGTTTCAAATTTAATTTAGTTGCTGATTAATTTGGTGTTCGTGTTTCACTTGATTTCTTTGTATATGTTGAGGTGGCGGATCTGAGGTTAGCTCTTCAGAGGGCTGAACAGCAGCAGGCCAAGAAGGAGGATTACCTGCGAGAAGAGATCAGTGAGCTGCAGCAGGTTTTTCAAGTCTTAATCTCAAGAATTATGATTTGTTAAAAGATTTAGGGAGTCAAAGACTACTGTCTTTACCACAGAGGTTTCTGTTTGTGTAATTTGATTCATGATATATTTAGCCAGTGGTGATGGTGTTGTGTTTATGCTGTGGTTTTCATTTCTAGAGGTTACAAGAAGCAGAGACCAGAAACCAGGAGCTTAGCCAGAGTGTTACCTCAGCAACACGGCCCCTCCTTCGGCAGATCGAGAATCTCCAGGCCACGCTGGGGGCCCAGACAGCATCATGGGAAAAACTGGAGAAGAACATCTCTGACCGCTTAGGTGAGACTTGCTCCCATCATTCTCATTCAGCGGTGGGGGTGTTTGTTATCTGTGGTGTGAGATTGTGTCATTCTCTTATCATTCCCTCTTCTCAGCTGATGCTCAAGCCCAGCTTGCTGTTTCTGTGGAGAAAGAACGCGCAGCCACTGAGGAGCTTCTAGCCATCAGAGCTCAGATCGTGTCTTTAGAATCCCAGAATTCCTTGTTGAGGCAGGAGAAGGGACGCCTGCAGGGTCAGCTGGATGCTGAGAGGATGCGTAAGGAAAAATTAGAGGATGACTTTAGCAGGTAAAACGAAGGACAGTGTTGGATAAGAGTTTGGCTTTATTTAATTTGTTGTTCTTTTACATAGGAAAAGTGAAACAATATATTTATTTATTGTGTGTGTCTGTGTGTGTGTCGCAATATGTATGTTTAATTATAAGTGTTACTGTTGTCTCACACTGATTTCTTCATGTGTAGAGAGCGTGTGGAGCTGGATAATCTTAAAGGAGAACATGCACGAATACTAGAGGAGGCCAAGAAGGACAAGGTACTGGGTTGACCTTTTTCATACTTTCAGCAACACACACACAAACAGTATGGCCATACACACACACACTAATTCTCATTGTCTGCATTACTTGGGCCTGTTTAGTTGCTACTCACCAACCAGCTGGAAATGGAAAAAATGAAGGTGGAACAAGAAAAGAAAAAATGCTATCTTGCACAAGAGGCTCTTAAAGAAAAGGTCTGTCCTTTGTCACATTCTGTCCCATTTATTATTCTTTCCCTTTAAAATTAAACTATGTATTATGAATAATTGACTGTTAGCTTTATGAAGGTAAGAGAAATAAGTGAGTAAATAAGTGAGTTTACTTGATTTAACAGATTATCTGAATGTCACACAGTGAATTAAACCGACTTAAGATGAAGTGAGATTTCTCTGTGTCTCTGGTTTCTGCAGGAGAGGAAGTCTCTAAACCTGTCTGTGAGTGAAGCTCCAGCATCCTCCACGCCTTCACTGTCCCGTTCCAGTTCCGTCAGCGGAGCTGAACACGCCGGCTTGCACTCCTCCCTGTACTCACAGGTAAACTCATCTCCTACAGCATTGACAAGGAGATCTAACATTGAGCTTAGCATTGCATTGACTGCTCTGCTTTTTTTAGCAGGAGGATTTTCTCGACCATTCGTTCAGCTCGATGACCATCAGTGGGTCTAACCTGTATGAGGTGGCTCGGCTGGGCGGTGGATCCAGTGTAATTGAGAGCCTGCAGTCTCAGTTAAAACTCAGAGAGGGCGAGATAACCCAGCTGCAGGTATGAGTCTTTGATTGGGGTTCAACTTTAGTTGTATGACATCATTCATGTTTTGAAAGTGTCTGAATTTACATAGATTTTTAAAAAAATAATAAACGTGTTCATAAACAGTTTCTAGACATATATAATAAAGAGAGAATATTTTATGATCCTCAATGCTCAGATGGAAATCTCCAGTCTCGAGAGAAGCCGCACTGTGATGGCAGAAGAGCTGGTGCGATTGACCAATCAGAATGATGATTTGGAGAGTAACGTGAAGGACATTCCCAGACTTAAAGTACAACTGAAGGTGAACAAAGGCCTTAAAATAATAAATAAATAATATTATATAACAACAAACACAATTATATATAGTACAAGAAAATGTATAGGACATTTGTCCTCTTAAAGACTGACTAGATGTTTGTCTGTATTGCAGGACCTGGAGCAGAGGCACAACACTATCCTGCAGATGTATGGAGAGAAGGCAGAAGAAGCAGAAGAGCTTCGCTTGGACCTGGAGGATGTGAAGAACATGTACAAAACACAAATTGATGAACTGTTAAAAAATCAGAAGTAATACAAACGGCTGTAAACAGATTTACAGTAGGAGTAACTCTGTTTTTACAGGAGCGATCTCAAAAGATTAGTCATAAGACTAAGTAATTTAAAGCATTTTTCTAAGAAAAGAGTTTGTTCAACATGTTTGAAGAGTCATTGATAAAGTTATTTAAAACCAGATGCCTCCTAAGGTTGCAGGGATTTTAAATGTTTTATTCCCAGAATTATTAATCATATTGGGTTGAAAAATTACTTAGGTGACTATATCTACCAGTGTATAGTTCTTTAGATATGATTTAACACTTACATTTGCACAATGATTATTTATGTGGCTAGACCAGAACGATTTTTGTGATTTTGTTTGTCTTGTGATCTCCCTTTGGAGTGAAAATCTTAATAGAATCGGTTAAACTGCTGTCAACCATCTGCTTACGTTAAGTAAATGTGTTTTTCCATATTGCTTCAAGGTAACACACATCCTGAGATTTTTTATTTTCCACAACCGCTCTTACTTGACTAGATTTAAAGTTATTAGTTAAGATTTGCACTCATTTATCTTTTATACTCATGTTGATTGAGCTTAAGAGAGGAGGGTTTACTGGAAATATTCACAATATATTGTTTTACTGTCATATTCTTTATGATCTCTGTCATTGGGCGTAAATTACAGTAAGGAAGGTTAGGGCACTCAAATCTGTCTACACTTTAATGCACATGTGTAAATAAAGAGATAAATATTGGACAGTGTAATTTCTATATTACGTTACTGGTCATTTTTCTATGGATATCCTCCTAAAAATGTAAGCAGTGTAAAGTTAGTACCTATTGCTCCATCTTGCGGTTAATAACAGTAACACATGCTGTCTGATGGTTTCCGGCTGTTTGACTGCATCGCTCAGTGCACCCTCTGCCTCTTAGTTTCATCAAGGAGGTAAGCGCATATATTTTAAACCCTGTGACTGTTTTTTCTTTAACTGATTTAGAAGTACAAGAAGTCGGGATACAGTAATGTAACGTTGAAGTGATTACTGTGATTCCCACTGAATTGAAAAAATTGTTGTAATAAGGCGACTATTCAAAAATACAAATAATATGGGGCGATTAAGACAAAAATGTGTCATCTTACAGTGTTGATCGTTTGTATGTGTCGTTAAAGTTAAATTTTTTTTATTGTAATCCAATAGTGTTGGAATTCAAATTTAGTTTTATGAATGAGAACATAACTACAAGTAGAAAAAAATATAAAAAATAAATATAAATAAAAAAAATTTATATTAAAAATAAAAAAAGGACATTACACTCATACATGACGCTAGTCATTCATAAATTCTGTTTGTCTTTAAACTTTAGTTTGTCTGTGATTGTATGTGGATAACCTACATTCCTTGCAGGAGCTATAAACAGAATGTGTATTTGTTTTGATATTAAATTCCCTCATTCCTACCTCCTTGTTTAAACAATTGAAGGAAAAAGGTCACTAATATTTTCCCACACTGTGGTGCATCTGGAGTCACTTCTTTTATTTCACCCCCTCTCTCTGTTTCTCTGTCTCTCTCTCCTCATGAATGATTGTAGGTGACTGACTGTGGTTCCATCCATGTGGTTTGAGGGACTATGCTTCTGCTGGTAGCTCTGTGCCTGGTCTGTACTTATAAAACCATCACCGCAGTTTGACTACAGCAGCCTGGCACTGCCTCAGCAGCATATCCTATTCTTTCTGTACAACAACAAACGTGTGGCCAAGCTTTGCAAAGAGGACCCACGTTGCCCTTTTAAAGTAAGTTACTTACTCTTGTTTCTATAATGAAATGTTTGCATACGTTGTTCTAGCTATGGTTTAATATTGTAATGTACTTGTAATCATGTACTTGTAATCATCTTTCAGAACTGTTAAATATAGCTGTACTGCTTGGAAACAAATAATTCAATGCAAACAAGTATTTGTTTGACAATAATATCTAGAGTTGTGTAACTGCTGTAGCATCATAAGATGATGTTTATCTAGAATGAGATGATATCTTCTGTTTGCTGTGCAAGATGCTCTGTTGCACAGGAAGGCCTGCTGGGGTTATGGGAAGAACTGCTCTGCAAAGCACCGCTTTAGTTATCCCGTGTGTACCAGCGTCAATTCAGAATGGTACGGCTTTCTTCCCAGGAATTGTTCTGGAAGCAGGCAAATTTTGGCTATGTGAAGGAGTGACTCGATGAGATAAAGACATTGTTCAAACCGTTGAGTCCTGTAAGCTTCTCAGTATTTGTGTTTCACCTTTCCTATACTCTCTCAGTTCTTCCATATCAACTTTTACAGCCTTTTTTGACTTTATTTTTTTCATCCATTCTTCTCTGAGGTGCTCCAGTCACATGCGGTTCTGCATGTCCACAGACTTGTACTTGAATCTGAGGAGTCCCCGCAGAGGTCACAAAAGGTCAGTGACTGCAGCTGGGGTCGTGGGAGGTTAAGGAAAATGTAAAGCTGTTTTGTTTCTGGGAGAGCTGTTAGAACGTCCTGTCTGAATGAGCCCTCACTGTCTCTCTCTTTTTCTTGCCCTTTATTTGTCTTCCTCATGTCACTGCAGGTTTTTCCTGGAAACGTGTGAGGAAAATGGGGGCTTACTGCAGGCTTAACAGTAAAGTGCCGACCTCAGAAGGAATGCGCTAAAGTCCTCTTCGGTCCTGGTAAAGAAATAATTAAAAACGGAAATATCATAACACAAATTGCCTAATTCAAACTGGCTTACATTACTTCATAAATTATTACAATTTTTTGTTTATTTGTATTTGTTAATGCAGTTTGCTTACAATTGTAGTTGGCAGACCAAACATTTAAAGGTCAAAGAAATGACATTTAATGACAGTGCCCCATCTGCCATTGGTCAGACAAACAGATAGTCCTGCCCAAACTCCACTTTTAATCAGAACATAGTTTTAAAAGGATAGATGTAATAAAAAATAGGCCACAGATAATTCAATAGGTCAACTGATTCTACGAAGACGTTAATGCACATGCTAAGAAAACCAGCCCTCAGTTTTTTACATTCAGGTTTGCAGAATTGCAGACATATTCAGAGCTTGACTTCTCCCTAGATGATGGCCATTGTGATGTCATCATCCACAGGCCAATCATCAAGCTGGATGCAAGTGTGGGTTAATGGACCTTTCAATATGAGAAGTGAACTAATAACAAACATTGTTCTGTGCTTGTTTCCGGGTGTTTTGCAGGAGTGAACATGTACCATCACTTTTGTGACTTCGTTAACCTCTATATCTCTCAACATCTCACAATTCCTTGTTTGATGCTAAAACTTTTTACTTCAATACAGTGGGGTCTAAATGTCTGAGATTGCAACTGAAAATGTGTGATTGGAATATAATTTAAAATGCAAATAAAGAAAGATAATTTAAGAGTCTGCATGCTGATTGGTACTAATCAAAATAGCAAATGTGGCATGTTAATTTTGTGCAAAGGTCAGATTTCCTTGATTTCACTGAAGCACATACATTTGGACTTTTGGAACGTTCACAGGTCATTCTGGGATAACACTGATCATTAGGTTTTGCACAAACTTTGGTGCAAACATTTGTTAGAGTCAGGATTCAATAACACAGTAATAGAGATTACTGTGTTACAGGTGCTGTTTGCTAAAAAGATAAAAAGGAAGTAATGGGCATAAAATATACTGTAGTGACTTACTAACAGACCGTGTCCTGCCTATATTTCAGACAGTAGTGTATCAAGGATAAGGAAGAGAGAGCAGAGTAAAGGGGTGTGGAGAAGAATGGAGACTTGTATGAAACACTATGATTGTGTGTGCCAAATTAAATATTGAACCACTAGAAATAGAATTGTGTTCATTGTTTCCAGAAGTTTTAAATGAATTAAATGTGAATGTAAAGTAAAGGTCTTTTTTTCTTGCACGTATTCTAATCGTCCACACAAAATAACAGAGCTTCCTTGATTTTTCTGGTTATGTTATTGTATTTACAAATCCTGATGTGTGTGTATTTACAAATCCTGTTTGTGGCTGTTGTTCTGTATTATGTTTATGTATGTGAATGATCTCTGTGACTGCCACAGTGAGGGAATGTTCTGGGCATTTTCTCAGCATGTGCTTCACCATCTCCTTGTTCTACAAAAGGGACCACACACAAAACAGTGATGCTAGTGATGCTTTGAATTCTGTACACTAGAGTAGAGTACAGGTAGCACGGGTAACGCATGTTTAAAATTGAGTCACAGTAAGCAAATTTTCAAAAATCAGTTCCTGTTATTCTATACTTTGTCCATTAAAAAATGTAAAACTGATGTATGATTTGTTGTAATTGTACAAGGAATTGCACAAGGAATTGTACACCTCTCAGAAAACATAAAAAAAAGATAATTGTAGATGTTTAGCTGCTATTTAGAGCATTGAAATTGTTAGACGAGGGCTTACTGAACTCATTTTTGTGAAAACCTTAACTTACATCAGAATTTACATTTTTACTTGTTTTGCCTGTAATTAGCCTGTGCCTTGTCCCATTTAACTATCTAAACCCATTATAAATGAAAAGTTCATTGACATTATAAATTTAGTACATATTGCTTTCATAAAAACTGGAGTTGGGCTTTATTGGATTGGGCCTGTACAAAACCACCTAGCAACCACCCAGAATACTTTAGTAACTACCTAGCAACCACCCAGAACATTTTATTAACCACCTAGCAATCATCCAGCACACCTAAGAATTGTAACATTAATTTTTGCATTGGCAAGCACCACTCACAATTAAAAATCTAATTTTGAAACTGTTATGCACTGTATTGCCGGGCTACAGCACACAGCTGGCATACTGTAAATCTGTGACAGACGGAATGTATGTGGGTGTACGTGCCTGGCCTTGACCCTTTCTCATCTGCTCATCAAATCACTCAGACTCAGCCTTCTGTCTTCCTGACAGCCTCACATACAGAGCCACACACATAGATGCTGCTTTATAGAAAACCATCCATTATCAACCATAAAATACTATCCAGTAAATGCCACAGACTGAGTAGTCTGTGCCGCAGGCGCTCGTGTAGGTGGATCCGCAACAATGTTTTGACTAGAAGCTTTATAAGAGACAGAACTTCTGGGGTATTATCTGTCACTAGGTGGCACTGTTGTATAATTTATTTTCTCCACTGTGACAATAAAGGACCACTTTTGTCTTAGCATTTACATTATTTACATTTGCGTCCTCTTTGCCCAGATAAGTTATTAACAATTTAAATAATGTTCTATATGTCTGAATGCATAGTAACAATAGATCACACATATCATACCAAAATATATACCCAGACACAAATATTTGTCAAATCAACATGTAATAAATACGATGTCCTTACACTCTGTCAGGAGGGCCAAGTTTGTGTCACACTCTTGGCAAGAAGCACTTAGTATCACAGGATAATAAACCAGCAGGAGGTGAGTTCTCTCTCTATTTCTCTCTTTGCTCATCATTGATTTATCACTCTGGTTTCTTAACTGCCCATTTAAACACTTATTTGCTGGAGACCCCTGCTTGGTAAAAAAATCCTCCATTTACTTGGCCTCTGTCCACATGAGTGTGAGGTCTCGTTAATCACCCTCTGAATCCCTGCTGTGTGTGTGCGTGTGTGTGCAGCTTATAAATGAAGACGGTTCCGTATTTTGAGGTCATAGTTGTGGATTACAAATACAAGTGAGTGATTTGGACTTTACTATTTTTAACAATTGTTTTGTTTGGAGATGGCAGGTTTGATGTTTGCACCGATCTCAGGAGTGATTGAAAGGAGATGTGTGTTCCTAGAAAGTTGCAGTTCCTGGAGCAGATCCACATTAACAACACACAACCATCTCTGATGTCTTCATTGGGATGCACGGCGCCGGACTCACTCACCTCCTTTTCCTTCCTGACTGGGCCATCATATTTGAATTGTACGTGGGGTGTGTTCCTCTCTGCTCTCTGAGTGAACTGTGTCTTCAGCTTTAGCCCACTGTGGAGATGTCACCATGTGGAATGCAGATATGTTTTTTACTGCTACCAGTTTTAATGTATGTCATGCAGGTGTGATGCAAGTGACACTTTCAAATCTTTAAAGTTTATAAACAGTTAATTGTGACAGTCTTTCATTGAAAGAACTGCTGATATATACATTGATAGTGATTGTAATAGCACTAAAAACAGGGGTCCGTTAATTGCATATAAGCTTTTGGCCAATGTTTTATGCAAAACTATTGTTACTTGGAAATCAAACAATCTTGTTAGTGCTATATTATACCAGATATGCTATATAGACCGTATTTGGTTAAATCTTACAGAAGTTTATTTCTGTTTTTATAATAGATGTTAATAGATGAAAATGTGACAATTTAGAGTACTGTTTGTACATTACACTCTTATTGTGTGTTAAGACACATTCTCCAGTGTGTGTCTGTTCATCTGACACCCTATGCTGGTTATACCCAGCGCATTAATCAACTTCAACATTCATATGGGCGAAATCAGCCTTCTGTGCTGTACAATATACTGTGTGTTATGGAGGAGGTAAGTATTTTGAACTGAGCTTACTGGCTGTGTCTGCGTGACAGTGAATTACAGCCTAATTAAACAGTTATCCATCAAACCGTCTGTGGAGGCTTTGTGGGCCACTTCCCGCTAAGTTTGAGACACAAAGCATCCCTCTTTCTGTACACCACAGGTACAACTGTCAAGATGAGAACTGCTCCCGCGATCTGGCCCGACTGAGAGGCGTCCATTACATGACTTGGTAAAAAAGGGACAAAGTGTTCCCCCAGGATAAGGTGAGGAGACACTCAGTGCTGCCTGGAATCACTCCAAATGACTGTTTAATCTAAGCGTTCATATAGCATATAGCCACAAATCACCTTCTGTGTGATGGAAGATGGTGAGACATTACTTTTAAATTAGTGTAATAACAGTGGCCCTTAGAAACTTTTAGACTCATAAGCCATTTTTGATGTTTGAATGTATGAATGACAATGCAATTGATACCAAACCAAGCAGCATTTGTTTTAAAGATACGCTAAGCACACATTTTTAAGCAAAACATTTAAATCATAAGACAACAGTTGTTTTTCAGCTGTTCAAAATACCTGTCAACACTCTCTAGTTGTTAGTTTAGTGGAACATGTCTGTAGTTAATGCAGTGAAAACTACATGAAGGTAATTTACTTCATACATCCTTTATAAATGATTTTGGGACGAGTTGGTTTGAATACAGCACTTGGTTTGGTGTATTTTATTTAATGCAATAACAGTCATACATTTTTAATTGTGGCTTAATACTTTCAGAAGTTGCTTTAAATGCACATAATGGTAGTCATTATCATTTTTAATTGATATGCATGTTTTAAGGTTTTGCTGATGATTTACTAATGTTTGCGTAAATGTTTTTGTTTCAGGGACATCACCCCACTCTTGGAGAACATCCTAAGTTTACCAACTACTCTTTTGATGTAGAGGAGTTCATGAGGTTAGTTCTGCTAGCGTGAGCTGAGCATGTGACCCGACACCCGACATGGCACACAAAACAAGCCAGAGATGAGCTGTAGCCCGTAAGCCTTAAAGATCTTTTCTGATCAAAGATGTAGTTGAACACACCCATACTAACTGTACACACTCCTAAAACTGTAGCCATATGTTACCTGCAAAGACAAATGCCTGTTTCAAGAAGACACAGACAAAATATATATATTATGTTACTCTGGCTGTCTCAGGCTGCACATGGAGGTACTTAAGTTGCTCATTGAAAAACAGCTGGCGTGTATTAAGTATGTCTTGATATTGAGTTTTTTGTGCTTTTCTGTACTTTAAAAGATGATTTGAGCATTGTTTTGTAATTTGCTTTAGAATTTGCTGTGCTGGAAGCAATTTCCAGGTCAACAGATTATTCCAAGCGTGGAAGACATATTGTTTGAATATTAGGTAACCTGGGTTTGAACTTCCTATACTGTTTTGTGATGCTACCTAAAAATAATTGATTTTTAAGTTTAATGTTATTAATAACACTATATTGCAAGCATTTGTATTTCATTTTTTAATGTTTAAGGCACAGGAAAGGACCCCAATTTCATATTCATTATTGACATTACAGTTTTGTTTGTAGCCAGTAAAAGCAGTTTGGTTAAAGGGACTCTTGACTTCAGTACTGTTGCACTCATTATTTTAGTATTTTAATTTAGCAGTATTTAGACATTTAATTTTTTTTAGTAAATGTTCAATAAAATTACTTTGTTGAACAGTGTCTTATAAATATGGGTTTATATGAGTTTTTATATATATGATATTGTAAAGAATATAATTTTTTTAATCGAACGTGCACTGATTGCGGTATTACTGCCATTAATACACAGCTTTAAAACTCCATTGACCCTCTGGCACTAGAGACCACTAGATGGTGGTATAAAACCATTAATAATTCCTCATCGCCTGACTAGATCTGATTCGAGTGTCTTTGGACGACTGCTGACGTCCTATCTCACTTACAGTTGAAAGCTATCATGATTTGCTATTAACTTTGTGAAAGTGATAACGTGCAAAACCATATGCAAGCTCATACAATTACTACGACAATCGTTTTACACAGACTAGATCTTAGACACATTTGAATCACTTTGCCTGTCTTACTTTTTTCATGATCCGCACCTTGCGCGCACTTGTCAGAGGTAAATGATGAACTAATGTTGCTCTTGTTGTCTCTCGGTTGTTACAGAGAGGCTAAATGACTATGTGCTTGAACACACAGACAGTTTATTACACGCACTGTAATTACTGCTGGTAACACAAGAGCTATAAGGGCTCAGATAAAAGATTGCGCTCTGTCTTACTGCTTTCTAATGATGAGCCTTACGCAGCTAATAACGGCAGCCCTTTGCCTTCATGTCTTATTCAGTGAAATCCTTTTCCCGTGCGCGGGTGGCCTTATTTTGTCGTGTTTAAAGTAATGGGATGTCACTGGTGGAATTGTTGGGGAGTGAGCAATTATTACCGCCCGTGCACTTGCGCTGGAAAAACGCGTTCCCCAAACCTCATCCACACTACACACTGTAGTTACTTAGGCATCATGTAAATAAGCGCCTCTGGGGTTACCTCTGCAAGTATGGATATGATAATGAAGATAATATAAACAGCAGCACACTCGTTAATAATAGAAATACAGCTATTTTTATTGTCAAAATCAAGCTGCTTGTTTACGGGCCGAACTTTTCATGCCTGCGGGTCCTGCTGTCTGTTGGCGCCATGGCAAAGTCTCTTTTATTCGTCTTCCCTGGATGTCAGCATGTAGGAAAATGAATTTTCGTCCAGACACTCGATGTGACGATCACATTCAGCTGTGATTCTGCGTTTCTTGTTCTGATTTCCAGATTAGATTTGTTTTTCATCGTCCATCACCCGTTCCCGTTGTCTTTACGCATAATATCCATTATCCTGCGCGAATCAACGCGGCTTAATCTAATTCATCTCACGTAGAAAAAAAAAGAAATTCGCACCACTGAGCAGCAATAAATCAATTACCAACGGCTCATCTTACATACCCACTTCAACAGGCGTCCCACAATGCAAGAAAACGTTCTCTTTGGAGGATAAATGTGGAAATATTGATTGTGTTGGAAGAAATATTCCTCAAGTTATGATCAGACATTTCCATAATGCTCAGTCCTCGGAGAAAACAATCGCAGAAGGAAGGAGTCTCAGCGGGGATCCTATAACACAAGCCCTCTGATAAAAGACATTTGGGCCTTTGCCTCTAATTCTACATTATCAGCATTATTGCAACTTGTGTTGTACGTACAGTAAACGCTGCGGGGAATACGCAAGATAATCATTCGTGGCACTAAAGTCAAATGCAGCATGCAGGCCTCTGAATAATATCTAAAACAAGCGCTTTGCTCTTTGTTGTCTTGAGTCAGAAGTTAAATTCAAGATGACTTGCGGGAATAATTCGGCTCGCGTAAGGAAGTTGTGCTGTCCGTGGTCCTGAAACGAACTGCCGTCATAAATTGCGTGGTCTGCTGTGTAAACTTTATTTGCTTCTCTCTCGTATCCAATTAAAATATAGTCTGAAAAAAGAATAACCATTTAAATAAATATATAAATAAATCTGACAAGTGTAAAACTGATATTGGCATAGATTGTCATTTGTAATGTATGGTGTCAATCTGAGAATAGACATCTTTATGCCTTTTTATTTTGCCAGCTCACCTTTGCAGGTGAACAATGACAACTCCCCGTCGCTTGCACACTCGTCTAGTGCTCTGCGTTTAAATATTCTGCGCACTGCGCCGCAATATGTGATACGACTCGATACATTCTGTATGAAAAATGCAATCGGGCAGCATTTTGCCCACGAAAACAAGCAGTGAAGATCTAGGAGAGCTTCACAAGGTTGTTTGCGGTTAATATTTTATTAGGTAAATGTCCGGGCCAAAGAGGATGTTCAATGGTGAAAATAAATAGCATGGAATATTGAGTGCAATGGCAGTACTCTTAAAACGAAGATTCAATGGGGTTATATTTCATGTTGTGCTTAATACCCCTTTCATCCTCTTTTTATGCATAAAAGAGGCAGAAATTCCAATTTCCCAGTTGAGACACTTCTATATAGGATTCAAAGATCGAGTCTCACTGAGATTGGACATGCACATCAAAGTCTAGTTTAGAAATGCGTTGGCGTGTAGGTGGATTAACCCAGATCTTTTATTTCTCAAATAACAAAGCAGAATTAAACTCATTCAGGGGGATCAGATGTCAAACCTCTAAACTGCACGTCTTTTTGGCATTGGACATGTAGAACAGAATTAATCCAAAACTGGTATCTATGGAACTACATAGCCATTCACAACAGAAAATACATTTTGCCCACCAGGCTCATCCTTAAAGGGTGTCAGACACTGACTGGCGATTAATACCATCATTTTCCACGTGATAGAAATGGATCATCGAACCAGTGACGAGACTGAACAAAATCGATCTTGAACCTGATCTTGATCCTAAATCGACAATAAACCTGTTTGAGCGCAGGGTTAAAGTATAAATGCACGTTGTTGCATGCATGTTGGAGCTTCTGGGTGTCATTTTGGACAAGCAAAACTGATTCTAAAATAAAAATCTTTTTACTCGCTTTTGCGAGGGTGTCATTATAGTAAAGCCTCTCACTTCAACACTTGTAAGCTATGACATCAGTTAGCGTGGCTACTTGACAAATCTGCTCGCGGGGCGGGGGTGCAGCCAACGCACGTGCGCGGAATAGGCAAGGCAAGTTCGCAATTCTCTTGTCAAATCGATCGCGGCTCTGGAGGAGCGTGCGACGCGCAGTTATCATCGCAGACTTCCCCATCACTCACAGTCCCAGCGGTTCCGGGACGCGTGTGACGCGCACCTCGCCTCGCGGGGACACAGCTGTTAATAACCTAACAAGCATGTCTGGAGCATTATAAGGTCATTAGTCTACTAAGCCCCATATGGATTAATGCACGTCTTTTTGAGATCCAAACGCCGCGTTTCGTTTATCTTTTTCTTTTCCTCTCATTCATCCTCCCAGTGACGGGTGGCGGACAGATGCGCAAAATAATGGGCACATTCCGTTTATGAACTCTCGGTTGCGTTCTCGCCTGCTCGGGTGCGTGTGATGGACAGGCGGCTAGTGAGCTCGACCTGCAGTTTGAAGTCGAGCTTTGCTGGAGTAAGTAGAAAGTAAGCTCATTTAAAACACTCGTCTTCCGGACTGCTGTCATACTTTAAAGGGAGAAGAATGCACTCGCTTTCATGAGCAGAGGTAAAACTGATTCTCATTTTCTCTGTTTGTTCGCTCTTGAGCTCAGATCTTGACTTGTTTTTGAATGCAAACGATGTGGTTTGTTGTCACATTAATGTTATGTAATACAAACTAAGGTTCATAAGGACAGAAACTTTACATTGGAGGACGTGCATGAACCCAATTTGGGGTATCCCGAGAGCGCAAATATGTACTTTGCAAGACAATTACCCAAAATGTACCAAACATCCATAGACCAACGATACGCTCTTTAAATCACCACTATGCTGCTTTTGAACGTCGTCGTGCTTGTAAGTCACACTTATCTAGCTGTCGGAGTCACTCGGTCCAGATCAGTCACTCAACTCGACAGAAGCGGTTTGAGCGGTAAATAAAGCGGTATAGCGCGTAAGGAGAGCGGTGCGCTGCAGGGTTAAATAAGCGATCGGTCGGGGGGGTTTGTGCTGCTTAGCACATATTGAACGGTTATCAAGCCTGATCCGCTGATCTGGCGCTTTTAATTGATTTCGTAAAGATCTCAATAGATGGAGACGCGCGGCCAAAGCGCAATGCACACACAGCGAACCAGACGCACCAGCTGCGGTCAACCAGAATTCACGAAACCTGGAAGTGCGTTAATGTTATTCTGTAATAGCTAGAACGGCTCTACAGGAACCATTTAGTCAAACGTTGATCAGTTAAATGACTGGCACGACTCTTGTGAGATTTGTCTGCCTTGACGCATTTTAATTGGCGAGCCTCCCCACAGCATGTAGTAATTGCTCTTCATCTCCGCCTCCTCCCCTTTCACCGACGAGCTCTCGCTCTCCACTGTTTGGCTATTTGTTCTCTCCAATAAGTATTGAGATAGAGTAATTATTTCCCCTTTGTTTCGCATCCTTCGTGGTGCCTCGCAGAGACAATTGTGTCATTAGTTCAGCGGAGGTTGGGCGAGAATGTAAAGCGGCTTAATTGTCATCGACACTCACATTAAGAGGCAAACAGCACAGCTGAGCCCAAGAACATTACTCAATGAAACCTGGGTGCTTAAGAAGGGGTACACATGTATCTTTCTTTCTGTCTATATTTTACCCTGTCTCTACTGCACACACAGTCATGCCTTTCATTTGGGCCTTGCATCACAGTGTTGTCTTTGAGAGACAAGGAGAGAGAGAGGAGAGAAAGGGTGACAGGGGGCATGAGGAGCACATCTGGGGGGCTGCCTGCCCGCCTGCAGTCGATTGGTTCCTCCTCTACAGATGTCAGTTCTGTTTTAGCATTAACTCCCAACCCACCTTCTGCATTGCTCACGGCACACCAAAACATCTGTCTTCTCTTCTCTTCTCTTCTCTTCTCTTCTCTTCTCTTCTCTTCTCTTCTCTTCTCTTCTCTTCTCTTCTCTTCTCTTCTCATTATGGGAGGTCTAGCACATTTTTGGAGTCATGTTCACAAAAGGAGCATGGGATGGGGTGGGATAGAGGTGGAACATGTGAGCAAGAGAGAGGAAAGAAGGGATGCTTGGGGGGATCTTTGATAGATAAGGCACGGGTTGTGAGCAGCTCAGCTGGACAGATCTTCTCTCTGAGCTCTGAGCTGGCATTAGCCAATCCACTCTGTGCTGCTGTGATGGATGGATGCTCTTAGAACAGACAAGGACCGGAGAGAAAGAGTGAGAGAGCTTATGTGTGAATAAGAGAGAGTGTGTGTGTGGGGCGAGGGGGAGGGGGTTATTAAAGAGATGGAGAGACAAGGAGGCAGTGATATAAATCGAAAGAGGTGAGAAAGAAATTAATGATGGAGTGAGAGATTCACTAGGAACAGAAGGCAGTGATAGGAAAGTCTCTCATCTGTAAATGAGATTGTCCCTGATGGCCATTTTCTCTCCCAGTTCTCTCATTCTTCTTTCCCTCACAAATCTCAATGCTCTGCTGGACGCAGGTCTCAATACGGGCCCCTGCGAGTGCTGACAGTGAAAAACAGAGATGCCGCAGGGAATCGGGCCTCAGGAGACTCTCTCCTATCCCTCTCACGCACTCATTGCTTGTCAGTCAGCCCTAAAACCTTAAAAACAAAGGAGGTATGAAAGGGCACATTAGTCAACAAAAAAAGTTTTAGGGGAATAGTATTGGAAGCTCAAAACATAGGGAAAAATACATCAAAGGAAGAAAATGCTAATGCAGGCATGCTTTTGTTCACAGCGCACAAAACTTGAACCATTACAATACAAGCATCAAATCTAGCGCATTGTGCATTTCTTGACTTGGATTTAAATTTAAAGGACTGTGTATGGAAGTGTATATACACACACACACACACACACACACACACACACTTGTATTGTACATATACACATGCCCATATGTATAAAACTCTGAAGCAAACTTTAAACTTAACTCACATTTCTCAAAATAATTAAAAAATAATAATTATTCAGTACAGAAAAGAAATTATAAAAGATTTTACTTAGTCATAAATCTTGACACTTCAAGGAAAAACACATCATTTGGTCCAACTTTTCAGAATGAAACACTAATCATCTTAATGGTGACTTCAGAAGAAAGACCTATTTACAAAATAACAACATTAATAATAATGAATAGAGCTATTTACAGCTATTTACAGTCCCCATAAATTCCCAAGCATCCGATGACTAAGCATACATAATTAAATTATTCAAGCACAAGGGCTTATGCGTATTCCCTACAGCCTCAATATTATACTTAATTATTTTGAGCAATTAACATTTTAAAAATCTTTATTTTTAAGGTTTTTAAACCAAAGATGTTCAAAAACCATAGATATTATGATTCTAAAGGGCAATCTAGGACAATGTAATATACTGTAAAATCATGGTACGGTATTTGGCCAGGTACCTTGAAGTTCCATTGTGGCACATATCAAACTCTATAGCATAATATTATGTCTGACACTATTGTTGCACCACAATACAGCCACAGGACTTTTTCATGAATGTACTGGCTGATATTATCCATTATCTCCTTCACCCTCTCTCTCTCTCTCTCTCTCTCTCTCTCTCTCTCTCTCTCTCTCTCACTGTCTTTTCATTTTCCTTTGACATACCCTTACAATTTTTACTGTCTGTCTTGATGGTATTAAATAGCGTCTGAGCTCTCCCGTTTTCTGCAATGAGTGGCGGCTTGGATTGGTTTATTCTACTCAGAATGGATGACATCCATTTCAATGGGATTTGCTTTAAATAACAGGCTAAAGGAAAAAGCTCTACGGCTTTAGTACGGGATACGTTGAATACACAAGCACTTCTGTCTGGTCTGAGCATTGTCTGTGAGAGGTTTTCGTTAAAATATGTTGAACGGTTTCCACACCAAAAACCAGCACTACTGTGTTCAGAAACACATACAACACTTATGATCCACATAGAACATTATGACCCCAAACCATTGCTTTACCTTCTCGAGTGGATTGGGTTGCTCTGGCATAAGGTGGAGCAGTGCCTTCAGTATTCAGGTTACAACTCGGATGGAAAAAATAAGCCTTTTAAATAAGCCTTTTTAGCATCAGTTTTGTGGGCAGCTTTAAGTGCTTTTGTGGCCTGAGCAAATGGAACCAAAATGTTGCTTTTCAGTTGTGGAGATTCTCAATCAACTGACAACAATCTCTATCAATAAACCTGTTTTGTCTTTTCACTGGCTGCTGTGAGCTTTCAAATCTAATGCAAGATTTGAAAGCTTAAGAGGCTGAGAGTCTATAAACTGGATATAGAGTGTGTGTGTGAGTGTTGGAGTGAGCAACTTTACACCTCTTTCTGTGTTAGCTGTCAGATGTTTGTGAGGTTTACGGTTAATCAAAATGATTAAATAGCATTGTTGTCTGTGTTTGATTGGCCAAAGCTTGTATGCATAAGCAATACACACATTAACTCACTTTACTGATTTTGCTCACTGCAATGTAGGGCATCCCTGAGCAGTGCACTGGGTAAAGCATTGAGTTTAAGACATTAAGCCTGATTTATTACAGCAATAAAGCACTCAAGGCCTTGCACGACATGAAGCGGAATGTTTAAAACTCTTTTAACCTTGGTAAAATATGATAAATACACTATATTTAAAACCGGTTAAATGTATTAATAATAATGATCAGAAAAAAGTATTACTTCCACCAAGTAATATACTTCATTTGTCTAAATGGAGGCTGTTTACACTTATAATTAATAATACCCTTATCATTCAGAATGACCAGTTACGTGTTTTGTCAGCACTGGACAACAGCTTCAAATGTAGCTCCTCCAATCAGAATTTAGAGCCTGTAAAAATTATTCGCTGTGGCAGGAAAGAATCTGATTGGCAAACACGTTTGATATTGTTATGATGACTGACACATATTGTTGAAAAGGGCATATAATAAAATGTTAGATAAATAAGCATATGTTACATAGATTTAGATTTACATCGCAAAGATGGCTAAGTAGCTGCATTTGAGATGGCATTTACAACTGCATACAGTAAGTAATGGTTTGAGATTGTTTTAGATATAAAATTATAAATATAGAAATATGAAATTAATTAAAATATGTAAACTTCATGAACCTATGTTAAGTGAATGCTCTATTATGGGGGCAACAAAATTTTAGGCTGTTCTGATACTGCATTTCATTTACACAACAAGTGCAGCATCAGAACCGCATTTGACACCAGGACAATAAGGTTGATTAGATCAGATGTAAATTAGTCTGACTTCATGTTTCATAGCTTCTTTAAACTTTTGAGTTTTGAGCAGGCACAGAGCAGCCTTAACTTAGCTGTGTAAAGACACTTAAATATGCAGAGTTTAGTACCCTAATATACTTTGACATCCTATGATGTCACTTGGTTTAAGAAGGTTTTTTTAGGACACTGGCTTTGGTGGTTAAGCCCCTACCCTCATGTTTTGGGTTTGCTATGGAAGTGTGTGTGTGTGTTTGTATATGAGCATACAGTATGTAAATTCTATTCAAACGAATGTTGACGATGTTCTCACCAAAGATCATTTTACTATGCTGAATTTGGAACTTTGGTTTGAGTATGTGTGTGTGTGTGTGGATGGGAGAATAAGTTAAAGGGGTTAGAAACCAGCCATCCTGTGGGAACACAGCAGTACGGTGTCACACTCCACAGCCCCACAGACAAATTAATTCACTTATTGATACCGTTGACACATCTCAGTGACTTTGTAAAATTAACAATTGATCACACTTGCTCTCTCTGTCTCTCTTTTTTTTCTCCTCTTTTCTCTACCCGTCTGACTTTCCCCCTTTCTCCTTCGTCCACTCTCTCTTTGCACGCCCGGCACGTTCGGTCATTATTATAATTACGCAGCAGCCTGCAGGAGTCTGCTCATTAGTGATAGGGGGTGTGAGATAATCGGGACAGTGGCCGAGCTCAGCACGTCTTTGCAGGGATGAGGGCAAGGAGAGAGACCCTGGCTCTGACAGCGGAGGGCCACTCTCATTGATTGTCCAAATCCACATTGAAATAGGACATAAGGTCACTGTCACCCACAAAATACTGGCGTAATAAAAAAGAGCAGTGCATTTATCAGAGAGAGAGAGAGAGACAGAGACAGAGAGAGAGAGAGAGAGAGAGAAAGAGAGAGAGAGAAAGGGAGGGGTATGGACTTCACAGGCAGAGAAGGGTGACAGCTTGTTTGTTTTTACTTAATCATAATTTGCTGTGCAATCAATGACATTTGCTTTCTTCATATGAGCATCTAATTGGCTGTAGGACACTGATTTTAGATTAGAATTGTAAATTGTTGGCTGGTGATGAACTCATTCAGCCTCATGTCTTTGCAGCATGTGAAATTATACATTAGATATCAGATATTATGCATAGATCCATGAATCCATGATCCATGATTGTTGTTTTGGAATGGAAGTATATTTTACTTATTTTCTTGCTTGGATAACAAGAACTTTTGAATAGTATAGTATAGATATAGATAAAGTATAGATATAGATTCAACTTTTGAAAAGTATAGTATAGATATAGATATAGTATAGATATAGATTCAACTTTTGAATAGTATAGTATTGAATAGTATAGTATAGATATAGATGTGAGGAATGTAGCTGCTAAAGAGAATAATAACTGTAATAATGTATATTTTTTTAGATTTGAATTTAAATATAACGTTCATCCGTAGTAACCAAATTTGTTAAGTTTCTTTCATGCTGCAGTTAGTTGACAGTGTTTTAACAGTAGTAAAATATTTGCTTTCCATTTATTTATTACCCTCCCCTTTCCTTAATATACTGTTTATACTTTTAGTAACGAGGTCCAGTTTTGTAAAAAATAAAATCAAACATTTAAAAATTGTTTATTTTATAATGACTGCAATAGGGCATTATGCTACTATCAGTAATTGTGTTACAGGCTAACCCTAATCTTAACATTAAATTACATTATGTTTATAAGTGCATCAAGACTTAATTCAGCTTCTTTTCACGTTTCCTTTTAAAGACCTCCTCAGAACGATGTTCTCAGTAGTTCTTTCCTAAATACTGTGTGTAGTTTCCTGTGTGTAACTACAGACAGATCACAGACAAACACACCAACCAGTCCATAGAAGGAAAGGTTTGTTTACAAATGATTATACGAACACAATTTAAAAGCCACAGCTAAATGAACAAACGAACCAGTGAAGCATCTCGTTCTCCTAAAATTAGGTCATCATGGTGGACTTCATGGAACTTGAACATCAGAGCAAAGCTAATTGGACAGTTAACAATGTCTGGGTCGCCTCAAGACGCTCCCTTGCTCCCTTGTGAGAAGCAACGCCACAGCAAATGAGAGCGCCAGCTTACCGCTGACTTCACCTCTTATTCCACAGGCTTGAATTTTATGAGGAAGAAACAGGTACTTTTTACATTGTGAGGCCAGCAAACGCCCACACACACATAAACCCATGACATGAAAGACTCTGGTTACAGATAGTTCTTTTTACTGGGTCTGTGAGGAAATGGATGAGAAGAAAAAATGGTCTAGTGCAGTCATTAGATCTTGGGGACCATGACTGCAGTCTGAGCAACAGGCTACGAATGGGATTTAAGTGCAATGAAGATCAATTCTTCTGTAACGTTAACTCTGTTTTGACCCCTGTCATCATGTTACCCTTGAGCTAGATATAAAAACAGTAGTAAAGCCAGGGCTGTGTAAGAGGCAGCTGTATAAAAGATTGAATGCTGTACGTAGATGTGTTTTTAAACTTCCAGCAAAACATTCTTACAATTAGTTTTGGTTAAAATGCATATTTTTAACCTCTGACAGATACATTTGTCACCAAAATACATAGTGTTTAAAACACAATACAAGTTTGTGTGTGTGCACGCTCGTGCTTTTGTGTATGTGTTTTGCTAAAGTGTTTATCTTTCTGTAGTCCTGTAGATTAAACTTGGAAAGGAAATCATGTACAGCTCCAATAGTCTCTAAAATAATCGCGCACACACACACACACACACACACACACTAGCCTGTAAAGGCATATTGAAATGAGCTGCTGTATGGTACTGGGTGGTGAAATTGCCTGCTTATCTTCAGTAATATCAGCTGAGCGAGAGCTGATGTACTCATCTGCAAACAGACTGATACGGCTGGACCAGCGGCGCAGAAACTCCCCGTGTCTGTTCTGATTGGCTGTCAGAGCTTTACGGCGAGCTCGCCTGCAGATATTCGAAGACGTGAACACACACACACCGATATTGCCTCCAAACATGAGAATGCAGCAGGCTGGAAACGTTTCATTGAAACGGCAGATAAATGCACCGGAGGTCCTGGCCTCCCGTCGCATTTCAATATTGTGCATTTTTCCAGAAATCTGACATGCTTTTAAGAACTTCTTTTGGCCCCCACATAGTTTGGGCTCATTTTTTGGGCATCTCATCAGAGAGATAGAGTTGTTTGGCACAGAGGCATTTTTCCGCTCTGTATGAGCCCCGGAGCATGAAATGGTGTGTTTAGGATCAGCAATATTGTTGCAAATAGCTGGTGTGTGTGTGTTAGAGTAAGAAAAAGAGTGTGTGAAAATGAGTGATAGAGACAGTGCAAAATAATTTGCAGGAGGAGTTGCAGGAATTGGAGTTGATGATTTTTTTAATACTATTGTGACACTCTGGGTGCAATTTACCAGTAGGCATGCACACCCTCATTGACGCAACCACACACACAACATTATCCTGCAGCACTAACTCAGATAATAATGCAAAGACTAGTATCGAAATCAGCTTAATATTTGTATGTTTTTCCTGTGGGTACTGACAATTTTTTACTTGGGTGAAGTATAAAAATTCAGCATCCGCTGTAGATGATGATGTTTACAGGGGAAAAGCGGCAACTGATTAAAGCGGAAATCTGTTTTTCAACATTAAGATAACTTCTCCTGTCCCAGCTTAATGTGCAGACTCAGCTGTACTGTAACAAGCCATTTGTAGGGTGATTTCCCTGAAATATGTAAACACTGTGAATCTGAGGTGCTGTTAAAACTTTGCTCTGTTGGTTCATAATCCTGTGCAGTCCTACAGTCATTTTGTCTTAACCAAAGATGAGACATTTGTTTTGGAACAGTGATTACTTTTGCAATTTGTTTGGTGTCACTGGAAGAACAGAAATTATACACTTCTGTCTTAGACTGGCAGTTTAATGTTCCCTCTGGCAAAACAGAAGTGTTTCAACATAATTTCACTGTTATGTGAACTCTGATGATTTCTTTCAGTTTGGTTGACACTTTAATTTTGGCGGAATAACCAGTTATCAATCAATCAGTATAGTTTTTCCACAATTAGTTAAAAGTTTGGGATTTTTTAGAATGCAAGACTAATTCATCAAAGAGTCTAAAAGGTTTTTATTATCATCACCCAGCCAGGCATGTAATGTTGGACTCCATTTAATTTCGGTTCCCCCTGTTTCTGAGAAACTCAGAAATTCAATTCACAATTCACTGGTCAATTTAAATGACTCCAGCTAGCGGGTAATGTACAGTTGGGACTTTTCTTTCTTCTTGACAGGAAAATGGGACAGATATTCCACTGCGAGATGTGCACGTGTGTTTATATTTAATGGTTCTGTTGCGAGATCCGGGTGTGAGATGATGACATCAAATGCAGGGCGCAGTTCTTTATCCTAGTCAGAGGTGGCTTTCAGCCGTTGCATGTCAATGAAGTGTGTGTGCATCTGTGTGTGTGCATGGTTGTGTGTTTGTGATTGAGGTTAAGCCAAATGCAAATCAAAGCAATTTCCAGACAGACCTTCCTACGCAGACCGTCCCACTCCACATAATGATCAACTCTGTCTGTTCGGCTCAAGAGTTCTTCAGTTAATACACTGATAAATACCACACACATACAAGAACACACACACAAATGGGCATATCGTCCCATGAGCAAACACAGGTGTATGTCCATGACTTTAAAAGCAGTAGAGATGTTGTGGATTGGAGAAGAAAAGGTTGTGGAATACAGGAGATAACAGGGTGATTTACTATGTCATGTAGATAACAGTTTGTGTGTGTGTGAGCGTAGTCAGCCCTTATCCAGGGACAAGCTACAAACACTATTGGACAAGGAAATCTAACAAATGTGCTGGAACAGAAAGCTATTAGCAATGCATGTTGTGGGTTTGTCTATGTAAAGAGAATGAGAAATGCGCTGCCTTTCTGTGGTTTAGCATGTTTAATCATCAGTCACACACACACATGCTAATGTTGGATATGCTATGGGATGAACAGTTTTGTTTAAGCGCCAAGGAAAACACACATTTGCACTTTGAGTTTGTCACTCTCTCAGATGATCAAAATAACAGCAGAGTCTATGCATGGCCAAATCACAACCTACTGACATTTAAACCCACTCAAATCACTGTTGTTCATCTGTGAACAATAAATCACTGAAAATGGTCATTTTGAATAAGCTAAAACAATAAGATTTTTGTGCAATTCAATGTATGTCCACAAGGAGGCAGAATGACACTCTAATCGATACAAACAACTCTTTCAGAACTTCAGGGTGAATGTTACGAAAAACATGTCCATAACAACATACATAAAAGTAAAATAAAATAATTACATTTTGAATAAAGATAATAAAGCCTGTTTTATGACCACTGAGTTTTATTCCATTGCAGAAATTATTTCATAGCAATTAATTAAGCCCATTTGCCACCCCATTAATCCAGTAATTCGGACTAGGACACAAATACCTTTAAGTCTTGGTTTGTAATTAACATTTTTCTTAATGGTAATTCTCATAAGTTTCTCATTACTGCAACAGAATACTTGTTTTTGTTTATTTTAATCAGCATAAATTTAAAAGTAATAATTTACAATAAAACAAAAACACAATTCCGCCTTACAATAATGGAATATGTTTTTGCTTCCGCATAATGAGATTTTAGGGCGGCTTAAGTATCATAAAATAATCATCAGCCAGTGAGCAAACACATTTCAGTGCTCCTGAAACACTATAATATAATACATTATAACAAAATATTTGTAATACATGATAAATATATTATGCCAAATGACAGTTTTTAGGTTGAAATATGACCCAGAGATATTCTTGGCAGGTTTCATGGAATTTGCGCAATGACTGATCTCTCTATTTATGAACAAAGTATATATTTGACATACTGTCTTTACAGAACGGTGCGGATAATATAGATTTTAATGATGGTACATTTTTCATGCTGTCAATTGTATGCTAGGGGCTACTGTTCTTGTGCTGCTCGGTATTCATTTCGTATTCCTCTTCTCTCCGTCAAGGTAAAGAGTCAAGCAGGAATTTGACCTAACAGTTTCTGGTTTTGTACGACAACCTGCGGCAACTTTTCTTTGGTGTGCGCATGCGCATCTGTGCGTAAACGCGTCTACAAGTACGAAACAAGTATAAAGAGAGTATGTGTGTGCGTTGGCGATTGAACTTGTCTGTCGGTGGTCTCTGTGTGCGTGTGATCGCCCGGAGCCCCGGGGTAGGTGAACCACTGTAAACAAAATATCAGTCCCATCTTTGTGGCCCCGCTGCCTGTGTGCGTGTGCGGGTGCCTTTGAAGAACACAGGTTGCATCAGACCTCGAGGATGTCTGTTCCTCTCTGAAGCTGCCCTTCTTTTCCTCATTCCATCTCTGTTTCTGTCTTACTCCTCTAAGGCAAACCTTTCATTGCTCTCTCCCTCTCAATCCTCAGACCTCCCGTCTCATCTCAGGCCTTTTTGTTTCTTTCCTTCCAATTTCACATTTCAGCCATGCTTTTCTATCATCATATTAGTATATGTACTTTTGTGTCTCTATGTATTTTTTCAGCTACAGGCCCTTTTATGTCCCAGGAGTTCATTTTTTTCTTTTTTCTTTTGGTTGTAAGAAGGTCACCTTAAAATTGTCTTTGAAACCTTTGACCATGCTTTTTTTGTTTTTGCCTTTTCCCCCCAAATGTCTTCACGTATAGTGTTATCCTAGACACAGATAATAACATTTGAAAATCTTCACAAAAATACTGCTTACAATATTTAAACAAAAATAAATTAAACATAAACTAATTAAAGGTAATTATAGACACATTATGATTTCAATCACAGCCAACAATTTTGCCATTAATATTTTTTATTAAAAGTGAGTACACTTTTCTTCTTTACCAAAGAACCTATAAACCGTATAATGAGATATGTAATTATAAAGAGACGTGTATTCCAGTCTGTAGCTGTGATGAATTATACAAAAACTGAAATATTATTTGTGTGTTTTGTGATGCATATGATACCAGTTATAAAATGAAACTTAACAAGGAGTCTGACATTTTCCTACAAAAATCCTTCTTTCTCCTCAGATTCTGACAGTTTCTGAAGAAGCGAGTGAGAACTTAAGGATAAAGGAGGGGACATGTCTGGCTCACAGGGAAGACAGTGATCCAACAGGCCAGAACACAGGACAAAAGGGTAACGCAGATGACACTGAAGAAATTAATAGCATATGTGCTGATAAAGTGCTAAAGAAGTATCTCATTTTTAGTCTCTTTCACTTTTTCACTTGGTCTCATTCTAGATGAAGCTGTGGGGGTGGTCAGTGTGGCCGTTGAAGGTTGTATTCTTGGTCACCTTGGTAATATGGTCGTGCCATCCAGCTTCTGCTGGTACAAGGAGCTTGCGAGGACATACAGGTAAGCCAATGCTGTGTTGGCATAGTTACAGGAGAGAATAGATTTATAAACATGAACAATTATGCAGTTCACTCTAATTATTTGAGATAAGACACATTGCAAGCCTCAAAGCAGACTGATAATGATGTCATAAACAACAACAATGCGTAATGACCAGCCAATGGTTGTGAATTCCAGAGAATGTCAATGAGCCATTAAACTTCATTGTTCTTCAGCTAATAAAGGACATTTAACAAGACTTAACCTACAATTTAAACACATAATTACTGCTTTTGTCAAGTGCTGTACTATTTAGAGAGCAAAGCAAAGCAGTTTGTATCTGTATCAGATTTAAATGATAACAATGGTGCCAACAAAGTCACTCTCTGCATTAAAGTTTGTGACTCTGCAGTAAGTTGCTTTAAGCACAGGGACAATTATGTAATGACTGTATTAATATGTATGATCTTAAATGGTCAGGTAATAAACTCCTCACACTTTTCTCCATGGGTTTCTGTACACACACACACACACACACATCGCTGGAGAAAAAAGACAGTGCAAAAGCTAAAATGATGTCCACTTCCCCATGCTAATTGACACCCACGAGCTAACTAATTCTGATTTGCATAATTCATGAAAGCTTCCCTCATGGCAAAGGAGTGACCAGCGGTACATAAATATTTTAGCATGCCAAAAGGTCAGACTCTGGTTCTTTCGCTGAATCATTCATATTATGCAAAGTCCTCCCCAAAGTCAGTGTTGCCCCAGCTAATTATCACACTTTCTTTAATTACGACTTCTCTTTGTTTAGTTGTTGCTAATGCAAGGTGACCTTTTTTGCCGGCACAGAAATGCCACCAGCATCTCCAGCCGGCCTGACGGATGATGGTGCTTCTCATTTTGACGGGGAGAAGAGGTTACGTGTTTCACGGAGGTGTTTTAATCAGTGTTCAGTGCTAATTACAGCTGCAGCGTGTTGTGAAGGTCACTAAAGTTTTCAGATACCACTGAGGCAATATGTCATTGCTGTATTCAGCCCTGTCCTTCTCCAAGTGAGAGCCTTCTATCCATAGGAGGGAAAACTCACAAATGAGATCTTTTCATATCTTAATTGTTTGTCCTATATGACAGCGTCATTATTTGCAGAGCAACTGGAGCTGTGTTCTGCATGTCAGGTTCTGTTTCTGAGAGAAAGACCAACGTTATCTCACATGTGTCTTCTCTAGAGTTTCATAAAAGATCTCAACCAGATTTTATTGTTGAGTTTGAATTGTTCCTCTTTCTATGTCTGTTAATTTTATGGGTTTATAAACTGTTGTGCTGCAATTGTCCCTTAGTTGAACTGAATGAAAAACATCAAAGTTGATACCTAAGTGAGACATCCATTTAGTTCTAACACGAGTCATAAGCTATGAAAGAACAACTACTGAGCAAAGTGTTGCAAAAATGCACATCTACAGGAATTTAATGTATAACGAATGGCAAAAACTGATGTAATTGCATTGCTGGAAAGTTTTGCCTCGGTTTCATTCCTGTCACTTACTATACAGCCTGTAGACTTTACCCTGCATCACTGCAGTACCATTTGCAGCCACATGGTGTCTCTGAAGCTCCATAAATGCTTATGCAGGAATCGCTTCTCATGAGTCTGAATGAGCGCTAGTAATGGATCGTTTGTAAAGTTCTCCAGCGGAAACATAGACACTAATGGGAATGGATGGTCGGAATCTCACCGAAACGAGGCATGGGCCGTTGACTGATGGTTGACACAGAAACCAGACACTACAACTAACAACCACTTTTTCTTGTCCTGCCATGCTCGCCACGCTTGCAGGTAAATAAAGACAATAGCGTGCGAGGGGTTGCTTTTGGTTCTGTCTGCTGTAATGGGGTCTCCACGCGCATTGCATTTAATGAACATGCACATTTCTGCAGTCCTGCATCCCGTTTTCCACACGTTGCTTCAACTGTGGTGCAGCGCGTCAAAGCGAGTCACCTACAGCCGAAGGCCAGCCGCTTTTTGCAGCTGTTTCTCTCATGATATGAAGATTAAACGCACAGGTTCAGACGTCCAGGCGTCGTTGTTCAAACCAGGAATGACATTTGACACATCCAATTAAAAAGAACAGCTAGGCAACAACCCGAAGCTATTACCTGGTCTGCAGTGGAGGCGTGCGGAACATGTCACTAGGTTTCTGGTGCCGTTTCAGTGCTGTTGTTAGGAGCCTCGTTAGTTTCCTTTTGTTTCATGTTGCACATTTTCTGTTGTCACAGAGACACTCTTTTGTAACGCAGTGTTCTTTCTCCAACGCTAATAAAATTGTCACCTTAGGTGTTGTTTTATGAGATGCATATAGAGTATCTTGAAATGAGGAAACAACTGTGGATGGGAAACCAGCTGACAGGGTGCAAAAACGAAAATAATCTACAGGCGTTTATAGAACATCAAATGATTAAAATTAAATGCTAATGATCATAAATCCTGTTAAAAATTTGTGGCTGGATATTTTGATATTGGCTTCTCACACCCTATGGACTAGTAAACACATTCATCATATTTTAGACCCTAGTGAGTGTTTGTGATAAAAGTAGATGAGCTGGTTGGTTGATTGTCATAATCTTATCTAGCAAATGTCAACAGATTTGGAATTAATGACTTATAGATAGCGAAGGAGAGAGAGAATTATTTTTTAAATCGCATCTTTTCTCTTTTTCTGTCGCTTCTGAAAAGAAGGTTTTTGTGGTCATACCGAGTGGGTTTTGAGGCACAGATCTGTGGATAAATGAGGTGTCTGCACAGGGCAGCTCAAGTATATAAACCACCTCAGGGCTCAAGAGTAAAGACGCTCTCTGCTGGCCTGGTCAAGTCAGTAGTTCAGAGTCCTACTTGCCTCGACCACATCTTAAGTAGCCCTTATGGCTAAGAAACAAAGTGTGTTTTTATTATACATAAAGATTTTCTAACAAGACACACATAGACAACAACTTTTATTTATAAGAGTTGGATTTAATAAGGGTTTATAAATTGCTAAAAGAACTGAATATTTTACAGTACAGCTGTAACACAACTCCATATAAGACATTTGGTAGATACAAATCCATAAAATCCATGTCCTTTACTCTTCACTGCCATTTAAACAACTGTGGCCCAGAAACAAAGCACTTAAATCATGATAAAATATAAAACAGTTCAATGAGGCAGCATACATACATATTTACATATGATTTATAATTACAGAAAGTATCAACATGTTGCCTTCTGTGTTAATTTATTTTCCAAATTGACAGGAAACAAGACAACAACAAAAAGGGTGTGCAAACAGATTGTGTTCTGCGTTTATTTGTTTATTTGTGGTTGAGGTGTGAAATTAAGTGTCATTGTTTTTTCGGAATCTCACTCACTGAGCACTGAGCAACAGTGTGTTGAGTTAAAAATGCGCTTTCTGTTGCATTTTGTTGTGTGCATTGTGGTTTTTGGTCATAAGAACGTATCTTTCATTAACTGCACCATTCTTCTGAGTTTGGTCAACAGCAGCTCTATGTCCCCCAAATATAAACCCAATGGATGATTGGGCCAGTAATGGTTCTGTTGCTGACACTGGCTCCAGGTCATTGAACGCTCCTTATTGTTGAGCCCTGCACCTGTTAGATTAGAATAGCCAGTTTCTGATGTGTTTGTACTGGGGGCTGTTAATATTGAGACAATATTTTTCTTAGATAATGTGATTTGTCTTTTAGCTTTATCTTCAAATTATGTTTTGTTTGTAGTCATCGTCCAGACATTTATAGAAGTACCTTGGTACAAATCAGCATTATATTAACAGATATATTAATATCAATTTCCACTTGCAGTTTGAACTGTCTATAGTTAGACAATCAGATGCATAACCTTAATCATAATCAACAGTTTCAGTAGGCTTGTTGTACTCCATTTTCGTTTCTCTTCTTATTGTCTCCACAATCAAAATTAGTTACTAAGTCACTGTGATTTTTCCAAGTAAGATGTGTAACTCTTAAAACATAATTTCAATCAACCAATCAGATTGTAGAATTATGTTATGATTAGGTAAGGGTCAATGATAAATTTAGGTTTAGGACATGCCTATATGATCTAATCCAGCTATTATTTTCTTATGATTTTAGGGGTCGGTTATGGTTGGTGGTTTGGATAATGGATAGGGTTTCGGTTAAGAGTTTAAGATTTAGGGTTTAGTTTTTTGACAGGAAGGTTGTTCCAGAACCAACCAAAGATCTGATCTATAAACACATCTTGGCAAAACCACACCAACCAAGTTCCCTCAGAGAGAGCCTCAAAACATCTGCCCTTCTGGTGCCGATACGCCAGTGTGGTATTGACAGTAGAAAGACACGGTTCTTGATAAATCACACAATGGCGCACTCGCCTCGCACTGTCAGAATATATCAATCGCCTGGCTGCCCCATCAGCTCAAGGTAATGGCGTTTAGCTTGACACCCAGATGCGCCTGCCACAGGGAGAGAGACAGTTAGCCATGCTTGAAATCTTATTTGATTTCAGGCTGATCTGAGATTTATTACTCTGAGACCATCATAACAGTGTTTTAAATTCCAGTACAAGATGACTACGGTGAAGTACCAAGCGGTTAATTCCAGCGTTCCAGTTCGGGAGAAGGAGCTGCGTGAAACCGGGCGATTATTCTCAGAGTCCACTTACTGTGCGTAATGGTGTGGAGGAGAGCTTTACAAATGACTCCTGCTGTCAAGTGTGTTAAAAGGGACAGATACAGAAAAGAACTCTTTCAGATGCATTTAAATTGCTCATTGTTTGTCTGTTCAGTCATTATTAGTGTAAAAATGTATAAAAAGCTGTGAGAGCTCAATTCAATGGTTCGTGGGTGGCTATAGTTCCATGGGCAGGAGATGTGTCAGAGCTCAAACTTTCTGAGTATCAGAGGTGACGCATGCCTCTGTGAGTCAGATGTAAGTGATAGTGTGAGAGCTTCATATATGGGTGTGTATATGTGTATATATATATATATATATATATATGTATATATGTGTGTGTGTGTGTGTGTGTGTGTGTGGAGGGATTGTGGACACTGGGTGTTCATTTGTTATATGATCTCATTATACCAGAAGGAGGCAGTATGTGCTTTGTTTTTGGGGTTTGGTGGTAATGGGGTGTGATCCTGCACAGAGCCTCAAACCTTGTGCTTCCGTACACACTAACAAGGCACAGATCCATTTCACAGAGACACGTGCAGACTGACACGCATGCTGTGCATTCAGAACATGCAGTCATGTGCTATCAAAAAAGTAGCTTTTAAAAATAGTTTTTTTAATAGAACCCCAAATGTTTTTATTTTTCATATTATCCAGATTTTTCCCTAGAAAACAGTCACATTTCGACTATCTATTCTATTCTCTTTAAAAATTATTCCAGTTAGGGCCAAAAGTTTTTTTTTTTTTTTTTGCAGAATTATGTGATAGGATAACTTCCAACTTTTTTCCAAAAATAACTTTATCTTTGGTAGTTCAGAAAATCTGTGTACTGTGTATAAAGTCCATAGCAATTCAAGAACCTTATTCAGCAAAAAAATAATGTTTCTTGATAGGAATCCAATGTAATAAGAACTTTCAGAAAATGAGAACTTAAATTTCATTTTCAGGAAAATACAAATTCAGGAAGACACACATTAGCAGTTACAGATGCTAAACAATGATGACTCTTAAAGCTTTTCTTTACATGCAAAATCACACACCTCGGACACATTTTCATTCTTTTCCTGATGAATAAAATTCATACATGCGCCTCTTCTTCCAAAAAGAATTCCCTGACCCTCTCATCTCCAGAGGACGAAGCACGCATCCATCATTCATTATCTCTCCGATGCCCGTGCAGAATCGGAAGCAGGACCCCCTGATGTCAGTCATAGTCACAGTTAGAGATCTTTCCTTATCTGTTGTTTATCCAGCGATGTCGAGGCTGACAGAGATGGAGCGAGTCGGGTCCTTGAGCGGCACGTACGTGGGCATCCAGCCTGTAAGCAGCCGCCCCCTGGACTCTACACGCTTCCTCTAATTAAAGCCCAGTCGGCGAGGTCTGTGTTGGGGAGAGGGAACTGGGTGGTGGGGGTTATGTGGCTACACTTGGGGCCTCAGGGGAGGAAGGCAGAGGTGAGTGGAGCAGGAAATGAAAAGACAAGGAAGAGTAGAAAGAATAAGACTTCTCCAAGCTAAGGAGCAACACCTTTCCCAAGAGAAGGCTGTCAAACAAACTCTGCATCAGAGTGGTGGACGGGGGGCATGGCCTGATGAAATGGAAACCACTGTGTGTGTATGTGTGTGCAAAGAGTAAGCCAGCGCGTCAGAGTCAGTACGTAAAAAAATTGTACATAAAAATAGTACGATAAAATATCTAATTGCACATCGATAAATTGCTGGGCAGAATTCAGAATAAAATAACTGGGTTATTGATGGTTCATTTGGGAGTTGACGTTGGAAGGTCAGTTGACATTGTCATGTTGGATGTTTAATGGGAATTTAAATTGCAGTTTTTTGATCCATGATTTTATGATTTGTTTTACATCATTCATTAAAATTCAAGACCTATATGGGACAATAAAATGCATTTTTAGTTCATTTATATCCTGTTAGATGCATAGAAATGGATTTCTAACTAAAGACAGATTAGTCGTAGCCTAAATGTGTATTTATTTATATTAAATGTGTATATTAAATGTGTATTTATTTATAACGGGATAAAATCAGCTGCTGCCATTACATGATTTGAGAGGTCCTCCATGCCCCCATGAGCTTTAAATCAAATCAAGCACAAGGACTAAACAAACACAAATTGTGCTTCCTGCATGTTATATTTAGACTGGTGCATATAAATGCTGCAACAATGTTATCATAACCAGTGGAAAATTTAGATTTAGGGCCTGTTTTTTATAAAATGATGGTGGAAGCTAATTGTTATTGATTTTGTTAAGCTGTAATTGTGAATGTCGGCTGTACAGATTAGACCGTGTGTACTGTTAATGAAGAATAGCCTGCCATAAAGTCTTTTAATGCAGTTTTTGGGGCAGCAAAACTACATTTCCCATAATCCTCTGCAGTCGCATGAAAATAAAATTCAGGTCTAGAGCATTTTACAAACCTAATGCATAATCTTTTGCTCTTTAATGCACATTTGTTGCACTTAAATGCACATCATAATTACATTTCTGAGCTCATAAGTAGGATCTTCCCTAGGGGGCCCAAAAGCAGCTCAACATTAAATCACCTTTACATGTTTTACAGTTGTGCGTAGAAGATATTTTCAGTTTTACTTCACTGTTTTTTATGCATTGCTGAGCCTGGCTGGCCATTCCATTTCATCTTAATAAATATCACAGACACATCAGACCTTTCATATTCTGTTCTGAAATGAATGTTTGCCAACAGTGTCCCAGAAGCAGAAATCTTCACCTCTGATCCATGTCACCTGCTTACAGTTCATCTCTTTCTCTCTCTCTCTCTCTCTCTCTCTCTCTCTTTCTCTCTCTCTCTCTCTCTCTCGCTCTCTCTCTCTCTCATGACAGCAGAACAGATGGTTACCCCCCATATAAATATATCACTAACTGTTATTAGTTATTTTCTGACATTTAAGCAATGTGAATGGCAAGCAATGTTCTTTCTCCACTCAGTGAATTAAATCAGTTTTTATTGTTTATTTTTTTATTGTGTATTTCAGCCACCTGTTATAATGCCTCATAAATGTCATAATGCATTTTGGTCAGTATTATTACCTGCTGATACTTGACTCTTGCCTCTTACTGCAGAGAGGAGGCCACTTTGCTTAGAGACGAATCTTGGCTGTGATTCAGCACTCATGCAAGGCTAGCTGTAAAAAATCTATTGCTTAGGCCACTTATTTACACTCTAAACAGGAGAACAGAGCTCTGTGTTCATTATGTATATATACTATTCTGCCAAGGGGAAGAGAAGAGGAGAAAAAAAAAAGTCTTTGAACTGGCAGCCCTTTAGCTGCTTGTTAGATGCTGCTATTCTCATTAAATAAAAGCTATTTTTTTATTGGGTGGTTTATTAAGGTTAATAGGGTTAAATCCAGGAGCAAACTAACTTATTATTTACATACTTGTATAAATTAAGTTGGCATTTCTTCTCTTAATCTTGCTCTCTTGTTTGGCTATCTAAAGGAACCAAGGAGTTCTAATATACCTGGAAAATGGTATCAGTTACTTAGCTGGTGCAGGTTTGCATTCAGTTTGAAACTACAGATGTTTTTGAGCCAATCACCTGATCTGTAAATGTCATGTGACTAATTAATCCGGAAGCTCAGGGAAAAGATAATGACTGCTCTTATTTTGCATAAATCAACAACAGAGGAAAAACATCCTTATTTTTTCTCTCAGCTACGTATCAGGTGAAGCAAGGAACCTGTGAGGTGGTGGCCATCCACAGATGCTGCAACAAGAACAAAATCGAGGAACGTTCACAAACGGTGAAGTGCTCCTGTTTTCCTGGACAGGTGGCTGGGACGACGCGTGCTCAGCCGTCTTGTGTGGAGGGTAAGCACTGCTCACCTCTGCATGTCCATGTGTACTTTTATGTCACATAACTTTATGTGAATTTAAATGTATTGCTAAAAGCATTTACCTAACTTTCCAGCTGAGCATATCCAATATAGTGGGGTGCAAGTGAAGAACGTTTTACAAAGATTTTACATTACAAATGATATTAGCAGCATCCCAGCTAACAGGGAACATTCTCAGAATGTTGGCTTATGTTCTCTAAATGTTTTCTCAAGGTTAAATGAAGTATTTCTAGTATCTTCTGGTATCTATACTTCTGTTGGGGGGGGTTGCCTGTTTGGTAAGACAACAGAAATTACACCATTCACCTTTAAATAAAACAATGCATGATATTGAGCATATCTCTTGTGTCACAGCCGTTATTGGAATGACAAATGTGACTGCTCCACGTCTTCTTTATTACCTAAAGGTTTAGGACAATAGCATGTTTGGGTGATGAAGGAGTTCTAAATGTGTCTCTTCAGTTGCGCTGTTAGCTATAAAGTCACGAGGGAAAATGCTGCCAGCCATTTTTTTACTTTGTCTTCTTGACACCCGAGACAAAAGACCCTTACAGAAAGTAGGGAGGTTGTATCAGGGGAGATATTCCATGTCATGACTTTCATGGTTCACTTTGACTGTAGCTCATATAAGGGCAAAAATGGGTCCTATGAACATCTTCTGTTTTGTACAGATGTGAGGGTCTGTGTATTTGTATATGCATAACATGCAGACACAAACAGTGAAAATAAGAGGGTCTGTGCGTATGAAGGCTCACATCAGAGGTCATGTTTGCTTTGTGCCCGTATAACAGAGCGAGTCTCTCGGATTGACCTGTGTGTTTTCCAGTGAAGGAGAGAAAACTAAGGGTCATTTCACTCGCCTCTCATCAACACTGTTGGATCTCCAGATCCCTCAGGTCATCAGTTTCACATTGTCCCTCAGGACCACACACATATTCTCAGTGTCTGAAGGTTCATAAATATCTAATACTTGTGGCACTGTTGAGCAGTAGCTACAGTAACTACAAGTAGCAAGCACACTGTTAACTCGATGAAATACGATTTTCAATAGCGTGTCAGAGTTTTCAAAATGTGTAGCTTTTCCAAAAACAAGAACATTTTTAGTAGAGGTGAATGACAAAATTACATCAGTTCAGTGTTACTGTTCCCACATTTGTAAGAAACACAAAGAACATTTGGCGAGCAGGTGCACAGACGAGCGAGTGAATCAGACAAACTTTTAGTGTAGTGATTGTAGTCCTGCGAACTGATTCATTTAAGTGAATGTTTATTCAAAGGTTTTGTGTGAAAGAACTGATACAGAAAATAATACAGGTTCTGAAAGTAGTTTGACTTTAGAGATAGTTCAGTAGAGGTTCCAGAGGATGGGTGGAAGGTTTGGGTTTGAGTTGCAGTGAGATTGGGGGACAAATACACTACCTTAAATTTCCTGTGTACACATGACAAATAATTAAATTTATACACTCAGACAAAATACTACAGGTGTGTCCACACATGTAAGCTCACCACGTAGAATCGCAAATGCTGTAAATTGCTGTAAAATGTTTGTTCAGTTTTAGCTTAACTTGTTTAGCATAGTGCAAATGTTGCGGTGTAAATATAAACATGACAATTTACACAGAAACAGACATTTTAATGATGAAACACAATTCAATGCCATATAAGGAGATTGCTAATATAACTATAAAAGTTCAAGTAAATAACTGATATTGAAGCATAGAAAAGTTAAGTTGTACATTACAAAACAATACACCACAAAAGAACCATATACCATGTTTTTGCAGTATTAGAGATTTATATTGTGCTGTTTCTCTGTTTGGCCATTGGAGGGCACTTTACCCATTCTCATATCAATAATGCTACAAAGGAGCCATAGAAACAGCTGAAAGAAACTTCATTCAAACTTTCAGAGGATGACACTTGAGCCAGATGTAAAACTTCTTAAAGCAAATCAACTGCTGTAGGATTAAAACTGGATCAATGAGAGGACTGTGACTTTAAATCTCATTCAATGAGAATGTAATAAATAAGGGATTAAATATGTCTCGAGTCTGATGTATAGGGTTTTGGTACTCTGTTCTGGCTTGGACAGTATCTTTGTGTCACTTCTCTCTAAGCTTTTGGGTCTCTGCGGTCCTCTGCGAACCTGCCCATTAAAATCTCATTAGAGAGAGAGAGAGAGAGAAGGGAAGGTGGAGAAACCTTCCCTTTTGCCTGTCTGTGGGGAGTTCTGCTTTGCTCTGCATGAGGGCCTCTCTCTCTGCTCTGTGTCTGGGAATTCTGCTGTGCCTTAAGGCTTAGGACAAACCCCTCTGAGCCTCTACTGTGGGAGATCTGGGTCTCATTGCTCAGCCACACCTCTGAGCACATCAAGGCCTTGTTTAATAACTCTAGCACCTAGCTCCTCCTGCCATTGGTCTACAGGAATTACAACAAATCAGTTTAGTTAATAAGATGACACCATCATTATTGCAAAATAAACCCCATTGGTTGATCATTCTGTTCTGCAGAAAGTCCTGAAGAGGTTTATTTTGTGATAATGGCCAGGTAACTGTACAGTAGACTATCCTGCCCAGATTGCAAATCAAGTCCACATGATTTTGTTAATCACACTGTAATCCAAATGCCTATTATTAGCACCTCTTTCATATGCATTGTAGGGTTTTATTAAGGCAAATGACCTGTACTTTTCTGTTGAGAATGAAATTGGACTTTACACCCTCCTGATTATTCAATAATTTTAAATGAAATTGGATTCATTTTTAAACATTTGAGTCCATCTGATAATGTCAAAAAAGAGTGACATCTAAAACTAATTTAACATTGACTTCACTTGCATGTAAGAGATCACAAATAGGTCTCAAATCTTATCCCTATCTGTAAATCTCTAGAAAATATGTCACACACAAGCTGAGCCGTACTTGATATCTCATATCAAAGTAAAGCTGAAGTTACATTTATGCAGTGCCAGATGTCGAGGAAACTCACAGTGAGTTTTTTTGATCCACAACAGGTTGTGTATTGAATTTGTGAGCTGGAACGCCTGCTGTTTAATAAATAGGTCATTGAGGTCAGGTGTGTTTTATGTGCTGCTTTTCAGGCATGTCCTTAAGGAGACAAATGTGCTGTTAGTCTGCAGAGAATGATGCTGAATTAATACACTGCATGAATGTGTGTCAAAGGCAGAATCTGTAGCTAAACTGATAGTGTTGTAAATTAGGTCATTTCAACCTTTGTGATGCTGAGACGGAGTGCTGGGTAATCTAATAGACGAGTATAAATGGAATTAAATTGATACTGGGGTGATTTGAGTCTCTGTTGAATAAACTGCCATGTGTGGCACACACACACACACACACACACACACACACAAAAACAAACCCATTAAACTCAGGCACAGCATCTGATTGTGTATGTTTGAATGTTTGTAAAATGTACAAACAACATCCACCACTAAAAGGTTACTTTTTTTTTTTTAGAGGGGCACTTATTTTGTGATGCCCTTAACTTCTTAAGCTCGCAATATAGAGATATACATAATCAGAACATAAGCAATCACACTTGAACAGGCACACACATATACAAATGCTAAAAGCTGAATGCTACTTTGTTGTTTTTTTACAATTCCCTCATTGTGTGTGTGTGTGTGAGGGAAGAGAGTTTACGCGATTTAGAATACTTATGATTATGGAATGCTGTGTTTCCCCACCAGACCCAATACAACATGCTACAAACCCCAGTGCCAACAATTACAGACACAAACAAGAAGAGACAGACAGTGAGACGTTTCCTCAAGATGTCTGACATGCTGTTTCATTCCATCTTGCTTTCCTTCCCGCCAATTTTTTCCAAATCTGTTTTTCTCTCCTCATCTCTGTTTTCCTGCTGTTACAGGTGCCTTTCATACCTTGGGGGCAAATGGGGCAGGAAAATATTCCTGTATGCTGGATAGTCTCTCACATTTTTAGAAATAATGCTGTCTAGATCCAAAAAAGAGCGATATAGGTTTTTTTAGCTAAATTTATAGCTAAATTCTTGGCCTTTGTGGCCTCAGCTGGGGCTTTTCTTCACTGGAAATAGGACTGTCAGAGAAGGAAGGATGTATTTTGCTGCCGTCACTGCCACTTCAGCACTAAAAGCAGACAAAATCTGTCAGAGCTGTGAGCTTTGACCAAACTCTATCCAGTTAAATGCTTAAACTGTGGAAGGGAAGACTTAGTGAGGAAAAGCTAAAAAAAAACCGCCCAGACAAAGGTGTTCACAACTGCAAACCTAAAGCCATTTAACTCCTGAAAAGCTTTAGCAGCTCAGCTTGCGTTTTATCTGCAGAAATGTTCAGACCCTTGAGTTTAAAACACGTTCACCAGTGGAATCTGCAGCTGTATATACTATAAATGCTCACTTGTTGGGTTTATTATTATAAAATCATTGGTTTTTAATTGATTCCTGATTTGTTTGAGCCTCACAATGAAAACGAGAGAAAGGGAACATTGCACACAGTTGATATAACTTGACGTAATATGCCAGTGATTTTGGCATTAGCACCTTTGTGTTAACAGTAACGCAACATTTTCACACTGCTGTTGAAAAAGAAGAGATGTGCTTGATGTGAAAATTGGATCATGAACCACAGTTGGGGTCCATACCTTCATTTTTCCTTCAGTTGACTTTGGACTAACAACAGCTTTGTATTTGTCAGGAAGAACACCTATTTTTGCATGTTTGTATTTTCATTATGACACGTGCGCACACACCTCAGACTTACAAATTACAGAGAGCTCTCAACTGTAATGAAAACATTCCTTCTTAAGGTTATCATTACATCTAATAATGGCCACATTAATGATAATTATCCTCCCACAGATTTTCTGAACTGAGAGAGCATGGATAAAATGATGTGTGTGGCTACGAAAACAGATCTGGTCTAGTCTGGTTAGTGCTGGTTTGCCTGTTTTGTCTTTTTGGTGAAACCGGTAGACCAAGGTAGCCTTACTGGCTTAACCAGTTAGTTGGTGGAGCATTGAGTTATCAGAGCAAGGGTTGTAGGTTTGATTTATGATTTGATTTGTGGGAACATGAATGCTTATTAAAAAGGTTATGGATAAGAGCATCTTCCTAATGCATGAATTTAAATGCAATTTTAACACACAAACATACACATTTCAGCTGTATGAACCCACTTGTTTTCACATCCTGTTCATGTGCAAGGTATTCTCACAGAAACTATTTTGCATAATTCAGTTTAAAGCTCATTTTGTATATCCTCTATTATTATGGGCACAATGGGCTTCTAGGTAACATTCTTATGAGTGCACACATCTCATTAAGCCTCATTTGAACAGGCTATTGATTGGCTTATCAGGACTGGATTTAGTGTAAACTGTCTCACTGCATAATTAGAAGTGAGTTAGAGGTGAGTTTAGAGAAAGATAGACAGGCCTTGCTCAATTAATAAAGCGTGATGTTTTCCAAATATTGCTTTAGGATGTTTTCCAATACTTGCAATAGATTCCAACTTTAACCTCAAAGGTAACATGGTATTTTATGATGTTTAAAATAGTGTGTCCTGGCTGAATAGGTGTACAGTCTAAAGAATCCATTGATTTTCTTGAGTAGTGTAAATAAACACTGCAGCCCTGTGTTTTTTGTTTAGCAGCCTGACAATATTGACTTAACCAATTGTAACCAACAGGATATAGATTTGTAGTTAAGTAGCGCTCCAATATGAATACAGATCGAAACCATGACGTGTATAGAGTGCTTTCCTGTATGAATAAATGAGCAACATGGTTTTGTTCTTATTTTCTGCGTTATAACACATCAGGGTGGTAATGAAAAGTTATTTTTTTAACACTGTGATCAACTGGAATGGTGTTAGCACCTGTTCATTTAACCCCTGATTTAGCAGGTGTATGCATGATAGATAATTATTATTTATTATTATAAAAAAATTCTTAGTTGTTAGGAAGTGATCCATTAGTCATCTACAGTGGCCCCAAAAGTATTTGAACAGTTAAGCCACATGTTATTGCATTCTATTAAAATAATATTAATGAGTACTGAATTGGGTACTGAATTGAAGTACTGAATTGGGTACTGAATTGAAGTACTGAATTGGAATGGCATGATCGCCTGTGATTGGTCGAATCACAACCCTACTGATGTTCAGTACAAGCTCTACTGATGTTCAGCAGCATTATTTCAAGCATTATTTAATATTTCTTTAAACAGTAAATTAATATCAAGTAAAGGATGTTTTAAACCAGCTCAGACCAGTTCTCTGCCATTAAAAATAGTTTCAAAGGCGGCCAAAGCATCATTTGTTTGCAGATGCCAGTTGGTGTTAAATTTGAAAATTTCCTGCATTTATGACATTCATGCATTTTCAAATGTGGCGTAGGTGTTCAAATACTTTCTGGAATTCAGAGATGTGCCCTTGCATTGATGTTAGGAATCATGTGTGTTGTTCAGTTTGAGGGAAGGCAACAAAAAGGCAGTTTTTTTTTTCGTTTCTTAACATTTAATAGATGCACATTTTGGTATAAAAATATCTTGTATAACTTTCCAGTTGATTGATTTTCAATAACTCCTCTACTTCTCCTGTTTTTTTTCTCATTCCCTTTCTTCTTTCTCCTCTTCACATACTTTCCTACCTCCTTCTACCCACTCTTCCTGCTTTTTTTGCCTTTTTTCCTCCTTCTCTTTCTCCTTTGTCTGCTTCTCCACAATCTTCTCCTCCCTGTTGCTCTTGTTTTATGTAGGAAGTACTCAGTAGGCAAGATTTTGATATACCCTGAGGTATATCCCAGAATTTTTTGTTAATTTGAGGTTACAGCAGGTCAAACCCACCAGTGCTGCTTTATTTGAGACATGTTATATATATTATACAACGGTTATTTGATTATTCTAAATGAGTAATGGTCCATTAATATTCTTGAGATTGCTCAAGTCACATGTTTCATAAAGGCATGTCAATCAAAAATATGGTGTGTTGTTTGTTTATTAGATTCTGCCTCATTAGGATTGTCAGTGTAGATTAAGATCAGTGATGTATATCACTCTAAAGACACTCTAAGGATAAAAATAATGTTGTAATAATTCACCCTTTCATCATCTCCTCTGCAGCTTCCATCGTAGTGCAGAAATGGTGGTGTCAAATGCACCCATGTTTGGACGGCGAGGAGTGTAAAGTTCTTCCAGATCTCACCGGCTGGTCCTGCAGTACCGGCAACAAAGTCAAAACCACCAAGGTAAGTCGACCAGGTAACTGCTGGCCCCGAGGTGTTGCCTCTGAACTCAGGCCACCGCTGATGTGTTTTTCTGGGGGCAGGAAATAGAACCACCCCAGTACACCGAACTGATTAAAGCCCGGCCACAGCCTGAAGCATTCTGATGCTACATTTTAGGTCCAGGAGACCCAGGTTGGCACGGAAGGTGTCCGCTGCCTGTGGTGTACTACCAGATGAGAGGGGCATCTAAGACCTTTGTGTTCCCAAAAAAGAACCTTTTAAACAGACCTTTCTGAAAGCTACTATATATGCCATCAAAATATACCCTGGCAGTATTCTCAGAAGGGGTCTTGTTTTAAGGAACCTTTCTCCCCAGGCCTTTTTTACTGAGGCAAACCATTGTTCAAAGGAGCATTTTGTTGAGGCTCTGCTTGGATAAGAGGGTTCTCTGAAGCTTCTGAGAGTACAAGGAGTGGTATGTTTTAAAATACATTTAAATAAAGTAATACATTTACATTTCAACAACCTGCTCAAATGTTCACCTGTTTACGGACACGTTACAGCAGGGGCGTAGCAACCGGCATACCCCCGGGACACCAGTTTTTGGGAGATAATGAGTGTTTCTCAAAGACCACTTGTCAGTCGTTCCTGCACCCCAACAGTATAGGCAGACACATCACTCAAAGTTTAGAGACTTTCTAAAAAAGACTTATTAAAGACGAGCGAGGCTTGAAGATAAATAAACATTTCAGCGCAACTCCACAGAGTGCGTGGAACGCTCAGTGAACAGTCCCTGAGGACTTCAGTCTTACAGAGAGAACTTTCAAAGGCCAAAGGAGAATTTTCAAAGACCAGACGTAGACAAACTCACAAAGACAACATTGTTCATTTATGATAATTTTGACTTCAACTATGCTTTCATGTTTAAATAAAGACATTTTTGAGTACAAGTTTACCTTGAACATACAACTTAAAAATCTTTGTAAATTGAAGTTAGAATTACATACAGTTTGTATTTGGGTTGGTGAGGTTTGGTCAGTGTTCCACCATACAGAGTCTTGAAAAATACCCATTTTATAAATTGTACCTCATGTAGATGATAGATTAGACAGGAGTACAGCTTGTTTTTTGTGGGAAATCTGCAGTGACTGCTGTTTCTCTGCAGATGTGACATACAGGTGAAATATTAAGGAAATAACAGTGGCAGAGAGCACACAACTGCCATAAGAATAATTGCTCAGAGTTATAAAGTAACAGCAGAACATCTGTTGTGTTCATTAAAATGCATTATGGCTACGGGCTCCGCAGAGGCCTTCAAATTAAGAGTTCTAATTAAGTCGGTAAGAGGGGAAGACAAAACAATGAATGACGGCCTTGGGGTTTTCATTTGTGATAAATGAACTTATTTATCCAGCTTGTGATTGGCTGAGCTGACTGTCAGTGGGCTATGCCCCGCCTTTTACCACCCTAAGAGCCAATAGAACAAGGCACATAAAATATATGAGGTGGCAGGGTGTGTCCTACTACTTCAGTTAGCATTAATTGTACATTTAATAGCATCAAAATTAAACGGTTACCAGAAGGCTTCAGTGCACATATCACAGGAGATTGTGGCCACGAGCCAGTACTTGTATTTTGTGTTCACTGTCTCTTTCCATATGCCTGCTTATGCTTTAACATCTTCTCTCCTTCACCATCCTCTTATCCAATATATTTTCTTTGTGTTTATTATTTTTTCTCACTGTGAGCCTTTCACTGATTCTTGTTTGGTGTGCGTCTGTGTCCCTTACCGACACTAAAGCATCTTACTTGTGTTGCTCAGCTCAAATCATCCATTTGTGAGACCAATATACCTCTGTTAGGATTTATCATAACACACTGCATTTAAAATACAGATTTAAAAAAAACCTTTTGTTTTCCAGTAAAAATAACTAAACATCCATATAAAAAATGTATTAACTTGCAAAATTGCATTCATTATTAAATGTATTGTAAGTTTATACCCATCCCCCTTTTTGTTTGTTTTGCTTAGAACAAGACCAAAACTATGTAATGTAAATTATTTACAAGACAGGATGTCTAAATGTTTTTACTCAAGTGATTCTATCAAATCTCCACTATTGTACCTTTTTATTTTTTCCCACAGGTCACTCGATAGCAAGAACATAGCTGCCCTACCAGAAGCCCAGGACTTTTCACCACCCCTCCAATGAAAATGGAGACCCTCTTGTTTAAGACACTGATATTACAGATGATTCTGTCAATGTGATAGATGGACATGCTTATTGTAGACTATAGATAACTGCATTTCTTCGTCAGAAGATACGAGGACAGACAAGGATCTCTGTATATACCTGTGGCGCGATGCTCAGCGCACTGCAGATGTTAGACATCACAGGCACTCATGGGAAAGACTGCATCTGTCAGCTGAAAGAGGCTTTTTGGATTTTCATTGGCTGTGGCTGCTCTCTTGTGCGTATGTGTGTGCTTGTGCATAAGAGAGAGAGGCAATCATAGCATGTTGGGCCTGAAGGACAAACTTCCACGGATGGTTCAGACTTGACTGGGTGTAAATGTATGTTAATAGAACGTGTGTTAATGCTGACGCAGTAGTTTAACAGTTATCTGCTTTCCGACACACAGTGAGCTTTATATTCACGAGTAAGAACGATTGCTCTGAATGTGTGGTCCACAAATTGATAATTTGCTCTTTATGGTCAAGTCATAACTATAAAAATGTTTCCTTAAAGTCATTTCACAGTTCCAATTAGAGTTTCTGAATAGAATCATAACAAATTAAAAATTCATGTATGACTTTTTTTTGCACTAGATAAGATGGAAGTGTTTTGGGATTTTTAGTTTTTTACTGTTGATGTAAGATGGTATTAAAGAGAGAAACATTTACAAAGCTTTCTTCCACAAATACAACAGTAGAAATGCAGTTTCTAAGTGATGTAGTCATCAGTAAATAACTGGTAAATTGCTGTAAAATTACAGCTTTTCCTTGCTGTAAAATGTTATGTAATGTGAGCTTTACAAATGCAACTCCTGTGAAAACTGACAACTGGTCAAAAACATCAATTACTCTGTGAAAAGATTCATAAACCACTTAAAGGTGCACAAAGTGTTTTTTTCCCCCACTGTTGTCCACAAAGTTTTACAACTAAAGAAAGAAATAGTACTTTTGGCAAATATGTTTAAAATAATTTACAATCATATAAAATCCAGTTATATATTAGTGACGAGCCTAGAAGCAGTTTTATGCAATTTGGGGGCTGCCATGTTGGGATCACATCACCAGCTGAAAACCAGCTGACCATACCAATTTTGTCCCATCTGTTAAAAGACATTTTTGGATGTGTAACACCTGCAAAAAGGCTATGTCTTTGGTGGCACTGATAATTTAAAACACTGTTTTTGAGGGATACTGTATCCTCAGCTCAGTGCCCCTGTCATATTGCGAAACAATAAACAAAAATGTACTCGGTGCACCATTAAACATGTACCTGTCTTGTTTTTAACTTCATTGTCTGGTTTAACTTTGAAGCTCTTAAAATACTCTGTCAAGTTTAGAAAACAGGATAACAGTTTGCTGACCAAGATTATGATCATCTTTACAGACAAGCTTCAATGTGGAGACATTTCTCCTGACCAATACTGCAGTGTAACAAAGTTTAAAATAGAATCAGCTCCACCATTCATCATTGTAAGGTTTTCTAATCTATCTGACTTACTCCACACGCTGTGACTCAACCTCGACTTTAATTCTGAACTCTAATTGTGCCTTTATTCGCTCTTGCCGAGCTTTACCTTTGCCAGTGGAGAATGTGTTAGATTGAGCGTGCGAGACAGGATGGGACCATTGTCTCTTTATCTCTAGATGTTTCTCTCCGGGCTCCAGCGGCTTGTGAAGTGTTAAATGAGGTTTTCTCTCTATAAGATAGCTCTGTATGGAAGGCCTGCCCTGGGCCTGCCCAGACATCTTCAAGGTTTCAAAGCCCTTTCTGACTCCAGCCGTCTGCTTTGTGAGCTGTGATGAATGTATCAGAACCACTGTGATTCTAGTGTTGAGCCTTGGGAGATGGGGTCGAGAGCCATCTCAAATTCTCATTACTGAAGCCCAGGATACTGCCAGCCCTCTCCTGGGACGGTCCGAGTGTATTTTTAGGTCTGTTGCTATTGGGAGAGACTCAGCATCCTGTTCCCGTCTTAGATGCCCACCTGTAAGAGCACATATAATTTTTTGTGTTCTTTAAAGAAAAAGCAGACATTTATGTTTGTGTGCATCTGCATAGTACAGAAACAAACCAAATAATACTGCATCTCTTTCAATCTTTTTTTCAAAGCAATTATATTGAGACTTTTACAGTATACAGTATCTCCTCATAATGTTTCTTTTAAGAGACTCAAATAATTTGATGTCTCTTCTAGAGTTTTAGAGCAGTTCTCAACAATGGCTCAGATCACAACAAGCTTTAACATTTCTATCTGTACGGTACAACCCACACTAGTTTTATAGCTCTGTACCCTACTGTATGTTAGCATTTATCGAATTTGTTCTCATGTTCACGTCTCCTAAGGAATTTTAGGAAATACATCCAAGACAAGGTTTATTACTGAAATCTCCATTAAGCCTTCAGAAAGGAACCTCTGAGCATGTAGTTTTCCTTTGGGTATCCTCGCCTACAGATCCATTGCCACAGTTAAAAAGGCTTTGTCGTGTAGTGACAGTCTCATGGGAGGCAGAAAGCTACTGTATCCTGATGCATAAATAAAACAAAGACTCTTTGCTTGTCATCCCTCGTCCCTAGAGGGCGCTGTCCTTTGAGGATGAACCTGGTACATAGACTTATTCAACACCACTTTGGTTTAAAAAACAATGTTTGAAGACAATAACGTCACCACTCCCTAGAGGTAGTGGTCTGCCACTGCATATCTGGCCTGTCTTAAGACAGAAGGAAAAGAGGAAAGGAGAATCACCAATAGGACCCTAAAATTTAAAGGGACAGCTACAGATTCATACAGGATCAATGTTGTGCTCTTCCAGGAAACATGAATTCCAAAACCAGCCTTTTGTGAAAATAAAGCAAGACAGAGAGTGAGCAAAGTCAATGAGTGTGAGATTGCAGACAGATTTCATAAGAGAGTGTTATGTTTGTGCTCATCAGTGTCCCAGGAGCCCACTTAACTACACTAGCTCATTCTGCGGGGTGGCACGTACCCAGAATTCTCTGAAAACAGAAGTCAAACTTAAACATAAGCAATGCTGTTTCTGCTTGGCTGTCGAGTTTAATTCACATTCACCCTGAATGCAAATTTCTTAGGGTTATGTTTGTGTACAAAATGAGTTGAAACCTCAATATAAACAATTGATTATCATGTGCTATGAGGGAGCAGTTTGTGAACGCTGCTCCCTCAGTGTTGATCACAGATCTTGGAACACATGCACAACATTGTCCTCAAACTCTGATGGGCGGAATTTGAATGACACCCAGTTTGTGAATTCTCCATTGGCACCACTGTCACAATACAATTTGTCAAAGTGCTACAAAGCATGAATAATCTATGATATAAGATGCTGAGTTTGAATAATTTATGGATACCAGACTATGAAATAATGAAAAGTAAGTATGAAAAGCAAATGACATCTCGGCTATAGTCTTTGAATTAGAGTGATGTGCTGCTTGGTTTGACAGCTGATATTAATTACAGAACATGACTACCAGCTACCATCCACTCTTCAAGGCATTTGCTATGAGACTCGAAACTTGGACTATAAGCACACATGGGAGGAGATAAGAGGTAAGTAACATTGCTATTAAAGTTTGAAGACATGAAATGAAGTATGAGGTTGAATATTTAATGGTTTATATTGTATAAGTGGTTCATATTATATAATCACACAAGTTGTCTAGGTTTAACTAAGGCCAAACCAGACCAGATAATTAAAGTGCATAGTTTTATTATATAGTATACTGTACCTTTTTATAGAAAATTTATCATATAATGTTGCACTATTATGGATTTTATTTCTGATTTCCAGTTCTGTTTGCTCATGGTCAATAAATGTTCCAGTTATGCTAAATGTATACAATGTAGTAACAACTAAAATGCAAGAATACTACGAAATCTAGCTACTGTATATAATAAAAACAGCCTGGGCCTTAATGCTAAAATCATATATAAAGAAATCAACTGCTTATTCCTTATATATAGACTATATATATAGACATATATATCATATAAGCCTACATATCATCTAAGAAAACAACAGTGAGAAAGCGAGAGAGGGAGATTTTGGGGGCTTCCGCCAGGGACCCTGAAACCATTAGCTTTCTTTATCTATTGGTGGTACAATAATCCAAATCTGAACCAATTAGCTACGGTGGTGTTCTGTGCTGACCCCAGACTTTACTGATAATCTTGAGTCCAGGAACACCATTGATTCATTCTCCTCA